>CANSZD010002516.1:0-466774 GCA_947648045.1 Beta corolliflora | reverse complement strand
ATGGGAACAGATATTAATTCTGTACAACGAACTGAGGTAGTCTTCCTCAAGTCACTGATTCTGTACAATTTGTGATCAGTATAGGTAAAATACTGCGTCATGCATTCTATACTTGTTCTGTGTCCTACGCAGAATTGCAGGTGCTTTTCGTAATATTTTTTAGTGTCTCACCTACACTCTAGTCCAAACACAAGAACTCGTTGCTCTGTCATGTGTTCATAATCTTGGAAGTGAAGTTTTTGAAAGCCCATTGTAAATGACAATTCATACTACAAAGTGCTTCATGAGAAACTATGTTGTTGTTAGGTCATTCAACTCACAACATAAACCTATGCATAATGATCGACAATTAACAAACAAAGAGAAGCATGGAGGGAATCTATGGGGTGCCGAAGGAGTTAAGTTGGCTACTTGGAGTCAAAGCTTTCCCGATGAACCATGAGGGAGTCTCCAAAGGTGGTTGGTGGTGTGGCCATGGAAAGAGAGGATTGCGGAAGCTAAAAAAAGAATTGGATTATAATTAGGCTCTTGATACCATGATAAAGTTAATAAGAAGTGCTTAAATGTATTGAAAGGGTTTACAATCGGTTTATACTACAACCATAATATCTAAAAGATATACAAAAATAATAAAGATATACATGAGCGATAACAAAGAATAACTAAAAATATAGAAAGATAACTAAGAGATTATCTTGATAATATATATTATGGAGAATCAAATAATATCCTAAAGATATTATATGATTTCTAAGAGATAGATGAGCATGTGTAGGTTGTTAAGTGGTAAAGGTATTATTGAGGACAGAGGACTGATTCCCCAATCTCTCTATAAGTGGACTAAAAGGTCCACTCACTCTTGTATTTACCTTCTCTAGAACGTCCCCTTATTCTTTAAGATTACTGAAAATGGCCTTTAATAAACAAAATTTCACTAAAAAAATGCTTATCATGATGGATTTTAGAGATGCATCTATCATTCGTACGTATACCTGGGTACCTACTGGGCCCTCAGTGATACTTCTAGCAGACATTTGGCATTTGATTGTGGAGTGTGGATAACCTCGCTTAGCTTTTCTTTTTAAGTTTAATTGTCATAGCCTAATCACATTAAACTCGTATTAGTATATACACTATATACAAATATCATGATATCAGCCTTCTTTAATTTGGTCATAAGTGCTTGAGGATGCCCATATCCATAGTAAATCACCACATGTGTGATTTTCTATTCTTATGCAGATCAAGGGCCTTTTTTCTTTTTTGTTTATGGGGATGTGTGGGTATGGGAGAATGCGTAAAAGCAACCCCATATTTAATATGTAATATGAGAAAAATTAATTTCACATTTGTTCACATTATGTTTCTTGGATTTAGGTACTTGTGTTAGACACATGTTTTTCTAATTTCCAACTCGTCAAATTTATATACAATTTCATAAGTTTGGCATAAAATATCGAAGGGTTCATATACCTTATCGTAGTGTCAAGGATACAATTCACGTACTTGAAGTGAAATGAAGAGTCGGAATAAGTATAGTATACACAAACGATACGAGTTACTTCTATATGTTACTCTTATTATATTGGTACCAAGAATTAGCAATACTATGTCAGTATTTCAAACTTACAAGCTATAGTGCTATGTTATTTGTCGATGATATCTAGCTTCATTGGTAAAGTCTTGGAGGTAGAAGAGAAGACTTCTGATCGGATCCCACCAACATTGCGGCACATTGTGGCTTCTCTATCCACCAAAAAGTTAAGTGTTATGTACTTATGTTATTATAGGCTCAGATAATATTAAAAGTATTAATGGACAGATAACTCTATAATGGGCAATGGAGGGTCTACTTGTTGGGCCTGTTTCTTTATCTACTATGGGCATTTAATATCTATAACTGGAGTGGATAGGTGGTATGTCTCTTTCTTTGACTTTTATTCAACTAAATGTTGACTTTAACTTCGTGGGGGGTAGGGATGGCAATGGGTCCAGGATCCTACCCAGACCCACCCAGACCCTATCCTAAAATTAGGGTATGGGTTTTAATTTTTTGGCCTTATGGGTAGGAGGTAGGAGTAGATGCCTTAGTCCCTGTCGGGTAAGGGTAGAGGTAATGGTCCACTCCTCAAATACCTGCACTCCTACCCAAACCCTACCCATGTAAGCATCTAAACTAAAATATATATTTTTATTTTTTTAAAAATTAAAATGAATATATATATAAACATATCCTTCCAAACACTCCAATAAAACTAAAACCCTCCCTCAGTTAGGAACCCTAGCCGCAAATCGCAATCACGTAAAATATATTTATTTATATTTTGATGTATGAGACTTTTGGGATGTGTAAAAAATTATGTATTGGTATGGAATGTACGTGATATTATGTGTGCTAATTGCAAAATTAATATATGAAATTATGCTTAACATATATACATGTGAAAATGTAAGTGGATTTATTTTTGTGTTGGACCCATTTTAGACCCTAGACCCTACCCAGACCCTACGGGTACGGGTAAGGGTCCTAAAATTTTTTACCCTGTGGGTATGGGTAGGGTATGGGTCTACATCCAAAAGTTAGGGTAAGGGTAAGGGTCTAGCCTTACCCTACCCAGACCCTACCCATTGCCATCCCTAGTGGGGGGTGTTAAATGTCCACCTTATTCTGTGTCTACATTGACTGTACCCATTTAATTACGGAGATTGCTACATCTACCCACTGGGTAGACTACCCATTAGAAATAGAGAATTAAATTATAATTGATTCTGCTGAGTTGGACTCCACTAATTATTAATGTCTATCTCTAGTGGGTAGATTACCCGGTGGGTAGACAAAGTTTTTCCCTTTAATTACCAATCAAAGTGTTACAGTTTATAACACCTTTTCCTGATCCAATTTTCCCTTCTTTTTCAAAAGGTGATCTAGTTATGGTGTAGTTCATGTGCCATTTAGGTTGGCTTCACATATTGTAGTCTTCATTGTTGTGTTAGCTAAATGTTTATATAAGTTTGCAGTTCATTTTATAAGTATGATCTGTCCAGAAACATTATAAATAGTTCTTATTATCATTCTTAATTTGGGTAGGTAAATATTTCTGGCTTAGATTTTTTTTTTGAGCTATGGGAAAGTGGGATTTCATTCACATAAAATGCCCTCCATGTTTGCTGGTTCTTCTTGCATTATTCCAGCCTTGTATGGCTGCAATTCAACAAAGTGGCACCATACTACCTGGATTTATAGCCTCTCAAATGGGTTATATTGATAAAAATGGGCTGTTTCTCCTATCAAATGACACTACATTTGCATTTGGATTCGAACCTATTCCAAATGATGTCACCTTGTTCTCATTAGTGATTATTCACCAAGATACCTCCACAGTCGTGTGGACCGCAAACAGAGCTTTCCCAGTTGGAAATTCTGATAAATTTGTGTTTGACACTAATGGTAGTGTGTCCCTCCAAAGCGGTGGGAAGGCGGTTTGGGAAGCTGATACTGGTGGAAAACCGGTTTCTGCAATCGAATTGCAGGATTCTGGGAACTTGGTTTTGTATGGAAGTGATAATAGCACCATAATTTGGGAGAGTTTTAGGTATCCTACAAATACCCTTCTTTCGAATCAAGATTTCATGCAAGGGATGAAGTTGTCAAGTGATCCTGATCCTGATCCTGCAAGGGGTAACTTGACATATGTGCTGGAGACAAAATTAGGTGATATGATTCTGACTTCTGGCTACAAAACTACAACGCCCCAGATATATTGGTCTATGAGAAAGGACACTAGGAAGATCATTAACAAAGATGGCAAGGTGATTAGTTTAGCCAGGATTGAGTCGAATTCATGGAAGATTTATGATGAGAGCAAAGCTTTGCTATGGCAATATGTTCTCTCTTCTAATTCCAATTCTCAGAATTCAACTTGGGTTGCAATCTTACAGAGTGATGGGTTTTTGGCTATGTACAACCTCAAAAACGGGAGATCAAAAGTGGAATATTTGATGAGAATACCGAGGGATCCATGTGGAACACCTGTGGCTTGTGAGGCGTATTTGGCTTGTTCAAGTAGCAGGTGCGGGTGCCCTTCAGGATTAGTCTCCCGGTCTTGTAATATAAGCATCATGAATTCATGTGGAAACACAAATGACAGCTTTGATCTTGTCAATGCAGGAGATGGACTCAACTATTTTGCTCTCAAGTTTGCTAAGCCATCCATGAAAACTACTAATTTGAGTGTATGCCAGACTTCCTGTGCTTCCAATTGCACATGCCTTGGTTTGATCTTTGATAAAACTTCAAACAACTGTTTTTTCCTAGATTGGATTGGAAGCTTTATCTCCGATCCCACGTCCAAATACTCCGTCTATGTTAAAGTAAGTTCGAAGAATGGAATTGTTGTTAAAGATGGAGAAAAAAGTGGGGGAAGCAATAGCAAAAAACACTTGTTTATTATCATGACTACATTATTTATGAGTTTATTCATTTTCGTTATGATTTATGGAGGATACATATATTACATCAAAAAGAAAGAATTTCCTCTTGAAATAACCTCAGAAGATGATGATGAAACTTTCTTTCTGGCATTATCAGGTATGCTAATGCCAGTCAGATATACCTACAAGTTTCTGCAAGAAGCGACCAACAACTTCTCCTTGAAGCTGGGGCAAGGAGGTTTTGGGTCAGTTTACCAAGGCGAGCTTCCAGATGGAACTCTACTCGCTGTCAAGAAACTAGAAGGGGTCGATCAGGGGAAAAAGGAGTTCCGAGCTGAAGTTAGCATCATAGGCAGCATCCATCACATCCATCTTGTCAGACTGAAGGGTTTTTGTGCTGAAGGGACTCACCGGCTTCTAGTTTATGAATTCATGCCAAACAATTCTTTAGACAAATGGATCTTCAGTAAGGATAATAATTCTTGTGTGTTAGATTGGCCAACAAGGTTCAATATTGCGGTGGATACTGCTAAGGGGCTAGCATATCTTCATGAGGATTGTGAAGTGAAGATTGTCCATTGTGACATAAAGCCTGAGAATGTACTTCTTGATGAAAACTTTGAGGCAAAAGTATCAGATTTCGGGTTAGCCAAATTGATGACGAGGGAGCAAACCCATGTTTTCACCACACTTCGAGGCACACGTGGGTATCTCGCGCCTGAATGGATAACAAACTACGCAATCTCAGAGAAGAGCGATGTTTATAGCTACGGGATGGTTTTGCTTGAGATTATTGGAGGAAGGAAAAACTATGATCCTACAGTTTCCTCTGAAAAATCCCATTTTCCGGCCTATGCTTTTAAGATGATGGAGGAAGGGAAGATAAGAGAAATTCTTGATCCGAGCCTAAAATGTGGCCCGAATGATCACAGTGTAAGTACAGCAATCAAGGTTGCATTGTGGTGTGTACAAGAAGACATGTCAATCAGACCACCTATGACTATAGTTGTTCAAATGCTTGAAGGGATCTTCCCTGTTCCACATCCTCCATCGTCTTCCTTGACAGGTGCGGGATTCTCTCCGAACTTCTGTACATTGTCGATCAACCAAGAGGCGAGGAGTGGGCTTTCATCTGTACTGTCGGCTGTCCAGCTCTCAGGGCCAAGGTAGCTGATTGACGTACATACAAAGGATCATACAAGGACTAGTCACTAACTTAATTATGTATAATTTAGTTCAGCATACTAATTTTTGTTATATCTTCTTGTATAGAACATTATGCTTATGAAGTAAATGATGATTAAGCAACAGCTTCTCCTAATTTGTTTTTTTTTTACCAAGAAAAGAAAATCTAGGCCGAGCCCCTACCGCGGAGGCCAACCTAAAATGTCCTTTTGGACCAACAAGGAAAGAAAAGCTTGTTCTATTTTGATACTCTAAACTAATTTTATTGTTGTTTGTCATCCAATTGCCATAATTTGTACCTTAACAAATGCCAACATGAATAGAGTATTCAAGCCAAAGCAGGAACAAACGAATACTGTATTTTTGTATCGCCATATTAAAAAAAGTTAATGAGCAAGATAGAAATGAGTACTGTTTTGACTTAGTGTGAATTACTCTTATTCCTTGTCTATTGGATTATGGAGATCTGGAATTGCATTTGTTGCAAGATTTAGAAATGCAACTTGTTTGACTAAAGAGAGAATTTCTTTATGATTGCTCACATGTCCAGCTTATCTGATGTTCAACTGCCCGCTCACTGATCCACTAATACATCTAATTAGCCAAGAGAACAAGTAACATAAACTTTATAGAGCAAAATTCAAACTAATATTTGCAACTTTGAACTTGGATAGAATCTCCCCACAAAAAAGTTAAAAAAAAAAAGAATAAAAAAAGGAAACAGAGTAGGAGGTGACTTAATGGCATGATTTCTTGAGCATTTACTCCTTATTTGTCCTTTAAACTAATTGCAAAACGTGTAGAAGTGAACATAATTTTTAATTGGATCATATTAGACTAGGTCACTAGAATCAATTTGAACAAACAAGACTTACAAAGATGGGTCATATATATCTCTTATTTCAAGTGAAAAGAACATATTTTAAAGAGTCCTCTTTTCAAAATTTGACAAATATGTAAAAAAAATAAAGTCGAAAGTAAAAGGACTTACATGTCTGCAAACGTAGGCAATTGGACAAAGATAATCAAATTTCATTAGAACTTTGAACATAATAATCAGATTTCTACACCGAATAGACTATTAAAAAAAATTATGTTTCACTAAGTTAGGTCTCATTAGTCATTAACTCAATACCCATTAAAATTACATTAGATACAGATTATCTATCCCCACTATAAGTATCCCAAAATTTTCCAAACTATTTCAACCCAAAAGATGTCTATAAGGTATATAACTGATCTTGGGCTTGTAAAAATTGTTACCCAAATAAAATAGCCCAATGCATAACACATGATAAAAATATTTTAAAAAATAATACATAAGTAAAATATTAACCCTTTAAAATGGATCAGCTATTTATTTTGGACCGTTGGCTGAAGATGACGACCACCGGCGGCGAATCTTCCATTTTACGCTGCTTTTTTGCCACCCAATCATCATCTTCCCTCAACAAATTCAAATTTCCCGCCAAATCTTCTCCGTCAACGGTCAAATTTGGCGCCAAAGCTTCTCAATTTCTCACTCCTACCTTTGCACTTCCACCCATTTCAGGTAATTCGTTACAATTTACTTCCTATATATTTGTTTTATTCTGAAAATCCTATCTTTTAACTAGTACTTACTTTACAAATGTATGAACAACAATATAAGTTGTATATAAAATAAAAGGAGTAGAAATTTCAGTTGATTTTAGTTGAGAAAAATTCAGATGTTTGAAATTTTGGATTTTTATGTTTTACTTGCCTGAAATATGTCTATGTCGAACTTATTGTAATTTCCAAGATTCATTTTTTATGGAAGTTTCATTGAACATTATGTCATACTTGTGATTTTTTTTATCTGTCATCACTTTTTATTGGTTATTGCAATGATTTCATGGAGTAGTTGAATTAGTATATGGAAATGTGGACTGAAATTATGGGGTAAATGCTTGAAGTAGGGATTAAAAAGCAGGAATGCTTGATTAATCCATAAACCGAATTATATTCTGAAATTTAATGCAGAAAATGGGTATGTCTTGACAATTCTGAAATTTTGTTGGTTGACATGGTCAATCTTAAAAAATTGGCAAAAATAGCCTCAGCACCACAAACTATGGCTCGGGTGCATCAAACATCACAAACTTTGACTAGTAGCTAAAACACCACAAACTATTGGCCTTGGTTGGGTGCAGTGCGTGTCATAAATGACGCCGGAGCCCAGAGGTACCTTTCTCTCTCTAGAAGGTTCAGGGGTATTGCAAAAGGGTATCTTTGGCATCATTTATGACACACACCCCACCCGCACCCATAGTTTGTGGTATTTTCTTACTAAGTAAAGTTTGGGGTGTTGGTGCACACGAGCCATAGTTTATGGTGTTGAGGCCAATTTTGCTTAAAAAAATATACACTGTTAATTTTGTCTTAATGCTTAAATCTTTTATCACAGATGAATGTAGCAATCTCAACTCGTGTGGTAGAAGAGGACTCCTTTTCCTTTCTGCCACTCTTCCTTTTCTTTTTCCTTTGCGAGATTTTGTCGATGATCTCATTGTTGAAGCAGAAGAGTGAGTAAAAGTTTTGTACTTCTTTGATTGGATTATGAGATGTTTGGATCATATATTTTATTTTCGGCATCCATCATAATTCTATATCATTTTTCAGCATATAGTTTGTGAATTTTCATATTAATTCGAAGGTTATTGCTAGTTCTTTGGCAAATAATTGAGAATTCGCGTGCGTTTAGTCATGAATATAGGGAGATTTTGAAGGCTGTAATTTTCTGCCTCAACTTTCACTGCTTGTTTATCGGTTAGGATGAACTTCAAACATTGTGACTTTATGTTATACATGAAGGCTCAGAGATCCTGATTACCTACTTATAAAGGATGAGATGAGGAAGGTTTTGACAAAAGGAAAGGCAGCTGGTGTACTTCGTCTTGTGTTTCATGATGCAGGAACTTTTGAGCTTAGTGACAGTTCAGGTATTCAAGGCAACTTTACTGGGTTTTAGCACTTGGAACTGAATTCTGATTTATTTTTACGCTAGTTACTGAATTCGTTCAAATTTGGTAGAGCTTAGTTTGAGCTGAGATTATAGAAAATTCTAGAGATCTGGCTAACTTGGACGCATTCTTATGTGGTTTTCTGGACAGGAGGTATGAATGGCTCTATAACATATGAACTCGAAAGGCCTGAGAATAAAGGGCTCAAAAAATCTCTCAAGGCATGCTCCCTCCTTTTTTTTCGTCCTCTTCTCCCAACCTCAGAATATTTCATTATGTTTTTATTTGATAATAGTTGTATCTTTTTATAGACATGTATTTTGCATAATGCAAGCATTATTGGGAAGACCTCTTCTTCATGCTACCTAAAATGTTGTTCTATGGGTATTTTAGATTTTAATTTTAAATTCTTTATCTTCATACATTAAATGCATATCAACCCATCTAACTCGTTCGTGAGTCCCTGTTTTAGATTATTGAAAAAGCGAAAAATGTGGTGGACGAAAGACAATCAGGTGAGCTGGTACTAAAAAGTTATAGCAACTTTCTTGAGGATGTGTTCCGTTTCCTATCTTATGCAGCAAACCAGTATTAGTTAATTGGTATGCTTTTTTTTTTTAGTGTCATGGGCAGACATTATAGCTGTAGCAGGAGCTGAGGCAGTCTTGATTTGTGGAGGTCCAGAGATCCCTCTTCGGTTGGGGAGACTTGATTCGCCGTAATGTCCTTACCATTGGTTTTAGAGCCTGTTGATAAGATTCTGGTTTTGGTTTTAAATCTTGTTGAGTTTCATCTTGGATTTATAAATTATAAGGCTTTTTCTATGGGTTCTCCTGTGTTTGTTGAAAATCTACATGGGTATCACATTTTTTCAGAGTCTCCAGAAGACTCATGTGGTTTTAGAAGTATCTCAGTGATTTACCCACCGTTATCTCTTCATAATGGTTTAAGCTTCTTGTTATAAAGTTGGAAAAAATGGGATCAAGTTGATTTTTGCCCCACCCAATTACAAGAAACTTAGCTTAATCAGTTTCAAACCCCCAAAAACGAGTTCAGAATGCATAAACATCTCTTTTACGAAGTTATTAGCTGAGAGATAATCGCAGAGACAACATCGAGATACTTTTGAACCACATGGGTGGTGTGAAGACTTCAAAACTTGAAAAGTAATTTATTAACAAACACATGGTATTCTATATAATAACCCAATTTCTAAGACCAAGAATTATAATGGAGTAGAATGTATTTTGCATCTTTAGCTGGTCTACAAAGAAACTCTGTTGTTGAGTCAATTCAGTTTGAGGAAAATACAATCTTTTTGTCCCATATGCGTCCTCAATTCCTATTTTTACCATTATAATGTTATGCTATTTCCTTTTACAGGAATCCTGATCCTGAAGGGAAACTACCTGAAGAATCACTGGATGCACTAAGATTGAAGCAGTGTTTTCAAAGAAAAGGCTTTTCGTGAGTGCGTATACTTATATATGAACTTCTTTAAAACTTGAAATGAACTTGATTTGGAAAAAATAGCTTAGTTAACAAGTTCTTTAGTGTTATGGCATTACTTAAAGCCATCAAATAGATGCTTATAATAGTATATTAATCCTAATGGGGTTGTTATGCCCGTCATTAGTTTCTTACTACACCTGATTTTATTAGTATTAACTGCTAAGAGTGTAAGAACTTATTCTAATCAGAAGTATGCGATCAAATTTGGGTTGCCATTCTGGCTAAAAATGTATAAAGATACTCCAGTAAAACTGTAAAAGCACTCCTGTCTGGAAATAATATGTGAATATGCTATTCTAGAATGTCTAAAGATGGGATTTCCTAACATATCTCTACTTAATTGAGTAATGGAGAGAGGATAGGTGTCACACAACCATTGCAAAAGGTATTTCAGGGGAAACGATGTTAAGGCATTAATTGTGGAGTAATGAAACAACTTGACAATTATTTGTAGATTGAGGAAATGTTGTTGCTCGGAGAACTCATTTGACAATTGGTCGTGAATGGTATTGCTCTAAGAACTCAGTTAGTTGACACGTAGTCATGAATGCTGTTGCTCTAAGAACTCAATAGTAGCCCCACAAAGCTATTGGACATGTATAATTTCAATGATCATTACTGATAAATTGATTGCATTATGCATTCTTTATTGATTTTCATTTAATCTGTGACCTGCCCACATTGTGAACAGGACACAAGAACTTGTTGCACTGTCTGGGGCTCATACTCTTGGAAGTAAAGGATTTGGAAGCCCTGTTGTATTTGACAATTCATATTACAAAATACTCCTTGAGAGATCTTGGATGTCATCAGGTCAGCCAGGTAAATTGTGTTATGATTTGCACATCCACCATCGAGGAGAAGGATAGAAAGAGTCGATGTTTCTTGGACTCGGGTACTCATGTTAGACATGACTACGTGTCCAAGTCTCTTACTCGACTATTCTATGAAAGTTCTCCATACTTTGACCAAAAAATAAAAGTATTCATAGACCATACTCATATAAGAGTATCGAGAATCCTGCACAGATACTTGAGGTGAAAGAGTCCGAGTAACATAGGTCACATATCTAAATTGTCGCCCGTCCCTACATGTAAATAGTTACAGGAACTTGAGCATATATAAATATATTAAACTATGAACATTCAGTTACAACCAGCAGCATATATAACACCATTACTACCGATCTTCAAGGGCTTTTGTCATTAATCCCATTTAGAAGCAGAGATTTTTATACTAAAACAATTGACGGAAGAAGTGCATTAGTATTGCACTGTTTAGTGTAACTTTTAAAACCAGGATCCGCAAACATATCACTTTCATATATTCTATCCAACTGAGGTAAATAATTATATATAGCAGTTGAATTTGATGAACATACTAAGTGAATCAGATTCAAATATGTATGCTTTCTGGAACTGGTATTGCTGACTGGAAATAGGAATTTAACATTATCTTCTGCGTGTGACTGGAATTTCCCTGTATGAACTTCTCACTGTATGAACTCTCGATATATATTGATTCCTTCATCACAGCTGGAATGTCAAGTATGGTTGGACTTCCTTCTGATCGTGCACTAGTCGAGGATGATGAATGCTTAAGGTCGGTTAGCATTTCTTTCATGAAGATTTCATCATTTTCTTCTGTAGTTAACCGTCATGATCCATTTTCCTTCATGTTTCAATGTAGTAACTAGAAGTGTGTGTTCATGAACTTCCCTATTCTACCAAGTTGCCTTCTTAAATTAGGATATTACACTGATGCAGGATAGCATCATCTCTGTACTTTGGTTCCCTATTCTTGGCATAAAGTTGCTTCCTTTTGTCTACGCATAGAACTTATAAAAAAGTTCAAGGGAGAGTTCTCTGCCAAACAAAGACGAGGATTTGATGTAGGACCCACACTAAGTAGAATCTCCAGAATGGGCCGTCCTGACATGTTCGGTGCATAAGGAGTTCTCTAATAGCACGACTCAACTGTTCACAGTTGTTGGAACCTGTGTTACTTGAACCCAAATAAACATGCCAGATGTAAATACATGTCGAAGTGTCAGCCTCAGCTTCTTTATGAAAAATCTCCAAATCTTTGGTCCAAAACAAAGTGTCAAATATCCATACCCATGTTGGAGTGTCGAGATCCGACACAAGTACTTGAGGTAAAATATAAAGTGTTGGTAACATAGGTTGGAAGTTTGGAACTGTTAGATATGTTCTTTTTTGTTACAGTGCATAGCAATCGTATTAGCCTACTAAACATCTCACTCACAATCTTCACACCCCATTGTTTTCATGAATATCACTGTAAGAACATGGGTCAAAAATTAGTATAATTAAAGCGCATGCATCAATAATTATTTGTTCTGCTGTTGTTATAATGCTGATTTCTGATGGCAACACTGTTTCAAGTGCAGATGGATTACAAATTACGCGAACGACCAGGATAAGTTTTTTGAGGATTTTAAGAATGTTTACATCAAGTTAGTCAATTCAGGTGCAAGGTGGAAAGCTTTATGAGAATATGCACCACCTGCAACTTCTATGAGAAAATATGGTGGCATATCAAACCATGAAAAGGATTTTGCACTTTTACTGCTGCTAAGGATCATGGAAGAATTAGATCATAAATTAATTTTTGGTATTTTGTTAATATTCATTTTAGTTTGTACTATTATCAAGTAGAATGAGCTGGGGACCAATATTTGTATTAATCATTTAGGAAATTTCCTAGGATAGATGTTTGTAACTGGCTTCTTACCCTGGATTATACGGTATTGCCTGAAAATGACATTATTGATGCTGAACCAGCAATTGTTCTATGCATAAAGTCTTGTTTATTGGTAATTTTTCATTAAAAAATCCACTCTACAGTACATGTAGGAAATTTAGCACTGTGATGGGTGAAGAGATTAATTAGATGTGGGCCAAAATGTTTGATGCAGTTGTTAATGATAGTGTAATCGAATGTTAGTGTTGCCTCCCAAGATTATACACAACGCTTACCAAATTATACACTCAGTAACGAGAGAAGGAGAAACTCGTGATGATTAGAATTAGAGAATTTTAAAAGGTGTTCAGAACTAAATACATAAAATCAAAACTGATCCAATTCAAAACCCTATATCATCCAAAAAAAACACAATTGTAAAAAATAAAGAGGGGTTTAAAATCAACAAGTGATTAAGCACCTACGTGGAAAAAAAATATCTCCGATTAAATTATTAGTAAATTATATTGATCTATTCAATTAAATGAGAGTTCTATTAAAATTAGAAAGTGTACAAATATCAAAATAATATAAACAATATTTACTAAAATTTAAGGGGGACACTTCGAACTTAGCTTTCAAACTTGAAATAATATTATTGAAAATTGACTTGAACATAAACTTAAACTATTCACTTTAGATAATGTCATCTTCCCACATTAAATATAGAGCTAAGTTTATTAGGAAAAATGTTATTTTTCTTTTTCTTTTTCTTTTTCTTTTTGATCCAAGGACATGACTAAATGAGTCCAACCACCTATGTCCAAAAGAAGCGGTTGTCTTATGTTGTAATACTCCACATGTTTCAAGTTGCTAAATAATTTTGTTATGTTTTCATCTGAGACTCTTTGGTCCAAGCATGTCTTATCTGAGACTCTTTGGTCCAACCGTCCAAGTATGTCTGAATAAATTGCAATTATAAAAATTTGGTTTTTTTTTTTTTGAAAGGTAAGAAAAAAAAGGTAGGAACCCTCCGCACGAGGGGAGCTCCCACCTTATCAGTTACAAGGATGTTTTGTAGAGTGGACGAATATCCCATTTCCACGTCTTTAAAAATATACGAATCGTTATACAGAGATCTAGTATATCAATATATAAATATATACTTCAAATATGTTTTTACTATTCCTTCGGTTTTAAAACGGTTCTCTACTTTGATCAAGTCTCTTTATAAAAAGATTAACTTGAAAGAAAAATTAAGAAACGAATTAACTCATAAAGTAGTATGTACATGATTACGGTCTAATCTTATGGACTTAATTTATAGTTAAATTCAACTCTATACCGATACAATTCAGCTAATTAGCTTAGTTTGACCTGATTTATTTCGAAATACTTTTTTTGACCTGATTTATTTCGAAATACTTAATAGTCTAAGATATCGTCCTTTGAGAAGAATACTCGACTTATCGAAAAGGAAAATGAAACTAGATACTTCATCTGTTTTTTTGTTTGCTGCACTTTTTGTTGTTTTGGGCCCTTTTCTTTTAATTAGTTGCACCATTTCTCTTTTTGACAAAAAATTTACAACTATTTTACCTTTTTACCCTCAGCTACTTTCTCTCCTTTCCTAATGATAGAACTAATAAAGAGCTCCAATTTCCTTCTCTCTCTTCTTTTCTTAAAACTTGTGCAAAAAAAAGTGATGCAACTTAAAAACAGAGTAAGTATAAAGTTACAGATATAATCAATAAACATAACTGAATTATTTACATGAACTTAATAAGTTATCTAGTCTGCAAGACTGCAACTTAGTTTTATTTGTGAAAAATATGTGGAATATGGTATAACAATAGGTCAACCATTGGCCTATGATTATCTTTTATGAGAGTAGCTAGCAATTTGCCAAGAATAATATGTCAATATATATACTTTGAATATAATTAAGACTTTACTAATTATTATATTAGTATAAGAGTATATCTTTTTCGTGTATTATATTATGTAGCACCGTCGGTGCCCAAATTGTGTTTTCCTACACTGGAATCTTGTGTTACCACCAGTATAGTATGTTAGTATATAATTTTTTTTGTTATCACGTTCCACCAGTATATTATGAACTTCTTTGTAATATCTTTTTGTTCCTTTTTGTTCCTCTTAGGGACCTTGGATTATAATATTAGTCATTGCATGATGCACACCGATGTGCTCAAATCAAGCTTGTTGTTCTCTTTGATCCCCTCTTAACCTGCAGAACTGGAAAATCGCTCTTACATGTACATCATGTGGTAAAAATACTAGATTATATTTCTATATTAGACGATTGTTTGTCTCCCTTGATTAATCATGTCGGGTTAACTAAATGGTATCCCTAAGATTCCTTTAGTAGGTGGGTTGCAAAATTTAGGTATCATGTATGGATCTAAATGTTTAAAACCGATATTGTATTATTTGTCAAGTGTTTGGTTGACAAAATTATGATATGTAAACTCATACCTCAAACCCTTGTGGTATGGGATTTTGGTAATTTGGGAGCAAGATGGTTATGGCTCATACCATTAACAACCCTTTAGGCATCAAAAAATAGAAATGGTAAGAGAAGTGTAAATGAAAACCCATAAAAGATTATCATCAAAGATAGACAATTGTCTGAGTTTTATGTGTCTGATCCTAGGTCTATATGCATCCTGTACTTCTAATGTAAGTGATTCTTTCAAGTAAAATTGCAAAAGGATTGTGGGATAGTACTCAAAGAAGTAATTTTGTGAATTTAGTAACTCCACTTCTTTTTATCTTTATGATTGGGAATAAATAACTCCATCCAAATACCCCTTTTTAATGTGGCACTAACCCCTTTTTATTTAAGAATATACTTAACTTATCAAATCACATACTATATAATAGACTTTTAAACACAATTCAAATGGTCCCCGATATAAAGCACTGAGATAGCAAATTAGTTAAATTAATGTAACATGTGAGAAACTATTTCCTTGATTAGGGTGAGACAACATGCGATTATTGATGACATAGTCAATTAAGAAATTTTTAGAATATTAACTTGATTTTACTTCTAAAGTATCTACGAATTGATTAACTAATCCATCTAAGAAATCATTAACAAGCATCCTCAACACACACACACATGGTTGTTCAAAAGTTTAAATCCATGACCTCGTGTAAGAAAACAAGTGAATTAACCAATTTCTTGCTACTTTTGCCGAAAGAAAATAGTCACCCCTGCGACCTGCCAACATGAGAAGGAAATAAGAGAAGAGAGTTGGCGAGGTAACTAGTAAGGGAGTTTCTATTCCAGACACCCATGACCCAAGTTTGTTTCACATCCCCTTCCCCAACCTAAGGGGGGACATAATCCCTCCTTATATACTTCCTTCGTTTCTTAATAAGTGCAACATAGAGAAAGTGGGGAAATATCAAGGAATGTAGAGAGAAAAAGTTGGGACCACAATAAAGTAGAGTAATTCAAGTGATCAAACAAAAAAGTTGAGGTCCCCTCTTGCTTTTTGGTGGCATATTTGTAATAATATTGAACTTTTTTTTACCATTTTGAGTTTGGTTGCACTTATTGTGACTATTCCAAATAAGGAAAGTGTTGCACTTATTAAGAAACAGAGGTATAAGATAGGATATAAGGGGTGGGACTCTCTGTGTTGTACCAAAAAAAGAGAAATGAATTATAAAGAGAGAAATAAAAAATTATATCTCAAGGGTCGACTAATGTAAATACCTTCTGTTCCGATATGGAATAAATGCTTGGAAGTGAACCGGTATCTCCTCAGTACAATGAGTCGGTTTGAGATCCTGCAAGATAGAACACGTAAACTAACCTCGGGGGTTGATCCGAGGAACGCCCCTCCGATGCCTAAGTCAGTAAAGGGTAAAGTCGGTATATCTCAAGTAGAGTATATTAGTATATGTGTACGTACCTTATGACTCAGATCATGGGGTATTTATAGGCGCCGGCAGTGTCCTTGACAAGGTAGGACACTGCTCCTATTGGTTAGATACATTTCTATCCTCTTCTGATACTTATCTTTAGGCCCATAGGAGCATTGAGTAAGTATTGGGCCAACCCCGGCCCATTTGGTAATGGCCCAAGTAAATGACACCGGTAAGGTATCTGAATGTAACCGGCATGAAGTATATTCCGGCATCCTTTGACTAAGTAAATGGGATTCCTTTGACTGAGTTGACCATGGCGGTCAATGGCGGTCTAACTGGACCGGTATGGAACTTGTACAGCCCCCATACAACTAGCTCCCAAGCCGGTATGACTGGTATAGGCATATCCTGCTTATTCAATATTGAGCCGTTATGGATGATATGAAAATAATATTTTCACCCTAAAGCCGTTCAGAAATTTCCGGAAATGGGGTTAGTTAGTGGCATACGAATCGTTGCCTTGATCTTCGTGATGACTTGACTAGTGTGTCAGTAACTACTCTCAGCTGTTCCTGAGCTGACATCCACGTGGCGCGATCCGGACGGGAAGACGAAGAGTCACTTGATCCAGGCCATGAACCCCTCTATAAATAGAGTTTGGCCAACCTCATTTTCACACTTTCACACTATTGAACTTTCGATTGTTTTAATTCAGCGAATTCTCTGAGCCCTAGCGTCTTTCAGTTATCAGTCTTTCGTCGTGACATTTCGAGCCGTAACCAACAATTCTTATCAACTCTCTTGCCGGCTGATTTTGGCGTCAGCTCCCGCTCTTTTCTCTTTCCAGGTATTTCACAAAATTTCCTCTCTCGCAGTATTTGCTTTTAATCATGTCTTCTCATTCTGACTCTCAAAATGTCTCTGAAAGCCCCCAATCCATAACCGATAGCGACTTTAACTCTGATAGCAAATCCTCTAGTCCGATAGCGTCAAATAGCTCGCCGGTAATAGATCTTACCAAAGAACATAGGAGTAAATCGAGCCATGACTGTAGTATTTCCGGTAGGGTTCTCGAGGAGCCGACACTGCATGCTTCTCCCCTTACCGCCATTAGGGCTTTTGGAGCGGCCATATGAGTACCGGTATCCGGCCAGTACGGTACCATGCTGGGGTTAGCCGAGCACTCCCCTCTACTGTTTCCCTCCTTGACCGGCACCTCTAAGGATCCCCCTGGTGAACCCTCATCGTCCAGACCGGTAGGGGTGTTGGAGGAGGATGCACCAAACTACATCTCGTCTGATAATGAGATGAATGATGATGCCGGCTTAGAGGATGAAGTATCCTCAGTTGCCTCCGAAGATGTGGACAACGTTTTGCACGACATGACGTCGGACGTTGAGTTTGTATCTCTAGAAGTCGACGAAGATGAGGACTTGCACGAGATCATCCCGGAAGATGATGACGAGACGTTAGACAATTTGTACATGCCTCCCTGTGAGGCCGGTAGCCCTTCTTTTGTACAGATTGACAAAAGCTGGAGGAGGACGGCATTAAATAGTGATTTCTACCGTAAGGGAGCCCAATACTTTGCCTTCCCGGACGAGTATGAGCTTGTGATGCCGTCCGAAGGATGCCACGTGACGGATTGCCCGCCTGGGCACGTGGCGGTGTACGAACATATGCTGGACTTTGGTTTAAGATTTCCGCTGGATCCCTTCTTAGTTAAGATTTTCCAAGCCTGGAACATATGTCTGTCGCAACTTACGCCGCTATCCTGGCGCAATCTTATCTGTTACGCCTAGACTGTCCGATATAAGAGGTTTCCTGAAACCTTGAATCTTTTCCGGAAGCTTCATTGGATCAAAGAAGACGGCTATGCAAAGGGCAAGCGGAAAGGTAAGAAGAAAAGATCAAAAGCCGAGAAGGAGCTTCGTCAGGGCGGCTGGATGTCTATGTACACTAAGCAGAAGAAGTTGGCGGTGTACCCAAAGCTGACTTCTCTGAAGAACTGGCAGCCCCGTTGGTTCTGGGTTCGGGTGCCCGATAACTTTCCCCTGCGCCGGTATTGGACTAAACCCCGTCCCAGGATGGAACACATTCCTGACCGACGGCTGACACGCCGAGAGCTGGAAGCCTTTAAGTTCTTCGAGGCTTCTACCAAGCTAGGACCTAAGGGTGGCAAACCCGTCCCCATACCACTAACTTTGTTACCGCATTCCAAGTATATTTTGGGCAATGCGCGCCTCTCGGCTCTTGGCTTCTGCCAATCTGAACCTCATGGTAATCATGGGTCATACCGGTTTTGTAGATATTTTATTGCTTGTCCATCTGCCCTTATTGTACTACTTTGAATGTATCTGACATTAGCTTTTTCGCTTTTCAGGCCGGGAACATCTGATTCGGGAAGCTCTCCATCTCAACCAAAATTATATACCGATCAGTAACATGCCTCCCAAGCCCTCCAAGAGGTTCACCTCTATTCCCCCCAGCATTGGCGGCCGGGGTGGAAAGCAAGGTCGGGGTGCCGGCCGAGGTGATGGTGGTGACCAAGCACCTGGGAAGGTCGTCCAACCTCCCCCGACGAAAACTCCTGTTCCTCAAAAGAGGAAACCTGAGGGAGAAAGTGGCAAAGAGCCCAAGCGGCCTCCACCCAAGGTTCCCAGGAAAGAGAAGACAGAGGTGGAGGTTCAAGGGAAGGATCCCAAGGGCCTACTCTCGGGACGAGTGGCCGAGGTGGGCACCTCTTCTCTGCGGCCCAAAATATATAAGCGACTCACAAGGTCTAGGCCATGATTCCCGAGCTGCATCACTTCTCCCAGCTGCGGAAGGCCGGCTTCATTGAGCAGACTGAGGTGGAGGTGCCTGAAATCCTTCGAAAGAGGTGGGCCCGGTCACCGGTTAAGGACGGCGAGCTATTTCATCCTAAGCTCAACGTCCTTGACGACGAGTCGTTGTTGCTTGACCGCCCTCTTGAAGGCGGTAACTTGGGCTACCAGCTCTTGAAGGGCATGCATCTTAAGTACGACATGCCGCTGGATCAGGTCCAGGCGGCTGCTGCTGTGCACGCCAACAATTTGGCCGTGGTAAGACTTTTCTTTCCAAGTGTTTTAACGGCTTTTTGCCTAGTACATTTTGTTTAACTCCTTTGTACTTTCTCTTGCAGACAGCGCACTCTGGTAAGGAGCTCTGCTATCTTTACCGGTACTTCCAGGGTGCGTACTTTGGTCAGGTCGAGAGTCATCAGGCCACCCAAGATCAATTGACCGCGAAGAATGCGGAGTTGGTAAATGTTACCAACGAGAGGAATAAACTCAAGTCGGCGAAGACCGACTTGGACAAGGCCTAAGCAGACCTTCAATCTGCTAGAGTGCTGAATGCCAACAATCAGCTCCTCCTAAAGAACAAGGATGTCGAGCTACAAAAGGTGAAGGAGGAGCTCCAAGCTGCTAGAGGCCGGGAAGCCAACGTTGTGGCTGAATACCGACAGTCCATGGATTTTGTCAACCTCATGGCCAACCGGTACAACGGGGGCTGGGCTGCCGCTATGAGATGCGTCCGGCACACTTTCCCTGATTTGGATTGGGGCAAGGTGGAGGAGGCCCATGGTCACCGGGAATTCGAAGTCCCGGTAGAAAATGAGACCCTGGACTATGGGGTCACTGAGGCAGACATTGCCAATGTTGACCCCCGTTTTGAGCTCGACGAGCCGGGAGACTAGGGTGAGGCTACCAAGGAGACCGAAGATGTTGCTGATGGTGATGCCGCTAATAAGGTCGTCAACGACAGCGTCCTTGAGACCGAGGATGTCGTCATACTGGACGGCCTTGAGTCCAGTGCTGCCGTGATGCCTACCGGGGAAGAGCTGAAAACTTCCGATGCCGACAAAACGGCCGACTCCGAGCTTGTCTAGGATCCTAGCTTAGGCTTCCTTTTTGTTTTTGTTCTTGCTGAACTTGTCCTTGTCGTGCCGTCTGTGGCCGACTTAGTATTATTTTAGCTTGTAGGTTGTACTTAGATTTTTATTAATGGAATTTATTTCGCCTAACTCTTCAGTCGGTTATGCATTATTTTTGCTATATATGCGATTCTTTGTTTGATTTCCTTCATCGTATCGGCAGATCCACGAAGGTCATTGATCGATTTATTCCGGCAGATCCACTAGGGTCATTGACCAGTAAAGAGATGCACTATTTTATTCCGGCAGACCCACTAGGGTCATTGACCGGTAAAGAGATGCACTATTTTATTCCGGTAGACCCACTAGGGTCATTGACCGATTCTTCATCGAGATATCCCCTTCTTGCCGGTCGGTCCGTATGAGGTTTTTGACCAGCAAGGGGTGTAAGGGATGTTCTCCTGCCGGCAGATCCACGAAGGTCATTGACCAGCAGTATGTACCTTGGGTTGGCAGATCCACGTGGGTCATTGACCAACCCTAAGTTTCATGCCTGCTTAGATTCTCCTGACGGCAGATCCACGTAGGTCATTGACCGTCAGGAACCTTGTCTTTGATACTCTTAGTTTTTCTTGACGGCAGATCCACGTAGGTCATTGACCGTCAAGGAACTATACACATTGTATGTTGGAAGATATTCGTATTATTGAAAATGATTCTTCCCGGTCTTACCGGAATTGTTGGCTTAAGAGTAATTAATACTAGTTTTGGCATTAGTGACATGCTACCGAGTACAGCTAACTATGGCTACAGTACCGTTTTATTATTGACTATACAATTAAACTAGGACATCAATTAAACGAAGTATTTCTTGAGTACACTGGCGTTCCAACTATTCTCGAGCTGCTTGCTGGACATGTCCTCCAGCCGGTATGCGCCTAGTACTATTTCCTCCTTCACCAAGTAGGGTCCTTCCCAGTTGGCCGTCAGTTTGCCTTCGACGTGGGCCTTTCCGGTGGCTGTTGTGCGCCGGAGAACTAGGTCGCCTTCCTTTATCGGCCGGCTCATCACTCTCTTGTTGTAAGCTTTGCTTATTCAGTCCTTGTAGGTTGCCGACTTGAGTTCTGCCGCGAGCCTCACTTCGGGTAGCAGGTCGAGGTCTTCTCTGTGCAATTTGTTGTTCAACTCCGGGTCGTAGTTCAGTATCCGTCAATTAGGCAGACCGACCTCCACCGGTAGCACTGCCTCGGCCCCGAATGCTAGCCTGAACGGGGTTTCTCCGGTCGCTTCTTTCTTTGTGGTTCTGTTAGACCATAATACAGCTGGAACCATGTCGGCCCAGACGCCCTTCAAATCATCCAGCTTCTTCTTGAGTGCATTCAGTATTTGCTTGTTGGCGGCTTCAGCTTGGCCGTTACTCTGGGGATGACATACGGATGAATACGCGAACTTGATGCCATAGGGGCTCAGGAAGTTCTTTATTGGCCCGCAATTAAACTGGACGCCATGGTCCATGACTATTCCCATAGGAATTCCGAACCTTGTGATGAGGTTTTACCAAATGAACTTCTTCACCTGATTCGCCGTTATTTTCGCTGTCGGCTCAGCCTCGATCCATTTTGTGAAGTAATCAATTCCTACTATTAGGAACTTTTTTCCCCCAGATGCCGGTGTGAATGGTCCTATGATATCCATCCCCCACTGAGCGAAAGGGATTGGATTCAGGATTGGCTGCAAGTCATTTGCCGGCTGGTGTATGACCGGTGCAAACCTCTGGCACTTGTGGCATTTCTTTACGTAAGCCTGTGCATCTGCCAGCATTGTTGGCCAGTAGAAGCCGGCCCTCAGGGCCTTCAGCGCTAGCGTCTTTCCTCCGATATGATTTTCACATACCCCTTCGTGGATTTCTTCTATGATCTTTGTGGCCTCGTGGGCCGTTACACACCTTAGGAGTGGGAGTGAAAGACCTTCCTTGTACAGCTGACCCTGAAAAATACAGAACCATAGGGCTTCTCTTTTCAGCTTCTTTGTCGCCATCTTGCCGGTGGGTAAACTGTATGTCAGCTTGTACGCCAATATTTCGTCGTACCATTCTCTTCCCTGGTTGACTTCGTTCACCTCTGCTTTGGCGACCTCTATGCTTCTTTTCTGCAGCATCTCTATCATGACACTGTGCTTGAGATCTGTGGTACTTGAACTTGCCAGCTTGGGTAGGGCGTCAGCTGCCATGTTCTCGGTTTGAGGGACCAATACTACCTCGAAGCTCTGCAGTACGGCCATTATCTGCTTTACCTTCTGTAGGTATTTTTGCATCACCGACTCCCTGGCTTCATAGGTGCCCTCTATCTGGCTCGATATGAGCTGGGAATCGGTCGTCATTCGTACTTTCTTTGCCCCAGCCGCTATGCACAAGCTGATTCCTGCTATCGTCGCTTCGTACTCTGCCTCATTGTTGGACGCCTTAAACCCAAAGCGGACAGTGTATTCAAATGTGTCCCCCTCTGGAGACGTCATGACCGCCCGGCACTCGCTCTCGTCCCGGGTGGCGAGCCGTCTACAGATATTTGCCAGGTATCGACTGGCTCCTCGTTCTCTTCGCTTGTGGTCTCGGCAATGAAGTCGGCCAAAGCTTGAGCCTTGATTGCTGTACGCGGCCAGTATTCGATATCAAATTCGGACAACTCTATTGCCCATTTCAGCAGCCTACCGGTTGTGTCTAGCTTGTGGAGTGTTTTTTCTAGCGGCTAGTTCGTGAGCACCTGGATGGTATGGGAGTCGAAGTTTGGCCGAAGCTTTCTTGCCGCCATCAGCACGGCATATGTCATCTTTTCCAGCAACTCGTACCTCTGCTCTGCCCCAGCCAGTACATGGCTCACAAAATAGATAGGGTGCTGCTGCTTATCCTTTTCCACCAGCAGTACAGCTGCTACCATTTTGACCGACACTGAGACGTACAACTGCAACTTATCCCCCATCTCGGGTCGGGTAATAGTCGGTAACCGCTTGAAGTGTTCTTTGACAACCTCAAAGGCCTGTCTCTGTTCATCTCCCCACTCGAACTTCTTGTTCCCCCTCGGGACTTTGAAGAATGGTAGGGCCTTTTCGGCCGACTTGGAGACGAACCTGGTCAATGCCGCCATCCTGCCAGTCAGCTTCTGAATATCCCGGATACTCTTGGGCTCCGGCAGTTCACTTATTGCCCTGATCTTGTCAGGGTTAGCGTCTATCCCCCTTTCACTGACCATGAAGCCGAGAAATTTACCAGATCTTACCCCAAATACGCACTTCTTGGGGTTAAGCTTCATTTGGAATTTGCGCAGAGTCGCAAAGGTTTCTTCCAGATCCGCGATGTGGGCTTCTTCCGTCATACTTTTGACGATACTATCGTCCACGTAGACTTCGACATTCCGGCCCTTTTGGTGCGCAAATATCTTGTCTACCAGCTTTTGGTAGGTAGCTCCTGCATTTTTCAGGTCGAATGGCATGGCCATGTATGCGTACACTCCAGCATCCGTAATGAATGCCCGCCTTATTCCTGTCAGACTCCAGGAGGATGATCTGATGGTATCCGGAGAAGGCGTCCATGAAGCTCAGCAGCGCATGGCCGCTAGTAGAGTCTACCAACTGGTCGATTCTAGGGGCAAGCCTTGTTCAAGTCGGTGAAATCCACACACATCCGCCAAGACCCGTTGACTTTCTTCACCATTACCACATTTGCCAACCACTCCGGGTAGTCGCAGGGCTCGATGAAATCGGCCGCTAGCAGCTTGTCGACCTCCTCCTTAATGGCTACGTTCTTCTCAGCTGAGAAGTTCCGCTTCTTCTGCTTCACCGGCCTTACGTCCTCGCTGACGTATAGCCGGTGTACCATAAATGCGGGATCAATTCCCGGCATCTCGTCTGCTGAGAATGCGAAAACATCTGCGTTGCTCCTCAGCAGACTGATCAAATTGACTTTGACGTTACTGGCCAGGTCGGCCCCAATCTTGACCGTCCTCTCTGGCCTATCTTGCTCGAGACTGATTTCCTCAGTATCTCCTTCTGGGCTAGGTCTCGGTAAGTCTGCCGACCTTCCCTCAAAATTCTCCATTGATAAATCTTTGTTTGCTTTATTCTCCGCCCGCCGTCTTTTTCTTTCTGATGGCGGAGACTCAACCGGTCACTTGTGGTTGGAATTCTTGAGAGCCGTCAGGTAGCATGCTCTGGCTGACTCTTGATTCCCTTTTAACCTCTCCGGCTCGTCGAGGTTTGACGTATAAATCATCGTCAGGTGGTAGGTAGATACCACAGCCTGGGCGTCGTGGATCAGTGGCCGCCCTATGATGGCGTTATAGGCTGCCGGTACATCCACCACTAGGAATTCTACCAAGATGTCTCTGGATTGGGATCCTTCCCCCAGTTTAACCGGTAGCTTTATGGTACCCTCGGGGACGACAGATGCCCCCGTGAAACCGATTACCGGGTACGAGACCGGCTTGAGACATGATCTCCCTAGGCCCATCTTCTCAAATGTGGGCATAAATAGAATATTGGCAGAACTACCGCCATCCACCAGGATGCGATGGACCATCGCTGTGGAAATCTGCAGGGATACTACCAAGGGGTCGTCATGAGGGTAGATGATCCACTTGGCGTCCTCCGTTGTGAACGACACAGACGGCATAGTTGGCGGTGCCGACCATTTACCAGTATTGTGGTAATTCACTTGGTGCCTCACCTCCTTTAGGCTGGCTTTAGCGCCGTGAATACTCCCACCATGGGCGGGTCCGCCTGAGATGACATGTATCTCTGTGATTTTCTCTTTTGCCAGCTTTCTACTGTCGTCACCCCCTCTGGGTGACCTTTCTCTTGGTGACCTATCTCGGTCGACCCGGGCCTGATACTGCTTAAAGTAGCCTCTCCGTATCAGGTCCTCTATCCCATCCTTCAAATCCTTACAATCATCCGTGACGTGGACGTAGTCTCTGTGGAAATCGCACCACTTAGACTTGTCACGCCCTTTGAAAAACATCTTTTCGGGGCGCTGCCGCTTATCGTCTTTTTTGTGCAGTTCATAGATCTCGGCCCTGGACATCGTCAAGGGGGTGTAATTATGATATCAGTCCGACCGCCCTTCTTGGCCTTTCTTGACTGAGTTATTTCCTCCCATCTTCCAGAGTTATCGGACTTCTTGTCCTTTCGGAACTTGTCCTTTTCTTTCTCTTTTTCTTTTTCCTTCTCCTTCTCTTTGCCGTCTCCCTCAGACCGCTTTGAAGTTGTCGCCTTATCGAACTCTTCTCCTCGTATGAACTCATTGGCTTTCCTGAGGACGTCAGTAAGGTTGGTCAGCTTCTTGCGACCTAGGTAGCTTCTGAAGGCAGTGCCCTCCTTCAGACCGGTCATCAGTGTCAGGATTGCGACCTCTTGCTGCAGGCTGGGGATGGTAACGGCCACAGAGTTAAAGCGGCCGATATAATCCCGCAGACTTTCCTTCTCGCCCTGCTTGATAGACATCAGTTCGCTGGTAGTCTTCTCCCTCCGCTTGTTGCTAACGAAGTGCGTCACAAACATGGACGTCAGCTGTCGGAAATCGGCGATGGTTGACGGCGGAATGCTCTTGAACCAAGTCTGTGCCAGGCCAGCTAAAGTTGAGGGGAACACCTTACACCAGACAGAATCGGTGTCGGTGTATAGCAGCATGTGTCCCTCATACGCAGAGATGTGATCCTCAGGATCTGCTTTGCCGTCATACTTGCATGTCGGCATCTTAATTTTCTCCATAGGCTCCTGGAGTATGGCAGTTGAGAAGGGAGAGTTTCGAAGGGATACCGGTGCTTTGCGCCGAGCAAACTCGCTCTCTCTTCTAGAGGGATGGGATGAATACTGGACCTCAGTATCTTGCTGCTCATCCTCGTACCCGTCCCCTACAGGCTCTGTGGGAGTTTTTGAATGCTCTGCATGCTCCGGGTCATGCCGGCTCGGCTCACCCTGTCGGCCACTTACGAAAGAGCGCATCTTCCTGACAGGGTTGTGTGACCGGACTGGGGGGCGCTTGTTGGCGCGACCCGCTTGCGAAGTTCGGCTTGCCATGGCCTGAAAGACCTCGGCAGCACTTTTGAGCTGTTCAGGGCTGAACATGTGCTGCAGCGCTTCGAATACACTGGGATGGGGTGCCTCAGTGGCCCCCTTACCCTTCTCAGCAGTGGGCTTGGAGGATCCCACTACGGCTTGCGGGGTCTTGAACCCAGGGAGGTCCATCCCCCACAACGTTGTTGTTTTCATCGGTTACGGCATCCCGAAATCGCTTAGGATCCATGAGGCAAGTAAGTAGGCTGGCTTGATCGTGGCTTAAGACTAAGGTATAGTTCACCACTCCTTCTAGCGCCAATTGTTCCGATATGGAATAAATGCTTGGAAGTGAACCGGTATCTCCTCAGTACAATGAGCCGGTTTGAGATCCTGCAAGATAGAACACGTAAACTAACCTCGAGGGTTGATCCGAGGAACGCCCCTCCGATGCCTAAGTCAGTAAAGGGTAAAGTCGGTATATCTCAAGTAGAGTATATTAGTATATGTGTACGTACCTTATGACTCAGATCATGGGGTATTTATAGGCGACGGCAGTGTCCTTGACAAGGTAGGACACTGCTCCTATTGGTTAGATACATTTCTATCCTCTTCTGATACTTATCTTTAGGCCCATAGGCGCATTGAGTAAGTATTGGGCCAACCCCGGCCCATTTGGTAATGGCCCAAGTAAATGATACCGGTAAGGTATCTGAATGTAACCGACATGAAGTATATTCCGGCATCCTTTGACTAAGTAAATGGGATTCCTTTGACTGAGTTGACCATGGCGGTCAATCACTAGTAAAATAATTGTTTATTGCTGCGGTGGTATTGCTGCGGTTTTACCCATACGCAGCAATATATCACGTAAAAAGAAAAGGTAAAATATAAAACAAAGATATTGCTGCGGTTTCGGCCAAAAACCGCAGCAATATGGTTTCAAAGGGAAAATTTTTGAAAAAAAGTTGACTTTTTGACCAGACATATTCTTTGCGGTTTCGTAAGAACCGCGAAGAATATATTAAAATAATATTAAAAAAATAATATTTTAATATATTGTTGCGGTTTTTAAAAAAACCGCAGCAATATCCCCATTTATTTCATAAGAGGAACCTATTGATGCGGTTCATTTGAACAGCCGCAGCAATAGACTCTTCTTGTCTATAAAAGAGGACGCGCGACCCATTAGGGTTCTTCTTGTCTCCTCAGCCG
Source organism: Beta corolliflora (assembly GCA_947648045.1). Lineage (NCBI taxonomy): Eukaryota > Viridiplantae > Streptophyta > Magnoliopsida > Caryophyllales > Amaranthaceae > Beta > Beta corolliflora. The sequence goes on along the minus strand of CANSZD010002516.1, from coordinate 438,901 downwards.
TTTTCCCTCTTCCTCTCTCATCCTAGCCTCTCACTTTCCTCTTCCTCTCTCATCCTAGCCTCTCATCTCTCTCGTCTCAACCTTCTTCTTTGCCGGCCTTCCTCCTCCGATTTTCCTCCTTCGCCGGCCGTCCTTCTCCGGTGTCTCTCGTCGGTTGTATCTCGTCGTTCTTCGCCAGTCCTCACTCGACCTATCCTCCTCGACCTCCTTCGGTGTCTCCCTCACAGCCGTTCTCTCTCCTTCTCTAATTGTCGCCGGTGGCCAACACTCGTGACATCCTTGTTTTCAGTCGCTCGTGAGTCGTGGATCGCCGTTGCCGTCGCTCAAATAAGTCGTGGCTGTTCGTCTACTTCCTGAAGTTGAGAGTTGGTTTTTTTTTTTCATTTTCAATTTTTTTCTTTAGTTCTAGTTTTGGCTTGTCTTTGTTCGTCGACTTCGTGAAATTAGAGTTGGTTTTTTTTTTTTTCATTTTTAATGTAATTATTTTCAATTTTTTCCTTCCTTTTAATTTTTTCTTTAGTTCTAGTTTCATTAGGTTAGCTGTTTTTTTTTATTTCATCATTCAGATATTGTAATTTTTAGTTTTCTTTATTTTTTATTTTATTATCAATGCATGAAATCAGTCGTTTTCATTGTAATATTGTACTAGTTTTTTCATTTACGGTTGGATTTCAGCTTTAATTTTTTTTGTTACAAGTTTGTGGTGCATTTCAATCACTAAGGTAGAACTTCATTATATTGTTGGGTTGGAAAAGTTAAGTAACACTGAATAGAGTTTATAAATTTAAAAGATGAGTATTATAATTTATAATATATGGTCACTCTCACCTGAAATTTGCAAAAAAAAAAAAAAAATTAGTTGTTACGTTGCAACATATTGCTGCTGTTGTTTGGTAAAAACAACGAAGAATAGACTCACCTATTCTTCTTTGTTTTTACCAACAACAAAGCAAATAGGTTACTTTTCACTTATTTTTTTGTTATTCACACTACCTATTGTTTGCGGTTTTGGGTAAAAACCACAAAGAATAGGTTGCTATATTGCCGGTTAAAAACCGCGGCAAAGAATATGTAATTACCTATTGCTGCGCCTTTAATTGCTGCGCGGCCAAAACCGCAGCAATAGGGCACTTAATGACCGCAGCAATAAGCAATTATTCTACTAGTGAATGGCGATCTAACTGGACCGGTAGAGAATTTGTACAGCCCCCATACACCTTCCTTATCGCTTAATTAACTAAATGTATCTTATGATCTAAATGTGGAAGCACCAACAATGCAATAATTTCTTAATTTTCAAGAACCTTTTTCATTATCATGGAAATTTTACATTCTTTCTTTATAGTTTAAGAAACACTACACCAATCACTAAAAGAATTATCTTAGAACACTATTTCAACAAACATCAATTTTTACCTTTAGTAGAGTTTTTGACATGGTCTAACTTCGAAGGCACTGTTATTTTGAACTAATATAAAATTTGTTGAACTGAACTGGATTGAATTGAATTTAATGGAGTTGAAGTGAACTGAATTGAACTCATATTATGAGAGTAAAAGTAATAAACTGAACTGAAATGAATATAATAAAGTTAAATTGAACTTATTTAAAATGCATTCTTTATTAAGTTCAAAAGAACAGGGTCCAATGTTACTTGAAAAGTTGTCATTGAACATGACTTAAGTGAAAGAGTTCTAAAATTTAATTTAAATTGTGTATTCTATGTTGATGTTCCCATTTAGAATATCTCGATCTAGAAAAGAAATTTTGACCATAAGTTTTCATCAATATGACTATAAATTTTGTCATGTAAGAAAGTAAAATCTTCTTACATATTTTTGATGTGTATTTTTTAAATACCAATTTTATAAATATTTCTTTTTTTTTTTTTTTTTGAAAGATTATAAATATTTCTTACTATAATGTGATAAATATTAATAGCCAAATATGTGCATTAAAAATTGTGAAAAAGCCAATCGACATCAAAATGGGGCGAATATTTTTATTTCTTCGAATAAGATAAAGTTAAGTAATTCCTCCCACTGATAAGAACAAATGAAAATAGATTTGATGTTTTGTTTGGGGATCATATACCTAACATATTTGTCATTTTGCCTCCTTTTTATGGGAATATTTGTTATTTGCATTCAAACTAATAATAGTAGTTGAAAATTTAAAATTTTGATTGCATCACTTTGCTTTTGCAATCAACTTGGCCTTCTCTAATGTAAGGTCTCCATCTTCTATATTTCTGTGCCACATACGTCGGACTTTGAATATTCAATCTCTTTATTAGAGTGATAGGTTTAGTAAAAGACACAATTAATGATATATTATTCTTACACGAAATATATGGGATTATCATGAAATACTGCTTAATTGATAGGTAATATAATATATAATAAGTCCTATTTATTTATTTTTTTTTAAAAAGAAAAAATTGACTCATCGATCAAATCCTACACTTCAATTCTCAATTGAGGGATTTATTTTTCTATTACAAGGTTAACTCTTTAGGGACTTTTGTTAGAAATAACATTGTTGTAACAAGTTATTCCAAGTCCGCCTCCCTTATAACTTTTTTTTTTGAAAGAGAAATTTCATTAATTGAAGGCCAAACGACATCTACAATAGGTATTAAAGAAAAATAATATACAATTAAACAAGACTAAATCAAATTCGTCTTCGAAGAAACTATAATGAACCAGATCGAGTAATACAATAAGCATTTTGTATTCTTGAATCAAGCAGTATTGATGAGGAAGTCTATCATTCTGATATAGTTTGGGAAGAACATTCTTGATCGAGTCAGGTTGACCGCATCAGAGATTCCAATACCTTCATGTTGAGTCTTGAACTTCAACCAATGAGAATAATTTCTCATACCTAAAAACCAAAGAACCATACTCACAACTCCCATAGGGGAGAAGGAGATTTCCAAAACAGAAACTAAAAACCCCATAACAGGGTTTGAGAAAATCTCATAAAGAGAGACTAATTTATTAAACAAAACAAGAAAATGAACTAAAAATTGAAAATAAAAGGGGAAAAGGGGCTTACCATGGATGAAATCATCCATGGCAGCCCCTAATTGATGAAGAAGGGGTAGGGGAGGCTAGGGTTTGAGAGAGAGAAAAGAGAGAGGGGCGGCTAATATCTTCTAATTAAGTTTTGACACAGGAATTTCTGCCTCACTTATAACTTGTTATATTAACTTATGGGGAAAGCACAAGATTGACAATTTTCCCTCAATATAAATTTTTGGGTGTAATTGTTACACCATAATTTGTGGTGTAATAACCCACAAACCACCGATTATTTTGTATAAAAATTCAAATGACATGAAATAAATGACAAAATGACATGAGATTCATGTCATTATTTGTATAATTCATGTCATTCTTGTTAAAGTCTATGTCATTATGCATATTACACAATGTTACACCCAAGACGCACTTTTTTTCAAAGCAATATTTGTCCCTTTCAAAGTGATTGTAATTAAATAAAGGAAATATTACAATCACTTTGAAATTTCTAGTTTATTTTCTTACTTTTTCTCTACTTTCAATAAGTCTCATCTGTGTAATGGTTTTAATTCCCTTTATGGCTTTCGTACGTAGTCCATCCCTTCACTGTGGGTGTATTAGTTTGGTTTCTTTGTTAGTCAGTGGGATTTGGACCCTGGCTCTAGTTGAAGGTTGATATGTTGATAGGATTTTGTACGGGATTGCAACGGCGGTCGGTACTTCGCGTAAAATCGGTTGATTTAACTCTAGTTCTACATCAAAACTACATCAGATCATTAGACCCCCTCGTAGAAGGTTGCATCAGACATCGATGTGAAAGAGGGTATTTAGAAAGGTTAATTTTGCTCAATGATCGTGGTTTTGCGAGATTAGAATTAAGTTTCTTTCAATTTGATCTTTATTTTTTAGTTTATGACTTCTATTGTAGATGTCGTATGACTTTATATTAATGAACGAATTTTCACTTTTAAAAAATAAAGGAAATATTACTCCTTAGTATTTGTCCCCTTTCGAAGTGATTGTAATATGGGATTCCCATATTTCCCCCTTTACAAGGATCAACTTATTACCTTATAAAAATTACATAGGGTGAATTTGGTCAACAACATACATTATGAGAGATGAGACATATAGAAAATAGAATATGACTAGTACAAAATAACCGGAGGATGTCCATAGTGGACCGGACCCCTTTCTCTTCCGCTCCTATCCTCAATATTTATAAGTCAAGAATTTAAGAGATTAGATGTGTATTATTACTCTCACTAACATCATTTGTAAAGAAGCCCCAATTTCCCTTTTTGATCCTTCTTTCTTCTTTTTGGATTTAATAAAGCACATATTCTGCTGGTGGGGAAGCGTTATGGGAACATGCAGCTTATATTTTCTTGATTGTTATCTGCATTAAAAATTTAAAGTGGTTACTGTTTTAAATTGTTCATAATTTATTAACTAAATAAAATATTCTTATAAATCATTAGCGAACAACAATTCCGTTCTTTCTGTGAATGCATGATGTAGTCTTGATTAAAAAACTCGCCAATTTTCTTCTCTTTGTTGAGATATAATAAGACTTTGTCAATTTAATTGAGTTTTTTCACAATATAATGTTATGTTCCTTCTTATATATATAAAAGTTTTATTGATAAGTTTTATTCAACAAAGAAATTCAGAACCTTGTTGTTAGGTTTATTGATGTTCATGCAAGAATTAAGAGGCCTAATGTCAGTAAAGATGTCGAGGAGGCCGTTACTAGAAACAAATATGTGATATATGAAGATGTGTTACTACATAGAGGTGCTTTTCTGGTTAAACAAGCCAGAAGTGCCCAAACTGTGGAAAGTGCGAAAGCCAGGCTCTCACTTTGTCATGTTCATTTCTGGGAAGAATTAGAAAGAGGTCGAACAACGACTTCTTCTAGGGGGTTTTTTTCCGCAAAGTAATGATGGTAATATCATGACTTTTGTTTATGCCAAAAATCGCCTAAGTGACAATTTTCGGTTGGGACATCGATAACTAGACTACAACGAGAAAATAGAGGGAAGAAAATAGAAGGAGAAGAGACACAAGAGATGGTGACGCGGAAAACCCATGGAAAAGGGTAAAAACCGCGGGTGGTATGAGTCACCAATCCACTATAATATGGGCGTAAAGCCGGTTAATTACAATTACATTGCACATTTGATAATGAATAAGATAAAAGCATAATGTAGGTAAATATAAATACTACCAAGGGAAGAGAATGAGAGATAATTGCCTAAGTAGATACGCAATGATGTCGTGGTATTGCCGGAATGATATAGGGAATATGGCGGTAGGATAGAATATACATGTGGAGGTGGATGGAGTATATTTGATATAACACTGGAGATTTAGGAGAATTAGTGGGTATATGTGTAGTAGGTTCTGATGGTGGTTGAATATATATGGTACTATGGTAGATGACTAGTTAGAGTCAACGAGAGGTTATGAGGATATTATGTGGCAATGTGTTTCATAGATTAGGTGAATGTATGGAGTATGATAAAGGAAAATATAATGTTGCATTTGGTGGGAATGTTTTTGTGGAGTTCTCCCCCAAACTCAAGGATATTTATAGAGGTAGCTAGTAGGTAGTTACTATCTTCTTGCTAGTGACACACCTTATGATCCTTATTTTTCTCCAACTACTCTCTTGATATTCTCAACCTCTTTGACCTTGCTTACCAGGTATTCTATTCCACATGTGCCCATTTACTTTGCTAAGTAAGTGGAGATAATTATTCCCCAACATAACAAACTACCTTGCATTGACCACATCACCTTTGACTACATAAAACGAGCCATAATAATTATGTCGCTTGTCGGCGTCGGACGTCGGCCGTCGGCGTCATATAAAATACGGTCATAACAACTTTGTATCGACGAGGGAGGTCTGTAGACCTGTTCAATGGGTCGGGTCCCCAAAAAAAGCCCTTGACCCGACCCTATATTATGGGGTCATGACCCGACCCAATTAAAATAGGGTCGGGTCGTACAGGGTCCGACCCTAATAATGAATTATCGGGTCGGGTCGGGTCAAAAAAGGGTCAAATTTGATATGCCAATAGATATATCTGAGAGTTCATATTTTTTTTGCTTTGCTGTAGCTTCTTAACAGCTCCTCGCTTTCTTAGTATTCTTCCTAAGACCGTAAGAAATGTGTTAATTTGTCGCTTAATGTGTAAGATATAGTCCTCATATAGTATCTGTATCGTCTTTTTATGAATCATTTGGACCCTATGTTTGAATCTTAAAAACTTTCAATCTCATTAAGATGTTTCTGATGTCTTTAAAATTTCTTTAGCTTGCTTCTCATAGTTCAGCTTCTTTTCTCCTGGTGTATTGTATTCGCTAAATAAAAGGTTTTCCTGATTTCCGCTAATGCAATTTTTCTATTAGCAAACTCTAATGTTTATTGATTTGATATGCTGCTCATATTTTGTGTTTGATTTGGTAATATATTTCAAGCTCAATATCATGATGCAAACAGGTTTTAAATTTGAGTTTTGGTATTAGATTTTGGGAAGCTTATTCTAATTTTACTCTAAAAAATCGGGTCAGGGTCGGTTCAATCTAGCCCTTGACCCGGCCCGTTACCAACGACCTTAGACCCGGCCCGACCCGACCCTTATTCAGCATGGCCCGACCCGACCCCGCCCGGTCCATTGAACAGGTCTAGAGGTCGGTGTCGAGGCGTGGGTCAAAGGTTGGTGAAGTAAGGAGTAACAATTTTGGTGACATCAAACAAACTTAAATGACATGAAACAAATTAGAAATGATATGACAAGGATGACAAAATTACATCAAACAAAACTGAAATGACTTGAAATAGATCGGAAATAATGTGAAAATAAATGATATCAAAACAGAACTCAAATGACATGAAATAAATGACATCGTATTTATGTCATAATTTGTGTAGTTTTGTTGGAATTCGTGTCATTATGATTCATTATGTGTTATCATGTACGTGTGAGATTTTGTTACACTATAAGTTATGGTGTAACATGCTAACATATTACACCCAATACAGACTATATTACTTGACCAATCATACAAGATGAAAAGTCATAGCTCAAAGATGAGCTAACACATCATTAATATTTAATCATCAAGTTGAAATCACACTGGCATTCACGTTTAACCCCAATAGTCTTTGTAACAAATCTCACACGTACATAATAACACATAATGAATCATAATGACACGGATTCCATCAAAACTACACAAATAATAACATAAATCTATCGAAAATCAGTTATACTTATAAGTATATTCATCATTAGAGCCTTAGAGGGTTATTAACTAGCTTTTTTTTTCCAAAAAATCATTATCTTTGCAAGAAAAATCAATGGAAATACGCCAAGTCGCTAAATACTAATTTATAGATTAGTTTGGTGGCAAATTATGAAAAGAAAACTGTAGACATCCAGGATTGTTGATGGCGCAAATTACATTCCATAAAGGAGTCCACAGCCTGCACCTCGTGGACATGTTTGGAAAGTTGGAGCTTTCTGTAATCAATGTCAAGAGCCTTTATGCATGAATTCTGAAACACAATCAAACATCCCATGCAACTTATGCTCCCTTAATATTTTTTCCCCAATTTATATTTTCTAATTTCATCCAGAATTAATTCATTTATTAATTTTAAGATAATCACATTGCCCTTTTTTTGTCACGTTAATTTCATTTTGATCTTCAACCCCAAAAATCATGATGTTCAAATGTTCAATCTTTAACACGATTTGGACAAAAACAAAACTGTGGGACAAAAAGAGGAAGAAGTTTTCAAGCTATATTGTCTGCTTCTCACCACAAAATGCAAGACTTCTCACTAGATGAAGTTGTGGCAGGGAAGGGAATGGGTAGGCTACGATAGAAGAGAGATAGGGAAGGTATGGGACTATCTCTTAATTAGAAAAAAGACTAGATTAAATAACATGGGGCTCTTATTACTTGCTTAACTAATTAATCCACGTCATCACATAATATTTGAAAGTTCGTGTCATTCTAGGGATTGTTTTGAAGCAACTCAAATTAGAAGTATTATTAATCGGTAAATCGACTTTAGTTGAGGTAACTAGCACATCTTTAAACATTGGTAGTATCCCTTTTAAGTGAAATCGGAATTCCTTATCAAACCCACTACTTTGGGCCCAAGAAGCGAATAAAATGATACCTTATTGGGTTAAAGGCTTATCTAGAAAAATAGTACATCCTATTGCTATTACAAAAGAAGTCTGCTCGAAGCTCCTTTTTTTAAAAATAGAAGTACAAAAGAACATTTCATAGATAATAACGCATCCTAGATTTAATTGATGATAAAAACTTTGAGTATCACACAATTTCTCATAGTATTTTTTGAAGTGTAAGGTTCCATAATGGACTACCAAATAAGAGAGGATAATCTTGGAATAGGGTTTACAATACATAATTACCATTTATAATTTCTCATAAATTAATTATTGGTGTGTCTAAACAATAATTGACCAAGTTTTTTCTTTGAGATTTTCAAACCTTTTAGATCAATAAACAATAAATCTAGTATATATACAGATTCATGATTTCTTTCTATAACAAAAAAAAGCATGAAGGGAATTTGGCGAAATATAGTTTATGGAAAATTTGTTGTAATAAGATATCATGAATTTGGATGATAAACTACGTTTTGTATATTCATAATGTCAATATATTTTCCCCTGTTGGTCCGAAATGACATTTTAGGTTGGCCCCCGATCCCCCGTGGTAGGGGTTTGACCTAGTTTTTATTTCCTTGGTAAAAAAAAATTTAATCTCAATATATTTAATCATTCTCTCACCCTAATAAGGTAAATCATTCAAAAAAAAAATTATAAAAAAAATAAATAACCATGGTAAAAATTAAATTAGAGGTATTCATATGAATTTTGTTGAGATCCATAATCATGTTATGGTGTAGTGAAGTGAGGTTTTGCCAAAATTGAGTGAAAAAACCGTTTTTAACTCACCCTTCCTGAATCTAATTCTGATTTCTGACCAACCGCAAATTTCTTTTCTTTACTACCCCAACAGTGTAAGAAGTAAGAACTAAGAAGGTGTAGTGAAATGAACTCTCTCTTTCTCTCTCCTAAAAATGGTCGTGTGTGTATGACTGTATAATGTGACCTGCTAATCTCCAATTTTCAAAACCCCACTTTCTCTCTCTTACCCAGTCACACTCTCTAGGAAGAAAACTGCTTTCCAGCCCCCTTTCTTTTTGATTTTTTTGAAGAACCCTTCTTTCTTTTTTTCTCATTTTTGAATCAAATATCAAATCATCCAAGAACAAAAATACAATTTGTCAAAACAAAAAGAAAACATCTTTGAAAAAAAACTGTAAAATCCCATCAGTTATAAGATCGTGGGTCATTTTTTTTTTTTTGTCTTCTTGTTTTTAAATTTTCCCCCACTACCCAGAAACTGAAATTCCCCCTTACCCATTTCTTCTTTCTTTCTCTCAGATCGAGTTGGTTCATGGCACTTTGATTCTCAGGTGATCAAAATGTGAACTTTATTATATTTTCATTTTTTATATTTTTTTGGGTGTTTTTTAGTTCCATTTTTCACTTTGTTAGAGGTAGACTTTGTTGGTTTCTGGGTTTTTTTTATAAGTTGGATTTAAGTTACTTTTCTGGGTTTGGGGATCTAGTTGTTGATTTTTGCATCATGGGTTTTTGAGATTTGAAGTGGAATTGTTTGTGGGTCAATATGACCTAATTTGCTGTGAGTTTTGTTTACTTGTTTAGTGAAGTTAGTGATGTTTTTTTAACTATGTAGAGAGAACTTTTGTTGAAATCATGTGACCCAAGAAGTGATTTGGGGTTGATTTTACCTTTTACTACTTGATTAAGTGTTCTGGAGTTCTGATTGATAGTTTTGTGGGTTTGTAGTTCTTGTTACCTTTTTCTACTGTTTTGAGTAGAATTAGTGTGTTGAAGTTCTTTTAGTTTGTGAGTAATTGAAATTTCTTATGAAGATGATTTCTTTTTTTATTGATCCATTTTGTTTAGTCATGTTTTATCCTGAATTGTGAAACTGCTTCTTTAGATAAGTTTACTTATTGAAAGATGAATATGTCATTTCTTGAAAGGGAAGTTCTGGATTCTAGTTTTGGTTCAGAGCAGCATAATGTTGATGGGGTCTTTATCAATGGAAGGCATTAAATGGAGAAACCTTTTAGATTTTATTGTCATTGTAGTTCGTCGCAATATATTTGGCGGAACGAAATGGTGGTTTGGAGTTGAAAAGTTGTTATTTGTGGTGAATGAAGGGACATATTAGGTGCACAAACATTGCACTAAAGTCTTATCAAAAGAGAGGCTTTTAAATGCAGAAAATACTAATAGCCTTATTAGTACAACGGGGTAGGGATAATCTTTCCATCGCGTCAAGACTGGCCTTCGAACTTATCATTAGTGGTGGAAGGCTTCATTATAACTTTGGACTACTGATAGCCTAGTTTTTAAACTGGCCCAATTAATGGTTTTGTTGTCTTCTGCAATACCATTAATACTCATATATTGCTTAGAACTAACAGAGTTCTTTATCAATGTGCAGTTGATGATGGATGCTGACACTGATATACTTCGCACACACCATGGCTTGGGGGAGAATGACATTGCATCTGAGGTGAATGGAACCCTTGACAGCACTATGACAAGTGTAGGTCCTGATGCTAGTCAAGAAAGTGTTGGTGAGTTGAATAGCCATACAATGGTTAATCCTCTCACTGAAGAAGTGGAACAGCTTACTGATGTGCATGTGGAAACCAATGGTTCCCTAGCTCCTGAGGTACATTGCTTCAATCGAGGTTGTTTTGATAGGTATTACTAAGTTAGCTTTGCTGCTTATATTTGATCTATTGGTTTGTAGGAAGTGAAAACAACAGAAGCTACAGCTGGGAAGGAGCCCAAGCCACAAAACAATCAAGGCAGGGGCAAAAATGAGAAGCCTTCAAACGCGAAAAACGCTGTGGTGACGTCAAATAAGAAGAACAATAGTAATAAAGCAGTGAAGGCAACTTCTAATGGTACTTTGCCTGCAAATACACGGCCAAAGCAGCTTGTTTCAAAGGTTAAATCTTTTAATGATCGTCATGCTACTAGTAGTAATTCGAGCAAGACCACGATACCTGTATCTATGGCGAGTAATGCTCAAAAAGCTAAGGTGGATACTGTTTAGTTCAAAATTTGTTGTGTACCATCCAATATATGGGCTCCTTTCCTGATTAGGATATCCGTTCATTTCCTGTATTTTTTAGTGATTTGCAGTCTCCTATTGGCTAATGGTTTGTCATGCTTATGTTTCAGCAGCCGCTGAAGTCTGAAATGAAGTCTGGCTCTGATAACGTTGTGCAGTGTGAAAATGCCATGTAGGTTTAACTGCTATGATATTTTCTTTTCTTCCCTTGAACATGCTTTTTTATGAAGTCTCTGAGCATTGAGAACATGTGATCACTAATACTGGCTGCTTTTTATATAATCTTTGTTTATCAGAAATTTGAGGTTGTAGATGATTAAGCTCAGAACAGGTTTTCTTTGCACTTTATTAACTCAGTACTGTTTGAATGCAGGGAAAAGCCCAAGTTGAAACCCCTGAGTAACGAACCTCCATCTACTACTGAAGGAGATGAAGAATCTGTTGAGTATCCTTTGTAATGTTGATCTGATTGTCTTTCTCCTGCTTTCTTCCTCACTCAAATTTGGTGAGGGTTAAGGGACATAATTTAACCAAAGTTGATAATTTATTTAATTGCTTATAGTCAGTCTCTGAGTTGATATGTGAGATTATCCTTAAGTACTTTGCAGAAGCCCCTCTGCAGCAGATGGCAAGCCCAATAGAGAGGGTAAGCTCCCATCGTATGGTTTCAGCTTTAGGTGTCATGAACGAGCTGAGAAGAGAAGAGAGGTCAGTGTTTTCTCTTCGTTCTCTTTCGGGATTTATTCCTTGTGTTGACTATGTTTATCATGTAACCTGGATCTTGTCCTCTACTCCTCTTCCTGCTGTTCGACAGTTTTATACCAAACTCGAGGAAAAAATACATGCACAAGAATTAGAGAAAAATAACCTGCAAGCAAAGTCCAAGGTGCTCTATTTTCTTATGCTTTTATTTTTGCTCTTCTAAGGAGGACCAAAATCTGTGAATAGTTGTTACAATGTCATGAGGAGTTGTGTTTTTTGCAGGAATCTCAAGAGGCTGAGATTAAGAGGCTTCGGAAAAAGTTAACTTTTAAAGCATCACCAATGCCTAGTTTCTACCAGGAACCTACACCTAAAGTTGAACTTAAGAAGGTAAACTTTTTTCTTGTGATTGTTGGCGAACTCTATTGGACTATTGATGGCTACCAAAAGTCTGATAATTGCTTCTCGCTTCTTTTGTTTAGATTAAGAGCTGGATTCTGTATTTATGTTCATTTTCTCTGTAGAAAAGTTTTCTGCAGTGATCTGACTCATCTAAGTAGTTTAGATTTTCAAGTTTTGTTACAGCTTCTGTTGTCTTCTACACAAGTCAGCTTATCCATGTTTATACTCGGTGCATTTGAAGTCTTCATTGTCAAGTCATGCGCTACCAGCCTACCACCACTTCTGTGATCGTATTGTTCATCTGGAGGAAGTTCTGTGTTTAATTGGATTTTAGAGTCTCCATTCTTTGCAGGACCAGAATGGATATGCTATTCCCTGTTTAACTTAATGTGCTTCTTGGTGGGCCTCCTTGCCCCCACATTTGGCCCAAAAAGACGAGGGAAACTTTTTCTCTTAGGTCATAAATCATTCCAGTTTTCTCTTGATCTGTAATTCATTGTAGTGTTAGGCTGATTGATTTAATTGCATTTGATTGATTTGGGTGTAAAGTAGGTACTCCCTCAATTTTAATATAATAGGCACATCAACTTTTGCGATCATCTTTTTGTGGCATAATATTTTTACAAAAACCATGAAGATAAACTTAAGATAGTAACTTCTGCACATTATAATATGCTGCTCATACTGACAACTTATTGCTCTAAGTTGGCAGATTTTTAACCACCAAAGTCAGATGTGATTTTTCTTCTGGGACAATGAGGTAGCATGGTAAGAAACTAGTATTATTAGAGGACCTAGGCTAATATATAGACTGAGCCAGACTGCTTTTACAACTTAAAGATTTCCAGAGAAAAAGGATAACAGAAAATGAAATAAGAGCAGAGAGTTAGATTTTGTGTTAGCTAGTTTCTGGTTTGCATGCCATTCCTTTTATGATGTTTTTGATTTTTGTTTTTTAGATGGGGTGCTGCAAAGGATATTTTGCAGAAATTTAGGACAAGCTATAGATTCTTGGATCTTTGGTTGAACATTTTGCTTTCTTTGTAAGGTCTTTAGGATGGTATACTGAAGACTTGTAAACATTACCCTAATACCTCTGAAGAGTTCCCTGTTGTGGGCGAGGTGCAAAAGAGCCGGATTTATGTAACGTTACTTATGTGTTTAAGTTTCCATTGCCTCTTCTCGTGCCCGTAAAAAAAGTGGGGAAAATACCTTGGATTTCTGCTAAGACATGCACTTCCCTTCCTTTTGTCCTGCAGGAAACATGCTTATTGTGTCAGCCAGCTTTGCTGAGAGCATTATTTCTTTTCTCGCAGCACATGTATTTTTAGCTTAGCTGTTTTGTTCCCTTCCTTTTTTTAGCTGGTTAGCTCATTGCTTGCGTTATTATTATATTTGACATGTCAAAAGTGCTTCTACAAAAAATTTCTCCTTGATTCAGATACCAACTACACGTCCCAGATCCCCCAAGCTCGGTAGGAAGAAGAACTCATCTTCAGTGGAAGCTGAAGATGGTGACCAAAGCTATCGGCTAGGAAGACTAAGTCTGGATGAGAAGGCGGTATTACAAACCAACCCTAGCAAAGAACCTTCACCTGTCCAGTCTAAGCGACCTCAGAGGAAGTCCCTTCCTAGATTGCCTTCTGAGAAGACACGCTTGTCGAAAAATGCTAAAATGCAGGATCACACAATTAATGGGTCTCCACCTATAGCGCGTGTTGATGAGAAAAATCCTTTCTCTAGCTCAGAATCTGCACCTATAGCCCGTGTTGAAGTGGAAGTATCTCTCTCTAACCCAGGTTCTGCACCTATCGCTCATGCCGAGGAGGAAGTTTCACCATCTGAACTGGGTGAAACTCGAATTGGAGTTGAGAACAGGCCTATTGTCGAGGATCAAGTCAAGCTCCCAGTCGAGCCTGAACTTGTAATACAGCATTGAAAAGAAAGCTCGGTTGCACTTGGACTCGGTCGCCTCCACGAAGTGTTGGCTTAGCAGAAGATGAATATGAATGAAGTCATGAAGCAGTTTGTCCATAGTTTGGTGAGGTTTGGTTGTTCTTGCTTTTAGACTTGCCAGTCTGGTCGCTTAATCGTCTGCATTTGCACTTTCTCTGGATTGTCGGATCACTGCATTTCGAGTTATTTATTCTTAAGAATTTATTACTCTACAAAGTACTCTTTTTAGTGGTCTGCCATTGAACTGTGGTTGTGGGTAAATTTTGAGATTCTCTCGTACACCAGTTGTAGTTTATAATACATATAATTAGCTTATGGGTCTATGGGGGGGACTGGAATTGATCAAGTTGGTGTAGTTTGCATTTGGAACAATGTTTTGTTATTTAATATGTTTATTCTTGCGACACATCTTTGTGGTAAGTAATTATGGATTTGAGTTTAAGCTTCTTTTTTTGAGGTATTTTGTGCTGCTGACTCTGCTATTTGTCTTCGTCTTTTTCTTCAGCATCCCACAGAAATCTTGCATAGGCTGCAAGAATGTAACTGCATTGACATTAGTGCAAAACTATGTTATGATCATTGCTAGGATACATGTGTTTCTTTCATCGAAAAAGAACAATAAACCTATGTTAAACTCTTCAATTGACCTCAAGTTTCAATGTCAAAATTTGACTCGAGTGAGCTCGACTCGCATCATAGGCACCCCTGTTTGGTATGAATATTTGGCACATCATTTTGGACCAAGATCATGTGGTAGAAAGTTTTTATAAAAGCCGAGTTTGACACTTGGACATGAGTGAACGAGTTCAAGTAACATAGCTGAAAACTGAAAACTATACTGATTTACATATTGAATTATCTCCCTTTCCACTGCCTCTTTCACACTATACCTGTCATCAGGATGAGAAAGAACAGCTTGATGAAAGTAACCCTTAGCTCGTTTAGCGTCCTTGTTGATTTGCCATACTAGTTCCCCGTAAAGAGAGAGTACATTACCATCTTCAGCTTTAGTCAAAATTGCTCGTGCACAGTACTGTTCGGCTTTGGCGAAATCACCTCTAACCTGACACAAAAAACATATGAAAAAATTCGCTACTGTGTTATCATTCAGAGTACTCTTCGGCTTTGGCGAAATCACCTCTAACCTGACAAAAAAAATAAAACGAAGTTCGCTTTTTTGTTATCGTTCTCGTATCCATAGCATTTTCTTACCTCTTTCAGATATCGAGCATAGTTTCCCAGAAGCAGGGCGTTTCCAGGATTGTGTTTGATCATTTTCTGGTAATACTGATCTGTGCTTTCATCAGGGTCACCTCTTAGCATACATAATCTTACCACTTTGCTTCTTGATGAATTCATATTGATAGTTTGGGAAGGAAATTGTGATGAAAGGGAAACTAAGATAGATTGCGTTGCTAGATTGTGGCCTGAGATGATTCCGTGAATCATTTTTCTGTAATGAAAAAGCTTGATTTGTTTGATTCTGAAAGATAAGAGAGAAAGAAAGAGTGAATATCTACTGAAATTTGGTCTGCTAAACAAGTTTAGCATCTGCTTCCACCCCCCACTTAGTCCATATGGAATCAAATTATTAGTTACGTCCTTCCTTTTTTTTTTCAATCCCTTTTATATAAGGGGGGAAGGGGAGCTACCCCCTATCAAATTACTCAAAGCCCTCATATTTTTTAAAACTTAAAATATACCCTTTAATATCACAACACACATTAAGTAACTCAACAAAAATAAAACTATCCTTCAATTTTTTTCTATAAACCAATTCAAAAGGTCAAAACTAATAAGAATTAGCCCACAAATATAGAAGGTATCTTAGAAACATAAATTGATTAAAATATTTGTAATAAACTTAAATTAGCAATAAAAATGAAGAAAAAAAAATTCATCAACTCGAAAAAGAAATACATAAAATAAAATTCAAACTTAACAAATTAAAATACGCGGTTTTCTTATGTCCATCTTTTGAATGATATATTAATTGTAAGTGCATACTTTGTTTATCACATCGAAAAAATAATTAAAAAAAATTTTTACATGTATTGGAGCAAATAAAATTATTGGGTAATTAATTTAACACCAAAAAAACACGCACTCGCGTGCATAGATAGCTAGTACTAATATATTGAAAGGCGTTCCAAACAAGGAACGGTCCCATGTGGAGCTCTCCCTTCGGGTGTTTTACTCCATGTAATCCATATACGATAAAAAAATTAGTAAGTGCATTGCATAAGATTTGATCCCATATCTCAAGCTTATATACTAAAGTCTTAACCACTAAACCAAATGATATTTGGTGTTATCATTTTAAAGTAAAATATTAATAAATGAAAAATAAAAGTATCTGGAGCGTAGCCTGAGCCTAATAACTAATTAATCTCTTATTAGCTGGTTTGAGCAAACGTGTTTTTAGTAGTCTATTAACTTTTTACCTCTTTTTCTCTCTTAACTTTTGAGTTTTGAATATATAGATTTTCTAACTACTGAATTTATTTACAGCTTTTTGTAACTTTTGCTTCAATGACTTTTTGCTTAGCGAATTGATAGTCTGAACATTTTCTTTTACCAAATTTGGCATTTGCCATTATAAATAAATTACACAAATTTTGAACTTTTTGAAACTGTAAATTAGCCAACTAGATATTATAACTGGGCTGTTGTCAATACAATTCATCTTAATGGTGAAACCTATCACAAAATATTTGGAAGAGCTGGCACGCTTGTTGGCCCTGTTCAATCAATGCATGGGCCAAATGAAATTGAAAGCTGGCCCTTGATAGTCCAACTACGCCATGGGTTTGAGGATAGGGAAGACTAGTAACTGCACTTAGATCATACCTCGACTTTTTTTTAAGAAATAAGGGATGGGTGATAGGAGTATTATTGAATAAAACTCACCGACTTTTATAATCATCTCTTAAAGGACCTAAAATCTCAATACAAATATAGAACACCTCTATACTAATGGTATCACTTCTGATCTCCTCCTGCCTAATTACACATTATCTTATCTGATTAGTCTATTTATCTTTTTTTAATTGACTTAATTACAAAAAAAGATCCATGTTTAGTTGAGACATAAGGAGACTTGTAGTAGTACTTACGGTTTTCATTATGAAGCTATAAGAGATCATTTACATTTAAATATGTTTGTTTCCTATACAACAAACGACCAAATGGGTTATGTAAATGAACAATATTGTCAAGAGAATAACCTCAACAATATTTGGAAATTGTGTTTTCCATGAAAATCATTTTACATTGAAAATGTTTTACACCCTACCAAAAGGAGCCTAAAAAGATTATAGTTTGATGGAGCTTGGCTCTTTCATTTCATTTGTCGAGCTTGGTTCAATAAGGCTTTTTGAGTTTGCGCATGAGCTCAAACAAGAAGTAAATGAGCTTGGTTTAATAAACAAGGTTTGCAACTTCAAATGCTAATTAAATATTGAAGCAACGTAACTAATTAACTACCAAAACCAAATGATAGCAGCCAAGAGTTCATTTGAAGCAACTCTATTTAAATATATATGCGAAAATATTTAGATGTCTTCAAATTAAAAAGAAAGCAATAGTGGTAACTTAACAATCACCAACCAGTACATAGTATAATTATATAGTGATTTATTGATACAAGCAGAAGAAATCCTAACAAGACAGTTTTTTATAAAGTTGCAACAGAACTTACTCCATCCGTTTCTAAAAGATCTACTTTTGTTTAAGTCTGTTTCTAAAGGATCTTCCTACTTTTCCTTTATTCCTTATTTGATAAAAGTTTTGTTCCCTTTTTATACTACTTTATCCACTTGTTGGATCCTAACTATTCTACATTGTCTCACAAGTACATTCTCTTTTAACTATAACTACATAAATTATGTACCTCAACAATGTTTAACCACATAAGTTGTTTCCTAAATAACGTTTAATTAAGTCACTACTACTAAAAAAAAGCTACTCTTCAATACACTAAATTACATAAGACGGCTGACCCGCTTTTATAACTCTCACTTCTCCTTGACATCATATTTGTTGCTACATTAAATACAAAGACCTTTAGGAAACAAAGGGAGCATAAAGGAGTTATTCACAAACATCCACGAATCAACTAGAAAGTGTTTGAGTTTGACTCATTGTTGTATTACATGTTTTGATGATGTCAAATACATAGGTTATCATATAGTTTTTATTTTGTGAAAAATATAAAATACCAAAAATATTGTAATATTTAATTTTGCATTTATATCTTGTGGAGAAAGATTAATTATTTAATCTAAGTCAAGATATATATTTTATGCACTTTGAATCTTTATCATATGGTATGTTTAATATTCTAGTAACTTGGAATCTTTGAATAAAAGATTCTCAAAGTTATTAGATATTTGTGCTGTTGTATTTGTGCGAATTTCAGTTGAAAATGCGTGGCTAATTTTGTGGAGCTAACTGCTGAAAGCTCTCCAACAAACCCAACAAACTCGCTGATTCATTGCCCACTAACGGATAGTGGAAGGTGGTTAGTTACCGTTGCAATGTTCGTGGAGATATGCAGCGAAAATCAAGCCATGATCTCCATTACTCCACTCACGCTATTTGAGGAGAACATGGAGCACTAAATGTCCAGAAGAAGAGTGAATTGCAGCAGCTATATAAGGAAGAAATTACTTGTTGAAAACGTATGACTTTCTTGAGTGAAAATTATTATCCACTTAGAAAGTTTTCATGTAATTTCCTCTTATATTCAACATACTTATGATTGTGATATTCATAGTGTTTGGGTGAGAGAGAATTCGGAGAATATCCTTGTAATCAAGAGAGAGAAAGAAAGAGAGAGAAGAGAGAAGACTTCGAGTGAAGTCAAAGTGAGTGTCATCAGTTCAGGGGGAACTGGGTGACTGGGAACAAGTTCCTAGAGGAACAGAGAAGGTCCGTTAATAGGTTGTAAAAAGATCGAGTCTTTTGGCCTATTATAGTAAAGAGAGTTTGAGTCAAAATCCCTCGTGGTCAAGGTTTTTCTTCCTATTGGGGCCTAGGAAGTTTTCCTTGTAAAAATCTCGTGTGTTTGTCTCTTTCTACTTTTAGTTTATTTTTTTAATTCCGCAATACATTTTGAAAATTTCCCCTCAACTACAATTCACCCCCCTCTTGTAGTTGGTCTAGTGTTCATATTAGAATAATAATTGGTATCAGAGCCTAGTACCTCCAGAATCAGCTAACACTGAGTAGATTGTACCTGGAAAAATGAACACTACGGGAGAAAAGCTTGATGAAGGGTATTCAACTCAACGCCCACCTATGTTCAATGGCAAACATTATCCATCTTGGAAGAATCGTATGGAGATATTTATCAAAGCGAGAGAATTACCAAGTATGGAAGGTAATTGAAATTGGTGACTTTGAAGTCACAAAGAAGAACGAGAAAGGGAATTGATTCCTAAACCCCTTCTTGAGTTTGATAAAGAAGACATCGACAAAATGGAGATGAACAACATGGTCAAGAAGCTACTCCATTGTGGTCTTGGTCCCCATGAACACAACCGAGTCATGGGATGCAAGACTGCAAAGCAAATATGGGAACTCCTTCAAATCACTCACGAAGGAACAAGCGAAGTGAAACGATCAAAGATCGATATGCTCATGCATAAGTACGAATTGTTTCACATGAAACAAAAGGAGCCTATTCAAGACATGCTCACTCGCTTCTCAAACATCATAAATGAACTTGAATATCTGGGAAAGAAAATCTCTCTAGAGGAACAAGTTCGTAAGGTACTAAGGAGTCTTCCACAAGATGAGAAATTGAGACTTCACAACTTTCAACATTGAACAACTTATTGGTTCCTTGATGACCCATGAGTTACATCTAGAAACTCATGAAACTGAATCATCAAAGCCTAAGGCTCTGGCTCTCAGGTCAGAGGAACAAGAAGATTTAGAATTGAAACTGATGATGAAGAAGCTGCGATGATTGTAAGAAAATCAAGAAATTCTTCAACAAGAATTACAAAGGAAAGGTCACAAAGAAACCAACGAAGCTAAGTTGCCATAAGTGTGGAGGCCTTGATCATTTCATCAAGGAGTGTCCTCAATGGGAAAACGAGAAAGCAAAAGCGAAATACAAAGAGAAGGGCAAGGAACAACAAAAGTCCTTTTCGAGAAATGATATGAAGAGAGCCATGGTTGCAGCATGTGGAGAGCCTGACTCAGAGGAGGAGCAGGAACAGTCTGAGGAAGAAACTGCCCATCTATGTCTCATGGCGAATATCGAGGACAAAGTAGAATCATCAAACCC
Source organism: Beta corolliflora (assembly GCA_947648045.1). NCBI lineage: Eukaryota > Viridiplantae > Streptophyta > Magnoliopsida > Caryophyllales > Amaranthaceae > Beta > Beta corolliflora. The sequence continues at coordinate 418,276 of CANSZD010002516.1, read as the reverse complement.
CAAGGTAAGTCTTAATGCCATTGAAGAGGAACTTACATAATTTAATAAAAGCCAATTAATAAAACTTTTATTAGAAACCTTAGATGACTAGAAGGAAGTATGCGCAAAAAGAGATCAATTAACTAATGCCTTGAAAGTCACTAAGAACCATTCTAATTGGCTTAACACATTAAAATGTGATACTGAAAAAAGATTCTTTGAACTTTTTGACAAGAGTAGAGCTTATCAATATGTATTTGAAAAATTCAAAAACGAGAATTATCTTTTGAATTTGGAATTGGCGGAATTGAAACTGTTTGTTCCTGAAGGAACAGTCTCTTCAATAAATACCAGAAGCATTGCTGAAAATTTGAAAAACGATTATGAAAATGTTGTTCAAGAAAATCTGGTATTAAGGAAGAAACTGGAGCCCTCAAGGAACAAGCTTCCTGACCCAGTCTCATGGATACAAAAGTATCAAACCAAAGGAAGAGATGGTCTCGGTTTCAATCACAAGAAAAAGAACAAAAAGAAAAAATATGTTGATCTGCCAAGTAGTAAGATATGTTCTTACTGTGGGAACAGTGGTCACATAGTGTCTGACTGTTCCACCAGAGAAGAACGTATTGAGAGGAACACGTACCTAGTGAAACAAGTTTGGAAAATTAAGAAAGACTCAAGTCCAACAAAGGAACCCAAGCTAGACTGGGTTCCTACCACTAACTAGTTTGCTATTGTACATGCTGAAGTGAGGGTTTACAATATGTGGTACCTCGATAGCGGTTGTTCTAAGCACATGACAGGAGATAGATCCAAATTTCTCTCACTATCAGTCTATAATGGAGGAACTATGACCTTTGGAGACAATCTTACAGGTAATATAGTAGCTGTTGGTAAGATAGGTAAATCTCAGTCACATTCCATAAATAATGTATTTTTGGTCGAGGGTTTAAAGCATAGTTTACTTAGTATATCTCAGTTTTGCGATAAGGGAAATAATGTGAAGTTTACTAATGAGTATTGTATAGTCAGCGATGAAAGTACAGGAACCAAGATCCTTGAGGGAACGAGGAAAGGGAACACCTACATGGTCGACCTGAACCTTGTTCCTAGGAATAATCTCACATGCTTAAGTATGATCGAAGGCGATCCTCTTCTATGGCACAAACGTTGCGATCATGCAAGCTTGTCCCTCTTGCATAAACTAAGTGGGAAGGACTTGGTAGTTGGCTTACCAACAATTAAGTCTTTGAACCACGGTGTTTGTGATTCATGTGTTAAAGGCAAGCAAGTGAGATCCTCATTCAAATCCAAGAAAATGGTAAGCACACAAAGTCCATTAGAACTCCTTCACATGGACTTATGTGGCCATGTACGCATCCAAAGCCGATCTGGTAAGAGATATGTATTAGTCATAGTAGATGATTTTTCAAGATACACATGGGTTACTTTTCTTCATAGTAAGGATGAGACGTTTGATGAATTTCTAACCTTTGCTAAAAAGATTCAAAGAACAAGTGGTTTAAAATTAAAACATTTAAGATCTGACCATGGTAAGGAGTTTGAAAACTCCAAGTTTGATGATTTTGCAGCAATGAAGGTTTAGATCATAACTTTTCAGCTCCAAGAACACCACAACAGAATGGTGTAGTCGAAAGGAAGAACCGGACCCTTGAGGATATGGCAAGAACAATGATTATTGGAAGGTCTTCCAAAGAATTTTTGGGCTGAAGCAGTGAATACGGCATGCTACATCATCAATCGTGTCATGCTTAGACCAATCACTTTGAAGACACCTTACGAGCTCCTCAAAGGAAGAAAACCCAATATCGCTTACTTTCGTGTTTTTGGATGTAAATGCTTTTTACATAATAATGGAAAGGACAACTTAGGAAAATTCGATGCTAGAAGTGATGAGGCAATTTTTCTAGGATATGCCTTAAGTAGTAAGGCTTATCGTGTTTACAATAAACGAACAATGTGTGTTGAGGAAAGTGTCCATGTTATATTTGATGAGACTAACTCCTTGCAGAAACAGAGTCATAATGATAACTTTGAAATAGGTTTGACTTGTCCTGATGAGTTTAATCATTGTGATGAGGAACTAACCCCTGCAGGAAAAGAGAAGAAGCAAGTTCCTGATCCAGATAACCCTGTTCCTGATCCTTACGAGGAACCAAAGAACAGGAGAAACTTAGGAAGATCAAGGAGCTCCTGAACCTGAAGAAGATCAAGTGAACCAATCACCTCAAGAAACTCAAGAAGCAACTAGGAGATTTGATCCAAAGCCTTGGAAACACCAAAATTCTCATCCTTTAGAATTAATAATAAGTGACATTGAAAAGGGAACTCAAACGAGATCCCAAATGAAGATTTTTTGTGCTTTTCACGCTTTCTTATCTATGACAGAACCTAAGGATCATATGGAAGCACTCAAAGAGGCTGATTAGATCAATGCTATGCAAGAGGAGCTAAATGAGTTACAGAGGAACAAGGTCTGGCACCTGGAGACTAAACCAAAGAACCAGAAAGTTATAGGACTTAAATGGGTCTTCGGGGAACAAGCTTGATGAGCATGGAACGGTGGTAAGGAACAAGGTCGGACTTGTAGCCAAAGGTTATAATCAACAAGAAGGTATTGATTTCGATGAAACCTTTGCTCTCTTGCTAGGATAAAGGCAATTAGAATTTTGATTGCCTTTGTTGCCTTTATGGGATTTAAGTTGTACCAAATGGACGTCAAATGTGCATTTCTAAATGGTTTTTTAATTGAAGACGTTTATGTGGAACAACCTCCTGGATTCGAAAATCCTGAACTTCCAAATCAAGTCTATAAGCTTGATAAAGCTCTTTATGGGTTGAAACAAGCTCCTAGATCTTTGTATGAAAGGTTGTCAAAATTCTTGCTTTCACATAATTTCATAAGAGGTAAAGTTGATAGAACCTTGTTCCTTCGATCAAAAGGAACAGACATATTAGTAGTCCAAATTTATGTTGATGATATAATATTTGGTGCTACTAATGATCTTCTGTGTAAGGAGTTTGTTGATCTTATGAGTAGTGAGTTCGAAATGAGTATGATGGGAGAATTGAACTTCTTTTTGGGATTGCAAATTAAGCAAACTGAAAGAGGAACAATGATCCATCAACAAAAATATGTCAAGGAACTGCTTAAGAAATATGGACTGTAACAATACAAAAACCAACCACACTCCCATAGGAACAGGAACAAGGTTAGATGAAGATTCAAATGGTAAGTGTGTAAACGAGAAGCAATATCGAGGTGTGATTGGTTCATTACTTTACTTAACAAAGATAGACCCAATATTTCTTTTAGTGTTGGTTTATGTGCTCGATTCCAATCAAATCCCAAAGAATCTCACTTAACAGCAGTTAAGAGAATTCTAAGGTATTTGAAGGGAAGCGATGACTTATGTTTGTTCTATCCTCAAAGTGATGTTTTTGACCTAGTAAGCTATTCGGATGCGGATTATGCTTGGAGACTTGGTTAATCGCAAGAGCACATCGGGCATTTTCCAAGTACCTAGGAACAAGCTTGGTCTTATGGAGCTCAAAGAAGCAAAATACTGTTGCCTTATCCACACAGAGGGCGAGTATGTAGGCTCTTGCTACATGCTTGTTCCCGGTCCTTTGGATCAAGCAACAAGTAGAGACTTTGGCATTAAGTTCAAGTGTGTTCCTATCTATTGTGATAATACTAGTGCAATTTGTATTTCTAAGGATCCAGTTCATCATTCAAGGGTCAAGCATATTCACATTAGGCATCATTTCCTTAAGGATAATGTAGAAAAAGGTCTTGTTAAAGTCGAATTTTGCCCAACAGAAAATCAAATAGCTGACATATTGACTAAACCACTTCCTAGAGAAAAGTTTGAGAAAATTCACTTAGAGCTAGGGATGATTAGAATTCATTAAGTGTGCTACTTTAAATAAAACCCTTAGTTACAAGATTACACTAAGTGACCAAAGAACATTTTGTGAATTTATTTATACATTACACAGTCATTGTAAAGAACTCACATTAGTCTTCATAATACTCCCCTTATTGTACATGCATACACTTGAGCAAAAATAGAAAGGTCACTTGTACATATAGCTTGAACATGTAACATGCATGAGTTCACACCTTCTATTCCTTTTATTTCTTTCCACGTAAATATTATCTCAACTTTATTTTATTCGATTTTATTTTCTTTTTCATCAATTTATTATCTTTCTTCATTCATCCCCCACAATTTTTTTTTTTGTGGCAACGCTTCACCAGCGTTCATGTACCAACCTAAAAATAAAATGTTTCAATGGATTTAATGAAGGAAGGGAAAAGCCGCATTTAATTCTTTTTCACCATCCCTCATAAACCTTCCCCAAATAAAAACCCATCAAATCAATCAAAAATTACACGGCAAATTCACCTCTTTTACCCAAAACCATTACCTCTGTAAAACCGCCTTTCTCTTTCTCTCTCTCTCTCACACACACAAAAATATGTCAACTTCATCTTCTTCACCTAAACCCTAAATGGCTCCCAAAAGAAAATCCTCCGATTATGGAAAAAAATTTCCGGCCAAAAAATCTTCACCTCTGGTGGATTACAACGAAAGCGAGAATGAATCTTCCAACTCAAATGAAGATTCCCTGGGTTCTCAAGAAAATTCGGCTGAACATGAAGTAATCTCTCCAAAGAAGGAAGACGATGTGGATGATGTTGAAACAGAGCAAGAAAATGAAGCCTTGGTTCCTACAAAAAGGGGTAAGAAATCTAAGTCTTCCAAGTATATCATTGGGTTTTGCGTTGATTTCACCTGGTGCAAGAAAATTAAGTGGGGTCAGTTTCTTGATCTTGTTAAGTTTCAAAAATGGGTTAAAGTGTTGAGTTTTGATGAGGGTCTTTATGAGTGTGAGATGAGCGAATTTGTTGCTAGTTTTGGTAATACCGAGGGTTTATGCATAAGTGTCGTAAATGGCAAATTGGTTAAGTTCACCGAAAAGAACTTGGGTGAATGGTTTGAGGTACCTACTGAAGGGTACAAGGAGTATGTCAAGGGTAGGGCTAAGTTAAATGTTAATGGTGCTTCCAATTCTACTATACTGAGTTTCTTTAGGGGTAAGGATTATGACTTGTCCCTAGATCATAAAGATCTCTCTCCATATCACAAATTTCGTTTCACTTAGTTTGGCGCTTTATTTTTCCAAGAACTTCCAAGAGGACTCAAGCGAGCCTCATGGATCTTTCTTTAATGTTACTTGTCTTGCTAAGAATATAAAAATCAACTTTCTGTTTTAATGATCTCTCACCTTTCCTACTACATTACCCACAACACAAAAGTTGGGTATGCCAACCTTATTTCTGTCATCCTCAAAAAGAACCAAATCAAACTCCCTTCTAGTACCTCTTTTGATCTAGAGTCTGATAACTATTTGACCAAAGAGACTTTATCCAGGCTGTCTCTGAGGGTACAGGGTGGGAAGTTAGAATTTGAGGTGGCAGAACCTAAAGGGAAGATAGAGACTGGGATCAAGAGGAAGTTTGAGGAGGAGGTCAGTGCTGAAGGACCTAGGTCAGTAAGGAAGAGTCAAAGGATTGATGTGACCAAGGCTCCCAAGGAACAGGGTCAGGGTGCTGTTCATATTGATCTGGAGGAGGATTAGGCTCCTTCAAGATCAAGGACTGTTGATTTTCCCCTTCTCTCCACTACTGGTCTCCATGGGATTCTACATTCAATTCAGGAGTCTCTGTCTCTCTTGCACGCAAAAGTTCAGGGTATTGAAGCCAGGATTGCCAGAGTTGATCTTCAACAGGAGCATATCCTAGCAGGAGTAAAGAAAGGAGAATCTGCAGTTCGTGAGAAGATTGACGTTGTGGTCGCTTCTTTTGTTGTTCGCCCCAAGCCCTCCAAGCCCTAATCCCCTTTCCTTTCTATAATCTGCTGAAACAGTATTAAATTTTTTTTGGGTTGTATTAAACAATGGTGGTTTGTTGTTACTATCTTTCAACACCCTTTTGGATGTGAATCACACATCAGTTTCCGGTGTAAATTTTTTTGGTTTATCTTGTTTATCTCTTTTATCTCTTTTTATCTCTTATTCTTTTGATTCTCTTCTTGTTCTCATTTCTTTCTTTTAACTTCATCATGAACTCAGCTTGTGCATTTCTCATGTCTACGTGCATTGATCTCATCTTAATCTGCTCATTAAAATATTTGGATGGCTAGTATTATTAGATGAATGTTTGAGCTACTAAGCCTTGACATTGTTGTATATGATGCACTCATAGAGTCCTGCTGGGTTTTTAGTTGTTTTTGATGATGACAAAAGGGGGAAGTAGAGTGGCACATAAAAATTCAATTCTAGTCTTCTTAGTTTCTAGGTGATGATTTTTGTGATTTTTGGATTTTTCTTTACCTTGTCTTTAAAACTGATTTCTGTTTGTGCTAGTTAGATTAGTATTAGTTTTTTTTATATGTTTGTGCTAGTTAGATTAGTATTAGTTTTTATGTTTTACTCTTTTGTTAGTTTTTTTTTAAAAAAAGACATTAGCTCTTAATTATTTTGCTATGGTTATGTTATTTTTTGTAAGTTTATTAGTTTTTGTTTATTTTATATTTTTATATGCCTTATATTTGCCATCATAAAAAAGGGAGAATATTGTTGTATTCCATGTTTTGATGATGTCAAATACATAGGTTATCATATAGTTTTTATTTTGTGAAAAATATAAAATACCAAAAATATTGTAATATTTAATTTTGCATTTATATCTTGTGGAGAAAGATTAATTATTTAATCTAAGTCAAGATATTTATTTTATGCACTTTGAATCTTTATCATATGGTATGTTTAATATTCTAGTAACTTGGAATCTTTGAATCAAAGATTCTCAAAGTTATTAGATATTTGTGCTGTTGTATTTGTGCGAATTTCAGTTGAAAATGCGTGGCTAATTTTGTGGAGCTAACTGCTGAAAGCTCTCCAACAAACCCAACAAACTCGCTGATTCATTGCCCACTAACGGATAGTGGAAGGTGGTTAGTTACCGTTACAATGTTCGTGGAGATATGCAGCGAAAATCAGGCCATGATCTCCATTACTCCACTCACACTATTTGAGGAGAACATGGAGCACTAAATGTCCAGAAGAAGAGTGAATTGCAGCAGCTATATAAGGAAGAAATTACTTGTTGAAAACGTATGACTTTCTTGAGCGAAAATTAATTATCCACTTAGAAAGTTTTCATGTAATTTCCTCTTATATTCAACATACTTATGATTGTGATATTCATAGTGTTTGGGTGAGAGAGAATTCAGAGAATATCCTTGTAATCAAGAGAGAGAAAGAAAGAGAGAAGAGAGAAGACTTCGAGTGAAGTCAAAGTGAGTGTCATCAGTTCAGGGGGAACTGGGTGACTGGGAACAAGTTCCTAGAGGAACAGAGAAGGTCCGTTAATAGGTTGTAAAAAGATCGAGTCTTTTGGCCTATTATAGTAAATAGAGTTTGAGTCAAAATCCCTCGTGGTCAAGATTTTTCTTCCTATTGGGCCTATGAAGTTTTCCTTGTAAAAATCTCGTGTGTTTGTCTCTTTCTACTTTTAGTTTGTTTTTTTAATTCCGCAATACATTTTGAAAATTCCCCCTCAACTACAATTCACCCCCCTCTTGTAGTTGGTCTAGTGTTCATACTAGAATAACACTCATCAACTAAAAGAATTTGAAATCCTAAATATAAATACTCAACAAACATGTTTTCAATGAGTTTTGACCGAGTTTTGAACAAGGTTGTTCACGAGTAGTTTAGACATATTGGGCCATTTTCAACCCTATATGTCATATGACTTCAAATAATATTTTTTTATATTATTTTAAAGCAGTGTAAAAGTCAATGAATTGTACTAATAAAAAAACAAAGGTAAGTATATAACATGATTTCTTTCAAACTAAAACTGAATTATAACTAGATCCTATAATCAATACGCCTATTTTTTTTTTTTTTTTTTTTTGTAAATTAATCTTTTAATCTTTGGTGTTAGATGAGCTAACCCCACTAACATCCCTTTATAATCAATACGCCTATGACAATTATCAATTGATTTTTTGTATTAATCTTTTATTTTCGTGTTAGAGAGCAACTAAAGAAAATGATATAGACGACCTTAAGTACCATTCCCACAAGACTTTACCAATTATTTAAATAGGATCCACATTATTTGTATTAAATTTAAAATATCAATATATACTCACATATAACTTGAACTAGTTTAACTCCAAGTACGTAAGAGTCCATTCTATTTAACTTAACTTGACTTATACGAACTGATTTGAATTTATCTAAGCTTATCTCTACTTATTTGCCTCTCCAAAAAGAAATATATACTAATATAAACTTATTACTCCCCCCGTCCCATTATATAGTGCTTCATTTTTATTTTGGGTATCCTAAAATATAGTGCTTGTTGAGTTGTTTCTATATTTAATTCCATATATTTTTTTGTGATTTGCCTAGAAAAACCGTGTGATCATTATTTATTTGCTTCTTGAAATTCGTTTTTGCTTTCTTTATTATCAACAATTTATCGTGCAAAATTTATAGAGATTGCACTTTAAATAAAATGTTAATATGACATGATGACATCATACCACTACCTGATGTTGTTGACCACGTGGGAATGTGTGGAATACTGCAATTGAGTGAAGAATGAATATTTATAGAGATTGCACTTTAAATAAAGTTGATTGCACCCAAAAAAAAAAGCTGATAATGGAAGATTTGCTGCGAAACTTGTGAAATTGTTTGTCTTTAATTCATGTCACTTGGAATCTTTATATAATTAATTTCATAGAGATTAATACCTGATGATCTTCAAAACGTTTGGATATCTTTTTTGGTTAGCATAACCATATTCCAAATCGCTTATGATTTTGACCCCTTTCCAGAAGATGCTTAGTTTAATTTGCCTTTGGACTTGCAACTTCTGTTTTATTGATTCTCGGTGTATATTTATAATAATCCCATTTGTAACTTCCTCTGTATTTTTAATGAGATTTTTTTGCTACTTCTTTTAATTGGGACATTTGACTTCTCTTTGTGGATCTAGTCCCAATTTCTTTTGTCTTTGTGGCGCTGTGGGTCTAATACCCTAATTGAATTCCGTCTACATTACGCTTTTCACTTCATTTCAGATTGAATTAGAACCGATTCAAACTAATACCAAACTACCATTGCTAATTTTAATGAGGCAAAAACATTAACAACTGCAATATGTGTTTGTTTATGTTTGGTTAACCAAAAAGTGAGATTTCCTAGGAACTAGAAGAAAGTGGTGTTGTTGGTTGGCAAAAACATGAGAATTAGAACTTCCTGAGAAATTCTTCTTGCAAAATGGAGGAATTTACTTACATAGGTCCCTCTAAGCTCTAGGTAAGTGGAAATTTCCATCGGCAGCCGCACAACACTATACATGATTTCTTAAGCGTGAAAAACTTCCTTAGAGAAACTACTACTTCTCATATCGAACCAAATAAGCACTAAGTTTGTGGAACATGCTCATTACTTTTGAAAATAAAAACTAGTAGAAGGAAATTTCTTAGAAGGATCATATTCTTGTTGAGTTGCCAGTAAGCTCTAATCATTCCCTGGAATATTTTTCATTGAATGTATCTATTCTTTCGTGACAATGTCTTATTCATACTTTCATATTAAGGCATCACTATTATTTTGTCTACTTCAATTTGGCTAATTTTCTTTTCATTGTCTCTGTTGGAGTTCAAGATAAACAAATTAGTAGACTATTCTTGTTATTATGAACAATTTATCGTGCAAAATTTATTTTTTCATTCTTTAAATAGATAGCAATTATTTCGACAAATATGTTTTTGAAGATTTTGGCTTTTGGGTCAGGTAAATGTCTAATATGATTAAGATTTTTTTTCAAAAGTATATGATTAAGATCCTAATTATTGGGTGGTTGGCAATATCAATTATTTGACGATTGTAGTTTCCAGATCATCATTACATAGTTAGATAAGACATCTAGCGAATTCCATGGTCTCTTGTCTTGATATCTACTCGTTTATACACAAAATCTTCCGATTTGAAGTACTTGGATCTTGGTGGAAGCAAAAGACTAATAAAAATGTACCTTCATACAATAAGTTTGAAGCAACAAACTATACAAGATCACTCATAATCTCAATTTACTTCCCCCAATAAGATTTTTTTTTACAATATAGTGGTATTAATTTACTGTAATAATTGAGCAACATAATAGGTTAAATTGATTCATTCATGAATAACATATATCCATTTTACATTTACAATCAATCCCATCAAATTTTAGTTATATTTCAAAACTATAATAAATCGAGAGACACCTCGTAAAAGATTGTAGCAAACAACGATGTAAAAAAGAGTATATAAAAGTGTCAGATCATCTCTAACTATAGCGATTTTGCAAACTTAGAATTTTATTTGATTAAATAAAAATCAGGAACAAGGTGAATTAAGACCTTTAGGAAGCTGAGGCATACAGCTGAACCTCATCTCATTTCCTCTTCCACCAATGGTGCACAATAACGATAAATTAAGTTTAAGCTTAACAACACAGTATCATAGACAAGAGACAATCTCTTATTCATAATTCTTCTATTACATAGAGAAAAAAAAACCGTTGCAAAGTACAAGTTCCATACAAAAGGCGCCTGTAAAACTGAGGCTTTGGCAAAAATATTATGGAAAAAACAGTATCAACCCCAACAAAGAGTGAAACTGTAATGACAGCAAGACTGCTGCCATAGCCAAAGCCCCGACGAAACACAGCACCATACTTCGAACTTTCAAAAGCAACGGACATGGACGACTTAATAAAACCGAGACACAGACTCGAAAAAAAAAACATCTAGAGGTTCAGAACTTAGCTCTAAGGCCAAGCTAAAAGATTTTTTTTCTTTTTCCTTTTTCTTTTTTTTCTTTTTTTTTGGATGAAGGTCCAGAAACCCAGCAAAAGATAGACAAAGACCTAACCCTTCAAATCCAGAGACCAGTAACTGTATTCTCAGGTATCAATGACCGCTCAAGAATGAGGCACCGAAAAATGAGAGCCTAAATTCTTGAAACAGATTTCCTGTCTTGAGGAAACCTGCAAAAAAGGGGTATAAAAATCGGCCATTTCCACCTGGAAAAAGAACCATGTCTCTGGCAAAGAGTAAGCCCGATTTGAACTGATGGACCCAAAAACTTAAACCGAACTTAAACTATTCACGAACCCTGCTTAATATACTTCTGAGACTACTTGAATTTCCTGGAGAGCATAGTTAATCTTTCCACTTAGGAAAGGATATCGCACCTGAAGAGTCGCCCCACGAGCATGTCAATGACGCTACTGCTGATTGAGTTGCAGTTCTGGAGGTTCATGCCCATAAGAGACTGACCCAACTTCACCAAGAATGGCAAGCACTTGTCTGATAGCATTGAGCACCCGGATAATGAGAGGATTTGCAAACCCAGCTGCTTTGAGCGAGCCAAAGATGCAACACCGAAATCAGTAATGGCACACTTAGACACATCAAGTTCGTTGAGTACAAGGCAGTCATCAGCAATAGCCACCAAGCCTGCATCTGTCACCTTCCCACAGCCTTCGAGGTTCAACACCTCGAGGGTCCCACCATGGTATTTTGCCAATGCCATGACGACATTGTCGGTTACATTAACACAACCAGAGAGACCAACTTTAACAAGGCCAGCGCCAGCGTCACAGCTCTCAACAAGAGAGAGAAGACCGGCATCGGTGATGTAAGGAAGTCCATGGAAGTTGACACATTGCAATTGAGGACACAACTTTGCCAACATGGCTAAGGTCATGTCCCCGAGACCAGGGCAATTACTAACTGTAACAGATCGAAGAGGTGCTGATTTGTTTGGAAGAGGAAATCCCAAAATCATGTCCTTGAACCCAAAGCAGCTCGACATAGTAAGAGCCTTCAACTTAGGACCACAGTTCAATAGGAGACCAAAAAACCCAATTTGGGTGATCCTGTGGCATTCCTCAATTTGCAGGCTCTCGAGAGACCTTGCAGCTTTGGCAAAGGACATCAATCCATTGTCGGACAAGAAAGCACACTTCTTCAGGATAAACTGTTTCAAATTAGGACAACCTTTTCCTAAAGCTTCGACTGCAACATCTGTGACTCCTCGGCATGATGAAATTGTGAATGACCTGAGGTGTTGAAGACCCTGAGCATTACCCATGACCCAGAAACCCTTTTCGTTCACATTCTGAAGGTTGGCCAAAACAAGATCGGTAACTGTCTTTCCATAATGGCCAATCACAGCAAGAGAGAGATCGGTGACATTTAACCCCTGAAGTTTCAACTTGGTTAGGACGAAAGAAGCTGATGACATCAAACTCGCAACACCTTGATCACCGACAAGTGGGCAGTCTTTGATGGTAACTGATTTTAGGTTTGGGCAAAACTGTCCTATTGCTTGCACACCTTCATTACCAATGTACTGACAGCCCTCAATGCTCAATGAGGTCAAAGTCGGACAATTCTTGGCAATTGCAAGCAAGGCCTTGTTGGTGATTGATGGGCAGTTGCAAAGATCGAGTTTCTCAAGGCGGTGGCATCCGTTGGCTATCTCAACAAGACCTTCATCTCCGACGGAAGAAACATTCCAGAGAGAGAGACTCTTTAGAGAAGGGCAGCATCGAGCAACAGCCTTCAAACCAAGGTCTGTAACTCCACGAACAGAGTTGGAACCCCTGATCATTAGCTTGCCAAGTCCACCACGACCACCACTTCCCACAGCAATAGAGGCAAGTCTAACATCGGTCGCTTTCTTACCTTCCAAACTCCTGGTAAGAAATCCATCACTCTCGATCTCATCACCCTCCTCAGCAACAACCTCGGTTTTGTTGCACAGATCTGCACTTGGGATACTGCTCAAGAGCATAAGCCACCGCTTTGAAACGCTAGCACAAGAACTCCTTTCCTGGTCGCCAGGCAAACGCCTCAATATCTCATACAAGCACTCATCAGGAAGGACATCAAGAGACACCTGCTTCTTCTGCTCTAGACTCTCTCCTCCTGGAACAAGGGGGGCACTGATTCTAGCCCTTTTGTTTGGGAAGTAAACATCCACATGGTTCACAATACCAAGGGACAAAAAGCTACCGGCTTCCTTGGGGTTCGAGTATATTGATCCCCCATGGTAAAATTCCTCATTTCCTGAGAATCCAAAATCAATAAACTAAATTCAGTCCATGATTTTCTACCAGCATCACAATACTTAATTAGATTTATAATTAGATGATAAGCCACATCACCCAATATCTAAAAATCACCAAAAACTGAACTATTGATCTCTAAAATTCATGATAAACATTCCCTTTTTATAACATAGAGCTAATGTTCTACTAAATCTTTCTCTCAAATTATCAATCATCTAGCTCAACTGAAATTAATTCCTGTAACCTTCTACATGAAAACATTAAAAAAAAAAAGAATCATCTACAAAACAAGATCTTTCACCTAACCTTCTTCCAACATGAAGCTAAGAACATAAACCCAAATCTAAAAACTAAAAAACCCAACAAAACCCAGAAACCAAAACTACAGAAACAACCAAAAATCTCAAATTCCAGCTAAAAAAAACCCTAAGATGAACTAATTAAACATAGCTCTTACACATACAACAAAGCTAAGAACTTAAATTAAACATATATAAAGTAAATCAACAAATTCAAAGAGAAAGATGGTGAACATACCACTGAAATCGAAGATCTGCGACATGTTGAAAGCTGAATAAAAACCTCAGAGAGGCAAAAAAGGTGGAAACTAAATGAGTAGAATGAGCCACGAGAAACGAAACCCAGATTCTCAAAAGTTGCAAAAAACAAGATTATCAACACAAAAACAACAAAGATCAATGAAATTTGAAGGTCTGCAAAATTCATGAGATGGGAAAGTGGAGCATGAAGATGGAAACCCTATTGAAAATAGGGAAAAAAAAGGGGGATGAAATATAGAGGTGAAAGAGGGGAAGGGGGAATGAATGAATATGAATGGAAGTTTTGGTGCTGTGGATGTGTTTTTATCTTTAGATGTTGTCAATGTTTGAGAGAGAGGAAATGTGGGTCCATGATAAAAAAAAAATGTTTTTTTAAAAGGGTGTTGTGATATAATATATGGTTTTAAATAATAGGAGGAAATGCATGATTCATATACAAGGTATTTGGAGAGTGTGGGGGATAGATAACATGCAAATGCAATGAATCTCACTCAAAAAACGGAATTCTTTGCTCCCATCCCTAAGTTATCAACCCAACAATACATCCACTTGTCTTAAAAATCTCTTCATATGTGAGAAGAGAAACAAGGGTTTGGTGCAAGGTGTATTATTATCTTTTTTTTGCTTTTTTTTTTCTTTCTTTGCCATCAAGTAGGTGATGACTCCATTAGATTTGTGTAGTTATATTTTAAATAGGAAAACTCCTTAATAGTTTCAAATTTCAGACATCTTTTCAAAATGATTTTAACTTTTGTTTATTAGTAATAGTTCAAGTTTCAAGTAGAAACTTCGGGAATTAATTGCAGTATCATTCTTCTTATATGTATCAGGTTTGAAACGGCTCAAAATAGAATGGAAAGTATGCTTTTAGATTATTTTCAGAATGTATCTTCAGTACCTCTTGTAAATCATTTTAAATGATCAATTATCTCTATTATATAAGAGGGGATGGTGTCATCTGAAAAATTTTTTAACCCTTCATCCAATAAAAATACTTACCTATTAAGATTTTGAAATTTTCCTCAATCATAGTCCTTCCTAATTTAAAATATGTATATCAAAAGAAGTTCAAAATAACTAAAATAAACTTTCATAAAAATATGTGTAGTGAAAGAAAAAATTTATGATTGAAGAACAAATTAAAATAACTAAAGCAGTTTTCAAATCAATTACAAAATCAAAGACAAAAATTTTAATTTTACCTAAACTTTGAAATGCAATAACAATACCAACATCTATCCATTAACAAGTAATAAAAATACCAAGAAAACAACTTCTTCATCAAGTAATTTTTATATTTTGTATTTACACCAAACGATATTCAATTAGAACTAATGATGATTGTAAATTACATTCTTCAAAATTACACTTAAATGAAATTTAATGATAACCGCCAAAATAATCCACGCACGCATCGCGTGCAAAGAAGACTAGTAGTATCTTAATAAAATGGATGATAATAGGAATTACTATTCTGTTCAATTTTTCTTTAAAAGATTACCCCATCTATGTTGAATTTCTTAATTAGTGTAAATATAAATTATTTAAATTTAATTACTTTATTTTTACTTTCTTTAGTCATAGGTTGTAAGGACGACAATGAGAATTCATGCCAGAAAGTACAAAAGCAAAACAAGCACCAATAAAAATAACTAGCATCATCTTGAAGGTTAAG
The DNA here is from genome assembly GCA_947648045.1 of Beta corolliflora. Lineage (NCBI taxonomy): Eukaryota > Viridiplantae > Streptophyta > Magnoliopsida > Caryophyllales > Amaranthaceae > Beta > Beta corolliflora. The sequence goes on along the minus strand of CANSZD010002516.1, from coordinate 402,822 downwards.
CCCTAAATTAGTTTCATAAAAACCCAAGGGAAAAAGGCAACAGTAATTCATGGGTGCAATTCCAAGTTACAACCTCCCAAAGAGCAAAAATTGGGATGTTGATGTAGGAAATTGTTTAGGTTGACTGAAATAGGTTGAATAGAGCATCAATGGCACTGTAGCCCATTTGTGAAACTAGGATACTCCTAATTCCTAAAGAGTAATACTAAATAAATTTTTTAGCTTTTCATATATATATATATATATATATATATATATATATATATATATATATATATATATATATATATATATATATATATATATATATATATATATATATATATATATATATATATAGGGTTGGGTTCTAATGAGATCCCTCTTAAGGCATTCACCGGCAATCACAATTCCTTGCATGGATCTAATTTACATGGTCATCAGAGGTGGCAAACGGGTTATACGGGTCGGATCATATTTTGGGTCAACTTCACGTTCGGGTTTAGACGATCCCATTCTAGTTCGGGTCCTTCGGGTCCATGAAATTTCGGCCAGGTCCAAGTGTGATGATCAGGTCATCATGTGGCTGGGTTAAAACGCATCGAGTTGATTCGTGTAGGGTCGCGATGCTAGTGACGATATCGATCGTGACCTTGATACGGAGCTGAAGCTCCTAACTAGGATGAATTAAAAGTAAGTCAAGTAACTAGCATAGTTCAGAATTCAAATTTCTAAAAAAAAACCAGTTTAAGTTCTTTTACCTACGTTAATAGTTTGGATTTATGGCGTCATATAATTATGTGATAAATTTCTAAAAAAAAACCAGTTTAAGTTCTTTTACCTACGTTAATAGTTTGGATTTATGGCGTCATATAATTATGTGATATTTAAACTTACTCTGAATTAAAAGTTTTTATGTTTCTTTGTTTTTTTCTATTGGTTGTTCAACTTAATTGCCAAGAAAGTTTAAGTTCATTTTTTTAGTGTTCGGAACAAATATTGCATTACTATTTTCTGGTTGGATCCAAATCATAATTTTCGGATTACTTCGGGTCCGGTAGGTTCACTTCGAGCTGTTTGGGATATGTCATATTTGGGACGGGTTCTTACGGCTCGAGTTCAGTTCGATTCGGGTTATCTCGAGTTTCAGTTCTATTCGGGTTGTTGCTTTCGGGTAGACCCACACAGGTATCAGATACGGGTCCATTTTGCCACCTCATTGGACACAACTATTCCTCATCTGTGGATGGTTATGCTCATATTGTAATTTTCATAATTTCCTTTTTGGGTCAATAAGCACCTATGCCTAATTAGGTGATCGATGCAGTTTTCTTGGTTTTTTTTTGGTTAAACATTTGATGGCTTTTTATCGCCAACACAATGAAATTCCAAATTATCATATGAGTTATTAGCCAAGTGTGACAAATAGTTGTTATTGACCGGTGCGTATATACGTTGAATATAACCACATATGACATAGGTACGGTCTACGGACCACAAAAAGGCTACCTTGGCAGCCTCCAATCGATGAGTTCATTTTTCGAACATGTCCAAAGAAATTAAGCAATTCTAGAAAAGTTGAAAAAATTCTCCCATTATTTATTACTCGGGGATTATCAGAATAAGACCATGTTTGCATGTTGAATAAGTAAGCAAGCAGAGACCAGAATTGACATAGAAATTTGACAAATAAGTACGAAATATACATTGCACTTTTCTTATACTGAAAACAAGACCAAACGCGGTAGTAGCCGCAATAATATGAACTTGGTCCAAGTCATCTAGCAACTTCCTCATACCTCTATAGTCTATATATCTTTCTTTTTTAAGACATTAATTAAAGTAGTATTATTTTAAAAATGAAATAATTATTATTAATTGATCAAATTGCATGTTTTAATTAACATTTTAATTTAATTTCATGTGTTTTGCCGTCCATTTGAAGGTCCACGTTCATTCTCTTTTTTCTTGGTTATTGGGTGAGTCTTTCCTAGGCACCTCCTAGGTATATAGTTTTACTCAACCAACGAAGTTTCTTTCACCTGAATCTCTTTTTAATTTTTAATTTTTTGGGATTTTACAGATCATGCAAGTTGGAAATTGCGTTATTATTTGGTAACGTAAATTTATAATAGTAGATATAGTACTCAACTTGATCTAAAGCTACCAAACAACAAAATAAAAAACATTGATTAGCAATGCAAGTACATTCATCACATTCTCTTTATGTAATCTAGATTCTGAATCTAGTAATACTCACATGCCAAAGCTGGCAAATTTTGCAAGTTGATAAATCATGCGCCTTCATGCTCTTAGGTGGACTTACTCCTTTAATCAACTCTCTTATTTCAAATATTAAGTGTACTTAAGTCTTAAAACTTCTTTTCCAAAAAAAAAGCTATTTTTCTCTCTTTTTATACATATACTTCCTCCGTTATGCAATAAGTGAAATATTTCTCTCTTTTATGTAAGAGCTTTTTGAGAGAAGTGTTTCACCTATTTTAAAACGGAGGAAGTATGAAAAAACAAATTCATAATCAAATAAAAAGACGATTTAAAAATATGAAAGATATGTATGTTTTTTAAGATGTCTATATGTAGGTGCATAATGTGTAAACTTGCAATTTAGTTCATTGACAATTTGTCTATTTTTTAATCTGCATGTATAGATTGTAATTACATCATGCATATGATTCGAAATGTTTGCTTGAATTATATGTTCTTTAAGTTACACTCCTTATGATATGTAGGATATTATCTTGTATTGTAATACTTCAAAATGGCCATTATTCGACCAAAAAACAAGTTTAGGTCTTTTTTAATAGTCTAATATACAAGGAACAACACATTGTCTTGTCCTCTCTCAGGGCTTAGCCTAGACTCATAACTGAAAGACATCCTCCCCCCTCCCTCCAGACCCCCTTTGTTGCCCCAAGAATTTGATCCATGTTCTCCGGTGTGGGAGATGGCAGGGGTACTAACAAACCTAAGGCTGTCATAGCTTTGAATCCTTTTCGATTGTACCTTTTTTTCATAAATTTGGGTTTCATTTCATTACTTCAATTCCATCAAATAGTTCACTGGATACAAGGATAAAATGAGAAACAAACATCAAGTCTCAAAACAAGCCAAAAACTATATTCAAACAACAAATTCCGAGGAACGATGGAGACCTTGTTTTGCAAGTGAGTCCGCAACAACATTTGACAATCTTCCTTTGTGGACGATGGATACTCTTAATCCTTGGTTTCCGACATTTACGATGAAGTTTAGAATGAAATTCAGATTTGAAGGAACCCGTAAATTTCATTACATCATTTTATTGCATTTTGACGAGTCTGATTAAAAAAATTATCTGATTACTCTGGTCTCCGGATACTATAAGTACCAATCATGGAGATTTTCATTGTACGATAAATAGCTAACACTTCAACTGAATTAATCTCCATGAGAGGGATCGGGGTAGACAAATGAAAACACCCTCAGAGTTACAAAGAACACCGCCAATAGCGGCCTTTTCAATTATACCTAATCTACACTTTTACCTCTAATATACACCTTGGTGTATCAATATGGTTTAAAGTAGAGGTGATCTAGCTATGATATATATGCCGAGACAACTCGAGTGTAACTCTGAGTTCTGACCGAGTCCATATTATAAAGTGCAAGTGTAACTATTTTAGTGAAACAAGGAAATTATTACTTTACTACGATTTTCTTTTATTTTTGTCTACTCTTTTTATTCACTGTTTTCTTTTTGTTTTGAATGCGTAGATTAATTAAAAATGGCACACAAGTTAAATAGTGGATATTTTTTTCCTATTTTTTATAAGAGTCCGACTGTCCAACCTTCCAACTCATAAAAGGCAGTGCTCATACAAAATTACTCCGTGCAAGTCTTTGAGATCTTTCCTTCTCTTACCGATTACTAGAATTGATTCTTTTATTATGGTGCAAACTGCAAACTAGTATTTGATTCTTTGCATCTAACTAATCTTGGTTTGAAGATCACTTTGATTGATTAAAATAACCCTGGTTGGATTTCTTTTACGTTATTTAAACAATCCCACCCATTGCTCTATTCCCGATAGTAGCTTGATTGTTCAAACCTCGATTTACATTAGTCAAATTATTATCGTTTACAATCTCCGTCTTTTTGGTTAATTTTATTTGAGATGTGTCCGTTTGTACGGTCTTCTACGTAATACTTTGATCATTAATATGGATTATGGAGTATTAAATTAGGTATTTATAAACTACTATATTTGTAAAGTTGAGAAATTTATAATAAGATCGTACATAATTACATATTTTCTTATATATTAATTTTTCTAATACGATTAAAGCTTAAAATTTGACTTTATAGAAGCAAATGTGACTAATAAAAAAACCGAAAGAAAATGCTTTAATTAGAAGATCATGATAAAAATGAGTCCTTTTTAAGATTTGGTCCATCATAGGCTACATATACAAATATTTCTTTCATTTTCTTACCCTAGACAAACGGTAAATTTCAGACAAAAATAAAAAGAAATGTAAATTTTATATTTCGCAATATGGTAAGTAGTTATTTATATCATCCATTTTTAAAAACTTGAAACCAAAGAGTTTAACACACAAATTTTTAAAAAAAATGAGAGAGAAGGTGTGAGGCTACTTTATAAACTCCTTTGTTAACCCGTAAAGTATAATGAAGTTTGAAATTTTAAATTTGCGCAGTGCTGTGAAAAAACTTGTGTTTCTCAAAATATCCTACAAGTAATTATGGGTTGGGCTGAAGTCGGCTGAATCAACATTCTTTCCAAAAAAAATGGCAAACAGTTTCGGTTAGAGATGGCCACTGGTGCGGGCTGGGTGGGCTGGTCCGCGGGCCCTTGTGGGTCGGGCTGAGATTTCACGGCCCAGGACCGGACCGTGAAATTCACGGTTTGGGCGGGCTGGTCCACAGGCTGAAAAATCTTGGCCCACACCGGTCTGTTACCGGTTTTCACGGTTCGAACAACGGTTTTGGCGGTTCGTGTGCCTACTGGGTTGGCGGGCCGGCATGAGAATTTTTTTTCAGAATTATTTAATCATTAGAATCATTTATTATTGTTACATAAAACCCTTAAAATTAATTAAAATATATACAATTATTAATATTAATGAATAATTTCATTACTTTTGAATTTGATTGAATTATAATATATGAAATTTGATTGAAATATATACAATTTAATTAAAATATACACAATTTGGTTGAATAATTACTTGGCTGGGCTGGTCCGGTTCATGGGCCGGGCTGGACCGATTTCGTGGACCGGGCTGGGCGGTTTTAGTAGCGGGCTTTCGTGGGTTGGGTTCAAAAAATCTGGCCCACAGCCCACCCACCAATTTCACGGTTTGAGTTGGGCTGGATCGGGCTTTTCGTGGGCTCAGCCCACATGACCCAAGAAGCGGGCTGGGCTGGATGGGTTGGATTGGCCCGCACTGTTGGCCATCTCTAGTTTCGGTTAAAGAATCGGCTGACTAGGCCTAACTTTTTCGGGCCAAAATTTGGCCGCATTAGTTGCTAAAAACTACATTTCTGACCTAAATGCAAAATATAGCTCAACATAACTAACCAAAGGATATACATCAAATCATCAATTCATCACCAAATTAAATAGTAGTAGTGTCGAAGTGCTTTACCACATTTCGAAATATTATGTAGTTTCTAATTTCTCTTATTTATAAGGTTTGATTAGTCTTTTGGTTGTGTGTTGGAGGAATGGAATTTGACAACTACTACTTAGAACAGGTTTAAGAATCTACAAATTGGACGCGGTTGGAGTCTTGGAGATGACCATGCTAGCACGATCAAACATTTGATTAGCTTAATTCATAGTCAATAATCCATTAGTCCATTTTATTATCATCTCTTGCTCTATAATATAGTAGTACAGCAGTAGACCAGTTGGGCGTTCTAATATTAAAGCTCAGATCACCCTTCTACTACTGTGGTGCTGCCCATTTCACATGATTACACGAATTTTGCAATACCTATTTTTCTTTGCAATCTACCATACACAACTTCGACCATAATTATGTCTTAGTTAGTAGTTACAGTTGTCGAAAGATTGCTTTATGAAAGCTCATGTTACGACAAATCTAACGATGCACCTCATAAGTAACGTAATTACATAAAAAGTATATACCCAACAAAAAATTATGGTTAGAGTTTGTAAAGCTTAACCTCCAGAAATGAATTTTGCAACTTATAAAGAACAGTGTTACTTCTAGTCCTCTACCACTTTGGCTTTTGCATACACCGTCACCAGTCAAACCATTCATCAGATAATTCACCTATAAGATCATTTCGCGAAACAGAGGTAATAGAAATACATAATGTTTAGTTTTTTTTTTTGTGCGTGAATAAGCTACTAAGCGCAGCAATGTAGATGAGATTCGATCCCAGGACTTGGTTACCACCCCCATAATACTTTAACAACTAAGCTAGATGACGTCAACACAATGCTTAGTTGGTTACATAAGATATTTTCTGGTTTGAGTGTCACGGACCAATAATGAAACCAAGCATTCCCGCAAAAACATAGTAAATGCACTAATGGCTGTTAGAGGGTGCAAGTTGTGATGGAAATTGGTCCTTCTTCTCTCAATGTCGAGAATATTGAATTTTGACATTATAACTCGTAAGAATTTTGTCTAGTTTTCCATCTCAAGCATCCGAGTGGGTTGTGGGCCGAAGCTTCGAACTCTTCCACAATCGCAAGGGAACAAACAACCCCACTGCACGTCACTTAATATGAGTTGTTTCACTTTATTTTTTGCACTAGGTAAATTGTAAATATTCATTTTGATCTAAATTTTGAGCTTACATATACAAACATGTTATTATAAGTAATCTTGATGTATTTGTTTCAATGTATATTTTCAAATATTAATTTTTTTTTATAATTTTTATAATTAGATAATTAAAGATATTGATTGTCAGAATTTCTACATTGGTCGATATATATATATATATATATATATATATATATATATATATATATATATATATATATATATATATATATATATATATATATATATATATATATATATATATATATCAAATTGAAACACCAATTAACAAACGAAGTAAATGAATGAGTATTATGTATATTTCACAGCATTCTCTAGTAGTTAGTTACTCAGCTCTACTTCATGGGAGTAGATCTTAGATATATGAAGTGCACTATGAAGTATATGTTCATCAACTAATTAAAAAGAAAACTTTTAAAATGGCTTGAGACCTTATCAAAACACAAAATAATATGGCATGCCAACAAAATACACAAAACTTGACAAATACTGTCATCTTTCCTCCTTTTACCCCTTAAAAGTATATTCATCAATTCAACATTATGTACATCTTTGTATAACTGCCCTAACAATTCCTCCATAATATGGCGAGCTTGATTAGACGTCTCATTGTTGGAGTCCATTGCACTCCAACAAAGGTATTTTGATAATTCAATAGGTCGTAGCAGTACCAAAGTAATATGTTAACGATACCAAAGCCATGAACCAAATCTGGTACAAAATTACATTTTGGTACTAAGTGTCACTTCGGTATTGGTGTCAAAGTAACTATTTTGATACCAACTTTACTACGATTCTGAGACTAACTTATTTACTTTTGGTACTCCAAACTATGAAATTACTTTGATAACAATGAAACACTAAAGCTTTCTCTACTATGGCAACATGCATATTGTACTAAAAACGTGACTTATGAATCACAATTCACAGCCCTTACAGAGTACAGTTGGCCTCAAATTATAGCGTTGCATGATTTCGGCGTTAGACCCGAGTACAACCACTTGTTGTAAGCACATACTAGAGCTAAGAGCAACACCTTCAATGCATATTTATAGTGATGTCATCAGTCATGTATCAACCAATCTATGTTACCTTCAGCTCCAACATGAAATGAAGCTCCTTTTTTCCACCACCCACCCCCAAAAAATTTAATTAAAATAAAATAGAAATAAAAACAGCACAGACTTATTCTCGACTCTAATTATATTCCAAAGTAGACAAAGTTTTAAGGGTGAAATTGTTAGTTGACATGACACCACCGAAAGCATATCAGCTTCTTTTTCTGTGCAAATTAGATCCTGGAATGGGGAGTAGGATGAGCATCCTACACCTTCCCCTAAGTGACGTCGTTTTATTAGTTTTAGGAGAAACCAAACATTTGGCCGACTTTTGGCAAATATTTTGAAAGTGGGCCACCTCTCCCATTTTTGAAAGTGGTAAAGAATATTTTTTGATGTACAAACGCATATGATTTGTTGTACAATAATATACGAGTGTACATTTTGTATTTTTTCAAGATCAAAAAGTAATGACCATCAATGCATTGTGATTTATCCTTATTGTGTTGGTTGTTGTACCTTTTTTTGATTACTAGCTCTACCTATAGTTGCATTTCATATTGAATTGTACATATTGAATTTCATCAGTGAACAAACATCAACACACCAGTGTACAAAGAAATAAAGATTGCAAATTACTCACTTGACATCGGTTTCGGAATTGGGTTACTTTACATTATCAGACATTTTGATTTTGTTAATGAACAACCACGAAGCCAAGAATGTACAAAGAAACATAATAGAATAAAAGTATTCATTTGGCATCCTAGTTACAACAATGTAAATAACAAGAATGTACAAACAAACATCCCAGTAATGTACAATCAATTTCACTTAATGTACAACAATGTAAATAATAAGAAGTCATCAAATCAGTTATTAAATGGTGAAACAAGAATCGTCAAATTAGTTACTTTTTGAATTTTCGACATGTACACCCAAGTAGCTTTAACGTATATCGACCGTCAAATCAATTACTTTTGCATGTTCATTGGTGCGTTTTATTCTTCTTGCCTTGCGTTTTGGAGCTGGTGTAGGATGCTCATCCTACACCTCATACCAACATCTACGGATTGGTTTTTATGTACAAGAGAAGTTTGGCCTATACCAAAAAAAGCATACTGGCAATTGTTCTAGTAATAACAAATTATGGTCCCTAACTTTCTATACTATGTGAATTACCAAGACTAAGGCTCTATTCTTTTAGACTGAATTAATGAAAATTCAGTTCATTTCAGACAAACTTAGTTCAGTTTAGTGAGTTTCCTCTTACAATTTTCATTCACTTCAGTTCAGACAAATTAAGCTCAATTCAATTCAGTCCAAAAGAACAGAGCCAAAGAATAATTCATATAAACTAGGAGTGCCATAACCTGCTATAGTAAGAAAAGGAAAATTAAAGGGATCTAGTAATCTCTATTATACAAGGCAACACATAGGGTACACCAAAAAATAGAAAAAGGAAAAAAAAAAAAGGTTAACTACCTACTTTAATCAAACAAAAAAAAACTGAGATAACTGTATTCCTATCTCTATTATATATGAAGAATTTTATATGCTTTCGCAAGCATAGTGTGCATATAAGACTAGTTATAAATAATGGAACCTAACTCCCTATATATCTTATGGTAAGACATTTGAAAACATAGAATCATTAGTAAAATGCATTTCAACTTTTCAAGATAAATAAGGTGCCCAATTTGTTAGCAGACATTACAGTGCACTTTCCTATGATTGGCAACAAACTCCATCACATTTGCTAATTCAATTATTCTCTGCAGAATAGATGATAAAAAAAACGCTCGAATCAAAGACACCCATTAATCACAAGTCATGCAAATCTATGTTTTACCTGATCACAGGAATTAAGAATCAAAGTTAATTTTTTCAAAAGATTTGAAGATATTTAGACATAAAAATAGGAAAACATACAAGTTTTGAGAATTAAGCGTGCGCTAGAGGTGATTACATAGCTTTGCTATTTATCTCCTTCAGGCACCAAACCTTTACAAATTAAGCGTAGAAATGCTAAAAAAAGAAGAATGATCATTTTCCAGATTTTGGTAATGTTCAATCATATAGGCCGTCTTGTTCCCAGACATCAACAAGGAAATCAACCATTTCCTGCACAAGAAAATTACGGCAAAGAGATGTTGGTACACATTCACAAGTCACTACTACAATTTTTTTGAGAAAACAATAAAAATAAAAATGTTTGTTTTGTAAACTTACAGGTAAAGGAATGGGTTGGGGAAAAGGTTTATTCGTCCCGAGTAGATTCTCATACGTAGCATTCCAACTGCAGGATACACCGTCTCGCTCAATTTCATGGAAACAACAGTAATATAACACGAGGTAGAGGGTGAAAGAGTACACGTGTAAATAAGATCAGTACTACGTGCTAGCCAGCGATATTTTTAATAACAGAAAGGAACCTAAGCTTTACAAAACCAGAGTCAAAACTCAAGACATTCGTATCTTCAAAAACTCAACTCATCACCAGAGGGGTAACACTGGCCTAAATCTAACTGAAGAACGCCAAGAAGCCGTGTACTTTTACAGCCTGTTTGTTAGGCGATGATGATGCTTACAAATTCAAATCTAATTTATAAGTTCCAACTCATAGTCCCGTTATTCAGGGTAATGCAAGAATACAACTCCATCTCAAACATGTGCTCTTATTCATAGTTTTCAACACTATCAAATAGAATTATCAATTACCACTTTAGAAGTATATTGAGTAATAATGAAACTTATGAAGAAAGTGAGATACTTGAAAATTGAAGCTTGAAACATCTACAACTGAGTGAAAGAAAATGAGCCAAAAACATAAACGACTATCGTTAAGGAGATTAAAACGAAGAAGTTCACTGGAAGATCCATAAACCAACACTGTCCATTTAGTGGGAAACCACACCAAGAGTGCATCCAATACCCAAAGGCTTTAATTTCTCTATCGAAACTTTCCAACACTAGCTCTTTCGCCATCACCACTATGGCACTATCTATCATATTAAATGCTATTCCTTAAAATCCAAATCATCAATAACATCCTTCAAGTTACTCAAATCAAGCTAACTAGTACTTACTACCCCCTTTCTCCATTTCATTCCTCTTCATAATGCAACCAGATAATTGCTAGCTAGTCACATAATTAGCCTAGCCTCAAATGAGACGCCACAAAGAAATGAAATACCAACTGCAGCTGTATATGTTAGATTACTTTAAGAAGTCTAATTTTACATACCTTAATCTGGGTTCGCGCAATTTTGGCTGGTTACGGGGCTTTCTATCGCCAACCCACTGCTGCCTTATTTGGTTCCATAGGAGGAGGCCTGCATCCAACAAATATTCCTGCTATAAGTAATGTGGACATCTCCGAGAATCAAATTGACCACTTCATAAGTTGCATAATAATATACGACCCATTTCTTTCTGCAACGAGATATAAGAGGGGGCAGTCGCAGTCCTGGTACCCTCTAGGGAGATAACTGGATTTGGGGAAAATAAACAGAAAAGAAAGCAGCTTCAAACTTGCCATTATTTACATATTCAGAAGGATTGCTTGTGCTTCCACTACCACCGTGGGGATCAAGGTTCTGATTAGAGGCGCTCATAGATGAAATGCTTCTCTGTGATTGAACTGCACTATTGTCCATTTCATATGTGCTACTGCTCCAAATATCTTCCGTTAAGCTCGACTTCTTTACTGCTCGACCTTGTATTTTCAGTCCTTTTGATGGCTCATCCACAGCGATGATTAGTTGGGGCTTAGTACAGCATCCAAGACAACCTCTGCTCTGTTGCAAATCAGGCATTATGAAAATGATTAGTACCATTCCCTCAACATTCAAACCTGAGTAACTGAAAATAGTTGACTAAAAGCTATGATTAATACACATTAGAATCAATATCTGCCAAATACAGAACTGAAAGTGAATGTTTATTTCTTCACATTACAACGAAAAGGTTCAACCATTCACGTTGCAGATCTCTAATAGTTATGGCAAATCATTAAGCCCAAACAGATAAAAGAATTTAGATAGACATGCTTCAAGGGATGAAAGTTAAATCTATATATAATGAACATGTTCATCTGCAATCAAAATTAGGAAGAACGCTTTCTCTAACTGCTACAACAAAGACAGTAGTATGAGCACTGGAGTTCTGAGCACAAGGTGTGTAACGACTTTCATTTCCTTGAATGCTTTTTTCCAAATAGAAGGAATTACTATGTAAAAGGTATTACCACAAGTACAGATGGGAAGGTGCCTAAATAGCAAGATAAAGTCCTCAACATTAAGATCATTTTCGTGAGAACTAGACCGCTTACATCAAGATTTTACATCAGAAAAACAAGGAAACCTGAGTTAAGCTAATCAGTCAATAAGTGAAAGGGACTCAGGTGAAAATCCAGTAGATATTGTCGTATAGTAGGGTATAAAACGCAAGGAATAGCCGAATAGGCATGGGTTTAGATTAATTAAATAATTGGTTAAATGTCATATAGAAAACGAATTTAAAGCTCTTAGCGCAAGTTGGCTGGCAGACACAGAAATACAACATACTAAAATATTGGCTAAACTAGTTATTTCTCATTTGTACTTGCATAGACATTAGCTCTTATTTTTTTTTTGAAGGAATGCATAGACATCAGCTCTTCGTATTAGAGAAAAAATAGGATTGCATATTTATGATAAAGCTCAGGGCAATTCCTACTAGGGATATTCCCTACAAGGGAAGTGGAACAGTCACTAGATTATATGAAACATGATATTGTAATAGCTCAAGATAACGTATATAAAGCCTTTTCAAATTTCATAAATTGACAAAAAGATTGGTTACTAATATTATTGAAAGCAATGATGCAGCATAGCAACACTATGTATTCATACATGAGGAATTAGGAACTAATTTCTCTGGATCCTGTTCTCATTCCAGTTGGTATATGTCCGGCAAATATACATCAAGCATTAATTCTTGTTGTGCAACATATTTTTAGGAGGCTCCCTTGCCAACATAATGTGGTGCAAACTTGAAGAACCTTCAGTTACGAGGGACTATGCTGAGCAAAAGTTTATAATCCCACAACCCCATAATATTATTCTCTGAACTACAAAAGCCCTTCGGAATAGCACACTACCCAAGAGTAGGAAATATTTAGGCGTATTAAATTACACTAATACTACAGAAGCTTAGGAGCCATTAATCAAAAAACTGCCAGTATAATGGTTAAAGAATAATTATTAGCACACATATCCTCCATTTTCTTCACCCAATTATATAACTAAGGGTCAGCATCCTTTCAATATGTTATCTATGTAAACTAAGTCACACAAGATCAACATCCTAAGTTCCTAACACATGCACAAAGATATAATATGGTAGTTAATATGCTATGTGGACATGCCGATGATGTTCAATTTTTAAAGAAAATACAACTATGCGAGCAACAGATAAACAAGTCTTATGCACACGACAGAATGTACAACCAGGCTTATGGAAGTCCTCCTTCCACATCACAAGAAAGTAAGATATCAACTTCAGATATAATCCTAGACGTTGAAAAACATGTTCACATGTTGTAACATGACCTAGCGGTTTTTTATCCCCCGATATCGAGAAGAAACAACAAATACTAGGACAGACTATCCCTACAAGTCTGATTCCCATGTCAAACACAATGTGAGACTCAAATCAGTTTTTAAGACTTACGAGCGATAAGATAATCATCAAAATATCGAAAAGTCTTCGCCAATACGACTCATAGATTTGTGTAAAGTCCACACATGTATGTCTAATGAAAGCTCTTTCAACGCGTCATAGCAGTAACCATCTATATTAAAGTGCAAAAAGAAACTCCTAGGTACCTCCCATCTCTGCCTATTTTTGTGTCCTCTGTCTATCCCCATACAGCTATAATTAACCACACAACATTCTTCCCACCAATTATCAAAACCACACACGGGAGTCCAAATCATCTCAATGCCTCAATCATGTAAAATTCATGGAAACCTTCACGGTAGACTAATTTTGTGAGGTATTCAGTTGTCATTCTGTACAAGATAAGATATACATAGAAAGTGGGACAAAAGGAGGGGGAAAATCTAAAAGCCAATAAAAGTGATGGCTCAGCAACAAAATTGATAGCACAAATGATCAAATCATAAGACAAACATAAGAAAGCAGGCATAGAGATAACCAAGACCAGCATATGATATTCAGGATTTCAGTTCATCTTCCGAGTAGGGGTGAACAGACAGATGGCAATTGAGAAGGCAACATAAGGTTCAGAAAGTCGAAGAACACTTAGGAAGAGAAGCAATGACCAATGAAGTAATTATCATCAAAGCACTGAATGGTCACATTATGTTTAACATCACTGATGAATGAGCAACACATAAAACAATTAACTCAGAGAACAGGACAGAGCTAGGATCAAGCTTTTGCGAGGAGTGCTGCTTTTAAAAAAGCTAACATCCAGTGCTCACACTTCAAATTTATTCTGCACACAGATACCAATGAGTGGTAACCCTTCAATTCCATTGAAAAATACAGTCTCCATCCCACATAAGCACCTCAAACTCCCAAAACAATGTTCACTATCTTGATACGGGAATTCTATAGGATAAAGTTCTTCTAGCATTACATACTACAAAAACATCATAAAGGCACCATAGTTAAGCAGAATTTAGCACTTCTCCACATCATAACAAAGGGATACTTATCTAATCTACACATATATTTTACACCTAACATCTAACTCTGCTATTCTGAATGTAACTACAATAGATAAATATATGAAACTCTCATAAAAAAGGATGAGGACCCTCACATTGAAAAGGATCCTGCATACATTTTTAATCTTTTCCACCATCAAACAAGCCAGAGCGCCAAAATAAGCAAAGCAAAGCCCCAAAATCGAACAACAACGCTTTCTCTCGACACATTTGTCAATTTCAATCATCAAACAACATCTTGCACTCATATCTTGTGCCTCAATGGGTGCAAGAACAATGAAAGAGAGAAGAAGAGAGTGTAAAGAAGAGAGACAGATATAACAATACACATATAGCATTTAGCATTTTAAGAATTCTAGTAAACAACACACTTGCAACAAAAAAGTCTAATGACTCTCAATCATCTATAACAAGCTACCTCACAATACAAGGAACACTAGATTCCGATCCAAAGAGTAGAGCAAACTTCATTTGCACTATTCTGGCATCTAAAAGAACAAGGTAAAAGGAAGAACACAAAACCACTAATATACTAATATAAGGTACACAGCTTTAGCTTATCACAGTTAAAAGTATGGTTTATGAGCTGTAGAATCTTAAACAGTACTACATTTAGAAACCTTTTAAAACTTATTACTCTTGAAACTTTCTCATAAGCAACCTAAACCTAATTACACCTATACATTACTATATACGGGAACAACTAAAGCAATGTTTTCTGAGTCAAAAAGATACAGACTTTCTTTAAAGCAAAACTTAACAATAATAAACATCATAGAAAAGAAAAAAAGAAAACCCATTAAAAATCCAACATCACCACCAAAAATTGAACTTTTCTTTCACTCAATTGATTCCTACAATTTATCCACATAACCAAAAACCCCAATTCAAGTTACACAAAAAAGGGACATTTAACCCAAAAGAGCATTAAATTGGGAAGAAAATACAGTAAAAGATCCAAATTTCTCAGAACCAAAAACACAAAAAAAAAAAAATTCATTGGCAGAGTAAAAATTGAGGGAAGAGTGACTCACCCCATGCAGGCAAAGATGCGCGAAATCCAAGAAAGAACTGATGATTGCCAAAGTTGCATTTACAGCAAGAGCAACCAAGAGAGAGAAAGAAGAATTAAAACCCAGATACTGAATTGCAATTTTGAAGGGATCAACATACTTCAAATAAACCCAAAAAAATAAAAATAAAAATAAAAAAACCCAAAAGGGCAAATCAGTGAACAGTGATGTCTACTGGTTGGTGATATCAGCAACCCATAAAAATCAAAGATTAATTAATTAATAATAATATAAAAGATGTAATTTTTAAGGGAGAAAGAGAAAGAAACCTTGAACTTGTGAGTGACTCCACCATAAAAACCAGATTAGCCGACTTTGTTTTGATATGTTTATGTTCCCTGAACCCCACAATTTTGAGTCCTTTTTTTTTTTGGTTTCTTGCTTTTTTTTTGTTGGGTATTTATTTAATTTTTGGGAAGGGTAAAAGAGGAGGAATAAAGTTCTAAAGAAAAATGTTTCCTTTTTCTTGATTTGTAGTATTTTTTGTTTAATTTTTAGTAGTCGCTTTTGTTTTGGATAATAGTGGCCAGTGGGAGTAGGAGGTTGGTCAATAAAAAGGGGTAGATGGAGAATTATACAGTTGTCGGTCTGTCAGAATATGATTCAAGATCTTTGAAAATGAGAGTGGATAAAATGTCTCCTGTATAGTGAGAAAAATAAATTATATTGAAAAGAAAAACTCAAAAAAATAACAATATGTGAAGTGTGAAGTGACTACTATGGAGAAATGGGGTGAAGGTTTCTACTAAAAAGCAAAAATATAATGAAGCCTAGAAAGTTACAGCAAGAAATAGTCTCATAGTACTAATATAGCATTGTGAATTGATTTTTTTTTCGGTTTTTTCACCAAATATTCCTCACAACTTTTTTTATTCACCAAATACCCCAACTTTTTTCAAAATTCACCATAAACCCTTGACTTTCAAGAAAATATATCAAAATGCCCTTAATGACTAACGGCAGTTAACTCCGTTAGTCATTAACCCTAATTTTTTTTATTTTAGACCCTAATTAACTCCTAAACCTAACCCCTAACCCTAGCTCTAACCCCCTTAACAACCAGTCAACCACCACCCCCTGTCCACCTCCCCACCCCCGAGCTCCCCCACCCCCCCCCCACCCTAGCAGCTCCCCCACCCGACCCAACCACCCCCGGCCCCGTAGCCCCCCACCACCCCCGGCCGCAGCCCCCCACCTCCGGCCCGCAGCCCCCTCCCCTGCCCCCTCGAATCCCGCAGCCCCTCCCCTCCCCCGCCCCCCCGAATCCCAAGACCCCCTTCCCCCCCACCGCGTATCTCCATGGCATGTAGAATGCCTTGTTTCTCCGCCGGAATCTATGGCTTCCGTCGCACAATGGGAGTGTCCCGAAAACTAAGCTGCTCCGGTGGCAATTACACGGCTCTTCCTGGCGAACCGATCGCGAAGATTAGGGCGATCGAAGGAGATACAAAGGGGCGGGGAAGGGGGCTCTTCCCGGTGAACTGCGGGATTCGAAGGGGCGGGGAAGGGGGCCAGGGGGTGGTTGGGGGTTGCGTGGGTGGGGGTGGGTGGGGCGACTAGGTGGGGGGGGCTGGTGGGTGGGTGGGTGTTGGTAGTTAGGGAGAGAGAATTAGGGTTTTTTAGGATTAATTAGGGATTTTTAGGGTTTTTTAGGATTAATTAGGGTTAATGACTAACGGAGTTAACCGTCGTTAGTCATTAACGACATTTCTGATGTATTTTCTTGAAAGTCAAGGGTATATGGTGAATTTTGAAAAAAGTTGGGGTATTTGGTGAATAAAAAAATTTGTCAAGGGTATTTGGCGAAAAAACCGTTTTTTTTATCAGAAGAAGAAAACTAAGAGGTGTCTACCACCTAATGCACCCATAAGGATGGTTACAACAAGCTTCAAGTACAAAAATATAGAAGAAAATAGAGCACAAAGAAACTCGAGTAGATGCTTCAAGTCGCGGCAAGACACCATCTCCCCATGCCCAATCAAGACAACTTCTTGAAACTCTTCACGGGGCAAGACAAACACCACCGAAAATAAATAAGCTCCCAAATCTTCTCAAGAGAACCGCAATTACTCGAGGCTACAACAATCTAAAACCAACCACTAATCTAACAAACTAAATAAAAATAACTAAATAAAACAGAAAATGAAAAGGAAAATAAACCCAAAAAATAAGAACTACCAAAAGGCTACCATTCGCCAGAGCCGCTAACGACCCACTGCGGACGAACACCCACGACCCACTGCGGACATGTGAACACCGTCGACTTGAACAACCACCAATCGGAGCCCAGCCGAAGAGGGAGGAGAAGAATAACCCACACCGACCGCACACCCACAAGCCATCAATCTGAAATTGCTTAATTTTAGAAATTTCAAAGGCTAATCAAGAGGCTAGTAGAACCAAATTCCGACTGAGGACAAAAGAAATTGGACTACTTGATAAACTAGGCCATAACAATGGCTAGATTTAGGAGGAAGTGAAGAGGGAGGAGGCTAGGGTTTCAATTTCTAAAGAAATTGATTTAGGGAATAGGGTTTCTATAGAGAAGGGGGAGTCCCTCTCTCTAGATTTTACTTTAGGTAGGTGTTTTAAGTGTGCACTAGCATTCTGAATTTTGATAATTTGACATGATTTTTTTATTTTGATATGGATGACAAATAGGCAATAGGTTAATAAATATATATTGAAATCTGGACTTCAATTTCCATTTCTAGTCAATTCGGATTTTTCATATACGCTAGTGCTTTTCTAGCAAAATACAATATACAAAGAAGGAGACTATTTATTAGGGCAATAGCTTCTGCTCTTCAGCAAGGCTTATATTACGCCTTGCCATTCAGCATAACATTAAAAATATCATCATTAAAGGCATAACCTTCTGGTCATCAATGCAGTCAAAGGTATTTGGGATCCTCCATGGAAAATAGCTATTATTAGAAAGGATATCAAACTTCTACTTAACAAGTTCGATAGTTGGCAGCTCAACCATATTTTTCGAGAAGCAAATCGAGCGGCCAATTGAATTGCTAACGTTGGTCATCTAGTTACATCATCTTTTATTGTTACTCCTTGTAATAATTCTTCACTTTCTTCTATCCTTGTAACCAACGCATTAAGAGTTCCCCTCGAGCGGACGTCTGGAGTGTACCGGCTGCGGGTTGGAGTAAATGCAACGTTGATGCTGGGACGGTGGGGGTGATGGGTGTGGGAGTGGGTGCAGTGTGTAGGAGTGATGAAGGAGAGGTCCAGGGGTGCGTGGTGGTGCAGCACCGAGTGGGTTGGGAGCCGAGAATTGCTGAAGTTCGTGCTGTCTTGGAGGGTGCTCGGTTGGCGAAGAGCTTAGGTGTGCACAAGCTTGTGATTGAAAGCGACTGTCTCCAAGTTATCAATGCTCTAAAGTTGAAGACGAAGGGTTCTAGTGAATTTTATTTGCTTATTGATGATATTTTAGCTTTTGTTAATCATTTCGATGTAGTTGTTTGGTCCTTTGTTAAGCGTTCCAGAAACAAAGTGGCTCACATGCTTGCTCATTTCCAACCTATGGAGTATGGGTGTAGGTGTTGGGTTGATAATTTCCCGGATATTGTTTCCCGTTGTGGGATTTCTGATTTAGTAATATAGTCTCCTCTTATGAGGTTCCCCTCGAAAAAAAAAAGGGTTCCCCTCGAGCGGAGGGTCTTCTAATGTTAATTTTCTCACTTTATAAAAAAAAATAGATTCAGCTAGGAGGGAAGAAGTTTGTAACAGCCCCAAATTACTCACTTTAAAATAATATTTGAGTAATTTAAGAGTATTACCGCCACGTGACTATCACGCTTTCGACAACCAACTACTAACTGACCAAAAACTTGCAGCGGAAGACTTTAACCAGAATAATAATAACTCTTTCTTATTAGAAATAAATATTGTCTCAAACTTAAAATAAATAAAACATCCTAAACTAGGTGAAGTTCCTCTTCCTAGTATGCTCCCATGCACATCCAAAATTCACCTGCAAAACTGCTTACCAAATAGGTAAACAGGGTAAAGCCAAATAGGAAAAAGGAAATACGCGTCAGTAACACATTTGCTAGTTCGCAACATTTTACATTTCGAAAACTCCATCACTAATAATTCAAGAATTACCTTTTTAATAATAAACTATTTCCAAATAACTTATTGGATTAAAATAATCTTGAAAACAATTCCTTTTCTTATCTCCCTTTCCTTTTCCTAAGTGTGCACACCCCCAAGCTAGTCATCCCATCACGGATCTATATCAAGGGGCAACAATAATTGCCAACAAGTGGACTTTGAAGCATAAACCCTTCTTGATGTTAATTAAGCGGTAATAATAATAATATGACTTGTAAGTCATGATGAATAAATCTCCTTTTTCTCATAAACAACTTTTTAGACATTCAAAGTTCATAAAAACCAATCGAACCATTCCTTGTAATAATAATTCAAGTTTCCAAAAGGATAACAAAGCATTATATAAAATGATTGATAAAAACCATTTCTTCTTTTTATTTCCAAAAGTGAACAATAAAATGTTGTAACCATTTTAAACTAGATTTTTAAATCAATCCAACCATTAGATCAATAAACAACTTTTACACATAAAATCACATTTCAAAAGATCTAGCTACATAACATACCTTGATCTTGCACAAAGAGTATACTAGCAACAACTTCACCTATTCTTATGCTTGAGCTTTCTCCTAACCAACCAATAATATAAAAATCTAATAAGTAACTTATCACATGAAGTTAATCATGAATTTAAACATGAATTCCTACATAACCTATCATGAGCATAATATTTTTGAGTAAGAAACATGAAAATCTTTTTCTTAAACCAAAGAAAATTAGAACTTGAATAAGAAATATAAAACTAGAATAGATTAAGAAAAGGAGAAAGAACCTTGAAGTAAGAGAGTTTGGATTCTTCAAAGTTTTTTTTTGTGTGGAAAAGATGGCTTAAGGTATGGGGTATTTGTAGGAGTAGAATAGACAGTACTTAATTTCCAAAATTAAATAGTTTGTAATCTTTACCGTAAATTAGGAGATTAAACCTAGATTTGTAACCTCCATCATTAAATTTGAAAGTTTTAGAAAATCAAAACCCCCACCCTAAATAGGGTGGCCGGCCATCAAGGTGTTTTTTTTTTTTTTTTGCAAATCTTCATCATAAAGAAGAAAATTATTTTAAAACTTATTCAGTAAAAATTGTGACTAGGATTTAAATCAAAAAGTTTAACAATCCAAGTTTGGCGCCATATTCCCGTCAAAAATATTTTTAAACGAATAAAATTACTAAAATACCCTTTGCTTAAAATATTTATTTTAGAAAATAAATTTTAATTGCTTAAATAAATACTAAAAAATATGAGGTATTATAAAGTTATTGTCTGAGATTGAAAGTTTGAGTAGCTATCCAATTGATCTTGAAGTAGTATACCAACGAATGTTGAACCGTTTGTCTAGATGTGGAGAAGCAATCCAACAAATATTTTATTTTATTTATTTATTTTTTTTTTTTTTGTTCAGGAAAGATAATTGGTCCGAAAGCCAAGCCCAACCCCGCTTATTGGTAGTGGGGATTTATACCCACAAGCAAACATTTAAACAAACTCCCCAAATTGGGGAGTGATGAGAGTCGAACACCCGACCTCGCGGTTGGGAGGTGGGAGCACCAACCATTGGGCTCCCACGAGGACCTCCCAACAAATATTTTATGATTATGAGTGTTTTGAACTTAAGTAGCGTACTTGAAAAATAACAAGTCAAGCCGTGTTTTACCAAACCATATTGAGTAAGATTTAAAAATTTAGCAAAAGGTTCCTATCATTAAATTAGAGGATTTGTTAAAGACCATGGCGGTTTTAATTTTCCAAATACATGATAAGAGAATAACAATTCTATATGTGTTCAGCTTATGATTTTGGTGGAGTAGTTGGTTAAAATTATGATGAAGGGGTTATCCGTGGAAATTGGAATGCCATTTGCATGGGTCCGAACGAGTTTCCATTGAAAATAGTTTAAGAATAGATGATTTTGGATTTCAATCTCTATTTGGTATCAAGGGCGAGTTTTTGGAATGTTTGGGTTCCTATATCGGAGGTTGTCTAGAATTGTGAGAGCGTAGTAAATGAGTTATCATTGAAAAAGAATGTAGAGGCAATATCTAACTTTCAAATCCAGAGAATATCTCATTTATTATTGACAGTATCAATTTCATGGGAAAGTTGATTATTTAAGATTCGGATGGGCTTGACAAAACCCAATCTGATCCGACCAACCATGAGGTTGGAGATTCAGTTCTTATTGAATGTAACTTCAAAATTTGTCCATGTGATTGTAAATTTAAATGACTCAAGTTTTCTTGTGGGATAGGATCCTCTCATTTTTCCACCTCACAATGGAGGTTCCTTTTAGATAAGTACTTATAGACTCGAGTTCAGCTCCAAAATCAAAATTGATGAAAAAGCATAATTGGTTCTCCTGATCATAATTAATTGGAGATTAGTGTTGCACAAATTTACCTCTACCTCTAGCATCAGGAATTAGGATACTAATCTTCATCAAAAGGTGTATACTCCGTATAATTACACATATATTTTTCAGCAGCATCACTTCTTTGCCTGGATAAGATCAATTCAACTCCTTTTTAAAAAAAGAAAAAGAAAAAAGAACTCCTATATGAAAAGCAGGAACATGTTCTATCTAGATGAATTAGAGTCAAGAGCTTTCGCTTGCCAAGCAGAAACTCATAACTCATGTCATGAACTAGACTATGGTACTTATAAATGCAAATGAACATTGACATATTGTGAGTATATAAGATAACATCTGTAATTTGATGCAAATATTTAGGCAAATAAGCAGGAATGCAGGATAAAAGTATCAACAGTAGAGGCTGCAAGTTTCTTTCAAGTAGAAATTTATGAATTTTGTATTTACCATGGTTATGTACATCAATCCTTGTCTTTGCTATTGATCATTCACTTTTACTAATTGCTATTCTTTTTCGTACAATAAAAAAGAATCCCTGAATTTTAGGCCTTCTCTTCCGGGTATTTAGCAGCTCTGATCTTAAACACATCAGTTGCTTCATTGCTTGCCTGCTCCGCGACTGATGCTTTTGCAAGAGATGCAGCAAATAAATATGGAAAATTATGGTCACTGAAACACGACGAGAACAAGTATATCCTTTTGACTTTTAAATCTTGTATCGAAACAACAATATTCTGATTTTTGAATCTCTCTAAGTAGTAAGTATTGGAGGAAGAAGTTCAGACTTAGTCCCAAGTATAGGAGCTTTGGTGTCAGGAAAGAATTTTTCAATATCAGAAAGTGAGGTAACATGTCCAAAGTTAGTGACTTCAATAGGATAGCGAAGGAGGTGACCAGGCAAGTCTTGATCGAAAACTTCACTAGCGTAAATATTCCAATTATCCCCGGCAAGTTTGTTCACTGTCTGCATGCATTCTAGTGACTCGGGGTAGAGAAACGATTCATGAATTTGGTGAAGGTGCTCGTACCACAATGCCATTCTAAAACCAAATATCTGACCTTTTGCTGATAGGCTTCCTGATATATGTTGCGGCTGGTAAGCTCCCATTGCTATCTCTGTGTCTCTTCCCCCATCCATCGACCTTTGGTTTATATTTGCGGACCCAATAATGATGTATTCATCATCGACTAGAAGACAAAGATACAAACAAAACATCAACCAAAAAGAAAATTTGAGTGACAAAATTAGATGTTATACTAGAGGTAGGTACTTGGAATTTCTTGAGGCCTCGTTATATTGTTTGATTGAGTATTTCTTTGGCAATTTGATAAACTTCCATTTCTTGTCTTAAGAAACAAAAGAACCTTGACATCTTAACACAAAACTCCCAACTTCAGAAAGCATCAAATAGTCCTAAGAAGTAAGTTACACATATACTTTTTCAACAAAAAAGTAAGGTACTAGGAAACATTTCCATTTGAGTTGTAAAACTGAAAGAAAACTACCTCATTAAACTTATTTTGAAGAACATTTGTTTATCTTTTTAATTATTTTACTCAACTTTCAAGTACATTTATTTATCTTTTTGAAAAATTGAAGGTTTATTTTGTATAACTTTCATGAACTGACTTTATATCTATTTTTTTTTTTGTAACTTTTGCAGTTAACTAGTTATCAGACAATTATAAACATCTGAAACAAGAATTTGCGTTAAAATAAAAAGCTCAGTTAACACGAAATAGAAGATACCTATCATCATTTTAGCATGAACATATATCATGAAGCGTCTATTGTGCTGAGCTTTGGCATAGTTAGAATCAGACCCTGGCTTCTCTGTAGGTTCATACTCCCCAGGTTTCAAAACCTCGCGATTGCCAAGACAAAAGAATGATATATAATCTTTTGGATGTGCATTGATCTGCTTGCTTTGTATAGCAGCAGCAATATCAGCATACATCATTTCCATTGTCCTCCTCTGCCAATATAGTATTGCCTGAACAGCACCACTTTCAGGTTCTCCTTCAGGCCACATAGGGATTACAACATATACTGAAAATCTCTCTCCAGCTTCGATCTTGCTGACAATCTTCAGTGACAACTCTTTAGGTATAATTTGCAAGGCATCAATATCTTCATCAGGTTTCCAGGCATAAGAACTTCCAAGAAAGTACTGATTTTCGATGTATATAAAGTTTTTTGCTCTTCTGATGGCATTTATATATCCGTCCTGAATGCTACGATCTATGATGCTATTTTTATCACAAATAAGGCCAACTCGAGCTGCGTCTTCTTTGTCTGAAGGAAAGCCTAACCCCGCTTCTTTATCAACTAACACCGATCCTCCATCAATGGATCGGAATATCTGAACATTCCAGTTTTCTTCTTCTTCAGCTGCTGTAAGTTTTACTTCATATGGTTTAGCTATTCTTTCGCTAAGCTCAGTTATTGTATACAGGAACTTCTTTCCAACTTGCTTATGCCACCTTTGCTCAAAGTTATACAGCACATCCCATGCAACAGGTCCTTCTAGTCTGCAATGGATATCATGCCACGGCTCTCTTGGACCGCCTTTTTTCACAGAAGATCCTGGAAAATTAGGCTGATGAAAGTCTTCCTTATGAACTGTATTTAATGTCCTAAAAAGAGAATGATGTTGTGTATCATATCTTCCATCACAAACATCAATACCTCCAAGAAAACTCACAAGAACCCTCTTTTGTGATCCAGGGCTCTCACAATCGACGACTACTGTCTTCTGATGGTGTGTGAGCATAGAATCAACCTTAACACCCCGGATCAAGCTTAATCCGTGGTGAGCTTTCCTAGGACACTTAATACACTGTACATTTGAGTTTCGAAAGTAGGCGACCGTGTATTCATCATGGGTCCCCATTATCCCTTGTTTATTATACGGTTCTGAAGTTATATCATCCCAAACAAGTAGTAGAACTCTCATCCCAATCTCCTGAGCTTTGTTTTTTAGAAGTTCTCCTAGTGTAAGACGGCCTAAATCCCCTCCCTTTGGCCTGCGCGGGTCCCTTATTAAGGTTATTGTAGTGTTGACAGACCACCCAGCTATGTATATCAGGAATTTAGCATTAACAATAGCATCAAATATATCTTCCCAGCATCTATGTGGCTCATAAGTCTTACCTCCAGAAATCCTAAACTCAGGGGTGAACTCATCAGACACATGTGCATCTTGGTAAAGCCGGACTTTGCAACCCTGTCTTTGTGTGAAATACGTGTAAGGGACTCCTCCATACTGTGGATTTTGGATGCCTCGAGACCAGTTTGGATCTTGGGTTACATCCACAAATTGTAGAGTGACATGGATTTGGGATCGTATTGACTTCCCACTCTCGTCCACTATTTCCAGCCATCTGTCCACTGGACGACCTTCAAGGACTTCTTCAACTGATAAATAAGCTCTTCCAACTAAAGTTGCACTAATTGGATTTTCATCTTTGATTGTTAATATAATTTGTGACACTTCATGAGCACAATAGATGCGAAACGACTGAGACCAGTGAGGCCTTAAAGGTGTATGAACGATTTTTGTGCGCGCAACTCTTGCCTTATCCAGATCAACTGCGGCATATAGTCTAAAACCCATTAGTCTAGGATCACAAATGCAAAATCCTTTGGCTCTGTATAATAGTGTTCTCCATACTCTTCTTGGATCTTCAATACCCTATATTACCACAACATAAATAACAAACAAATAAATAGAAAAGAAGACCTTGTTTGGCTTCGTATAACTACATAAGTGGGCAAAGTGGCACGGTTCGAGTGTTACACAAAGTTAGTTAAAATTCCTTGGAAGAAGATCAAATTACATTGGTTGGTGTACATTTCAATATTTCATAGAGCTTAAAGTTCCCTGTGTAACTCATTTCCTCCAATTTTATGGGAGTTGTAAGGTTTAACTAGGGAGTAGATAAGGACCATGGACCAAGGGATATTTTTGCATTGGAATAGGAAATTTCATCACGGTCCCTCCCCCACCCTAACGGGGAGGGGGAAATATTTTACTATTTCAAGAAAATAAAAGACTACTTCTAGGTTTTTTTTGTCTGATTTGTTTTTCTTAGTTACTTTCCCATTGAACATGTCCACTACAAACTACTGTACAACACTAGTCATAAATCATAATGTCATATGATGCATCCAGAAGTGCCAACTAGGCAACTACCATGGTACTCTCAAATTAGCATGCCTAGAGATGGGCTTGTGTCCTCACACACTTTACCTCCCCTATACATGTCCTATATGTGCCGACACAAGAACCATTCCAAGTGCTCCGGGGTGCATGAAACAATTTACACTACTACTCCCTCTGGTCTTTATTAGTTTACCCCTATTCCTGTTAAGGGTGTCCCTTATTAGTTTACCCCTTTCTTTTTTTGCTATTTTTGGAATGGACCCACTAACTTTCCATCACACATACATTCAACTTTAGTATAAAATAATCTTTTCTCTCTCTTAATATGCCCCACAATACTATTCCTCCTAAAACTCTGTGCAAAAGAAAGGGGTAAGCTAATAAAGACCGGAGGGAGTACATATTAGATGATTTGATACTTATAAAATCTATATTGAAGAGTCCAAAGGACAACCAATGAGGCAATGACAACATATTGGACGCATAATCACTTAATGTTTAACCAAGTACCTTAATGATAGTATAATACCACAATAATGCTACAATAAAACAAGCAAAAACCAAGAAGTCCTAGCAACTAAATATCAATTTACTGACCTGTTTCAATAAGGGCAACCCACAACCCACATGAAGCCTATCTATCTCATGTATTCTAGCAATAAGCACCCCATGAAGCAATCTGGTCATTTTCAATAAAATTTCTAATTACCCCTGCAAATTCAACAATAAAATACACATTAGGCTCCTCTAAAAAAAACCCAGAAAATTATAAAACAAAATAAAAATAGAAGTATCAACAACCTTTTATTAAAAAGGGATTAGAAATTCCTCTGAAATTGCAGAAAAGTTAGAAATCTGTTCTAAAGGAATTTTGTACCCTGAAAAATTGGTGCAACAGTATAGTATAAATGAGGTGGAATATAATGTAGGAGATAACCCAAAATCTCCATGAATAAGCCACATTGGTGTGAATGTAAAGCAATGGATATCTTGAGATGAATTTTCATTCTTTCCTCATCTACAAGATTCTTATCATATAATAAAAAGAATTTGTTCTCAACTCTTCTTTGAAGTTTTCTTTCTTGCAATTGGGCAAGACATACCCAGATCAAAAATTCAAGATTAAGGTTGTACAGAACTACAGAAGTCCAAGGATTCTGCTTCTGAATCCTGCATTTTTTTTTAAAAAATCTATTAAAACTAAGTATTGCAAAAGCTTCAATCTTTTTAATTGAAGAATCATGCGCATGGGTTGATGAGAACAAGAAAACACACACACTCTATTGAAGCGGAAGCGCAGTCGCTTAAGGCCCTGTTTGACAATAGCGTTTGAGGTAGCGGGTAGCGATTGGACAAGATCAAAACGCTACTTAAGATAATTATGGGTGTTTGGTAAGGTAGTGGTTGTAGTAGCGGGTAGCGATTGGAGTAGATTATGGGTAGCGGTTGTAGAACGTTACTACAAGTAACGTTTGAGATTTATAGGCGTGATAAAGAAATAAACACTATATAATAACATAAGGTAGAAATGTTAACCAATATTTTTAATTTCTTTTTCTTTTTTCTGTTTATTAATTGCTTAATTTTATGGCAATTCATTGCTTTTTCTTAACAATAGCAAGGATATGATTTAAATATTTATTTTAAAGATAAGATATAACTAATATTTCACATTATTTTGTACTCCTCATTCCACAAGCATTTAAACTAAAATAGGTAATATAAATTTTTTGAGGGTTGAATATTGTCTTAAACTTATACATTTCCTTGAGCTATTAAAAAGTCGTATACTCCTTTTTGTGTAAGTTCTTTGAAAAAATAAATATTAAATTTAACTATTGAATGAGCATATGAAATTGTTGTAGTTCATTTTATATTAGAATAAATCTCATTTATATTGTATTTTTCAATTTCAACAGCTACTTTTGCCAAACACTTCTAATTAAATAATTACTTTAATCGCTAATCGCTAACAGCTTCTAGTAGACCGCATTGCCTAATACCCCAACAACCACCATTCTGCAACAGCCTAACAAATTTACTAAAACCACTAGTTTTGCCAAACATGCCCTAAGTTGAAACAGCCCTATATAAATGTTACTTACTTTCCCCTCTTTTCCATTACTTTATAATCTGACTTGCGTGGACCTGGTTCACGTTAACATTAGTGTGCAACAGGCCAAAAGCATGTTACATTTCTGAACAATCAATTATGTCATTCAGAAACCCACTATATCATGCAGAAACTCACTATGTCATTCGGAAACATATTATATCATGCGGAAACTATATTATTTCTAAACAATCCACTATATGATCATGAAGAAACTCACTATATCATTCAGAAACATACTATATCGTGGAGAAACTACATCATTTCTAAACAATACAATATATCATTCAGACACTCACTATATCATGCAGAAACTCACAATATCATTCAGACACTCACTATATCATGCAGAAACTACCTCTTTCTATATGCTAAAGCACGTCATGATATATATTGCACAACCTACATTTTCGTGCATGTTAAAACATTAAAACTAAATCTTCCTCTATATTGCATATAATTTCACTATATGTTTTCCGTTAATAAAATCCACTATATCGTATATAAGTTTACTAATGGAGTTAATATCAATTACTAACCCGGTGCAGACTAAGTTAGTGTGCACCGGGTCCATTTAATTTTTTTTTCATTACTTTAAGATCTATTTGGCAAAGATAGTTTTATTCTAAAATTATTCCGGTCTTACGGATCATTTGTGAGTTTATGCATCATACATCCGGCATGTTACATCAAAAACTACTTTTTGCTCATTTGAAACTCTCCTTTTCTAGTACATTTTTACTCATTTGGATGATTTCAAATAAGCAATGAGCAGAAAATAGTCTTGAGTGTACCATGCTCACAGTACACGCAGATGTATAATAAAATTTTTGGTTAGTTGTTACTTGTTAGATACTACTTTCTCAACTTCACACAAAATGCACTATTTGCGTTTTTATGGTCTCTAATGCACAACTTTGACCATAAATATCTTTAATTATGTATTAAAAAAATTATATTTTGAAACTACACACTGATATGAATTTAACAATATCTCACACGACCATGTTATTATTTATATAGTGGTGGAAAAACTCATGGTCAAATTTAGTAAAGTTTGACTCCAAAAAAAATGCAACAAAAGTAAACAAAAGCTCATTTTGTGTTGGAAAATCTAAATAATAATTTATTGGAGCTGAGAGAAAAGTGAGGTAGGTGGGATGGTTTGTGGTGGGTTATTAAAAGGGGTAATGGGGCGAATGAGGTAGAAAAGTGAGTAAATATGATTTGACATGTTACTATATATAGATAAGATAAAAGTGTAACAATTAAATAAAAAAAGCTCTAAAAAAGAAGTATAACATTTGAAAAAAAAACGAAGGTAGTATTTGTTAAATGTTAGTTCTAAAATAATTAAGCCATGTTTATTTCGTGTGATTATAATTGAAATAAAATAATTTGTACTCATGGAATTGATTTTCACTGACTATAACTTATTTTTACTAATTGTATTTGCTTTATGTTGATTCTGTAAGATTTTTATTGTACTAATCAAAACTTATTTTGGCCTATTAAAACTAGTTTTTTTTGTTTATATATTTTTCTCAAAAAAGGTTTATTCTTCATTACTTTTTTTTTTTGGATTTGTAAGATGAGTTGCCCTACTAGATCGGAACCTCGCACAAGTCAACCCGACCCGAGTTAGCGGGTTAAACACTTTGAGAGTAGGGGGGATGGTAGGGGAAATCCCTACTCTCAAAGTGCCCCTAGGGGGAATTCATCCCTCAACCTTGAGGTTGGAAGACACAATCCCAACCACTAGGTCAAGTTTAGCTTGGTTATTCTTTCACTAAATATTGGATCTTATATTTCAATAATAATAAAAAAAACAATTTCTAAAATGAGATGGTGAACACTAAATTATTGTAAGATGGAGGTAACTTTTTGCTCTAGAAGCCAGAAAGATTATTTAAAAAGGAATTTATTTTTATGTGACATTTTTTAAGTTAAAATAAGAGTGATCTTAAAAATAAATAAAAAATTACCTGATGTATGCTAGATTTGCTGTAAAAAGAATGTTACTCGTGACTACGTGAACGTTTGTGTTCACTAGTAAAAAGCTCAAAGCAATGTTTGGGCCTTCGTGAGCGTTGTTCCAAGAGGACGGGTCGCCCATAACATTATTTTAACCAGTTTGACCCAAACAATGGTTTTGATTATGGGTTTGGTCACTTCCAATTCTAATGAAACATGGGCTGTTGGGCAATTCCCATCCTTAAGACCAAATTTTTACTCCTCATTTAAGTCCAATAACCAAAGGAATAAACAGTACGAATAGTCTGATCGAATTCAAATTGTTACAATGTTACCATATCATCAGGATTTTTAACCAAAACTATCTTTTGGGTAATTGGTCTATTTTTATAACCATCATTTATCTAAAATGCTAAAACAAATCATCCATATATTACAAATTGTTTATTCAAATTCATCCTTTAAATTTTTTGATTCAATGACTGTTATTTTGTAAATTATCATGATGTCGACATATTGTACACTCGTACTAGACTACCAACTTAAAGCTCCATATATGCTTATATATCTCCTTCTCCTTTAATTAAATTACGATAGATTGAAGATTTAATGTATGAATATACGCTAAATTGAAGGTTTTGATATTGGATTATGTTAATTTAAACTTAAAATTAAGGATGTTTGAATCAAAATGTTACTTTAAGGGTGCCTTTATATAGGCGCTTTATTACATGTATGATTTAACTTAAATTCTTCAGTTAAGGGTTAGATCCCTCACTTAACGATGTTTTTTTTTTGACATCGAGAAAGTTTGCATTAATTAAAAAGTGGAGTACAACCTAATACTAATACAAGCAAACAAAAACAACCAAACAGTAACAAGTGATTTATTAGCTCGTACATAATTTATGAAAAAACAACTAACTATTACATGTCCAGTCCAAAAGCAGCTTGTCTTGCGCGACGACGAGTGAGGTTGGGTTAGATGTCTTGATGAAAAAGACCTGATATGAGAGGGAATCTGTTGTGATACGAAACTCTGACGATCTTCAAGGAGAGACTGCCACACTACAGCTAGTGGACCCCAATGTCCACTAGGCACTAAATCCCAAGGTTCTTGAAAAGAAACATCCTCCTGGGATTCAATTGATTCAACGAACGATGAAGTCACGTCCTTTGGTGACTTCTGACCCTGCTTCGAGGGTACCCGGAGTTTAGTCTCATTGGACTAAATCTCGAAAGATGTGGAGGTCAAAACTTGCTCCAAATCAAATTGGAGGGTCTCCCACAAGATGCATTTTTTAGGTGTGATGACACATGAAGCCATCACGAGAAATTGGGGTGAGTTAGAATGATGAACTTCGCGCCACTTATGGATCCGAAGATCCAACCGCACAATCCCAAATCTAGAAGAACGGCGCACAACAGATCTGAATTGATAACCTCCTCTCATCTTGACCAACACTCGAATTCCTGAAGCGGCATAAACCTCACGGCCAACTCCAATATCATTGGCTCTATTCAACAGGTTTCCTAGATCTTCCTTTGTCATAGGAAACCAAAAACCTTGCACTGCCCACCGATCACTTCTAACAAACACCCAAGCACATTCAGACACAAAAAGGCAAGGGTTATCGAATCTGGAAGATACTGAAATAAAACTGAAACATAAAACAACCATTAAACAACCTAAAAACGCGAGTACGAATTTCATACTAGTACTCGGTCAAGACAAAACCGGGGATGGGGAAGGGGAACTTGACCAAACAGGGGAAAGAGGAGGGGGACTCAACCGAAAGGGGGGGGGAGTAGACTCGACGAACACTAGAACCTAACCGGGGACTCGACCGAAACATGGGAGCGGGACTCGGCCGAAACATGGGAGCGGGACTCGACGGGGATGAACGTGATCGGGGAGGGGAAAGGGAGGCCCACGACCGCAACAGGGGAGGGGGAAAATATATACCGACCAAGACAGGGGGAGGGGAACGGGCCGGGAAGGGGGGACTCGACGTGAACCGGGCACTACGACAAGTTTGACGGGGGAGGGGGAAGGGGATGCGCGTAGGGGAAAGACCAGTAAGGCGGCGGCGACCCGAACAGTCGAACCTCACAACCACCTAATAGGGGATGGGGTGGGGGAAAACGCGGGGGAGGGGGAGGGGGACTACAAGACCCCGAACTAAACCTACAACCTAAGCTGCGACAGAGGGAGGCTCGCCGGCGGCTAGGTTGAGGAATCAGCCACCGGCGAGCCTGGGAAGAAAAGCGGCTGGGATTCTTTGAGTTTTAGGGTTTGGGGAGAGGAAACTTTAGAGAGAGGATTTGGCTTTGTTTTCACAGGGGTCTTTAACGATGCTTTTTGGTAGAAGATAAAGTAGCTCATTACCTTATGTTATGATTTATTTGAACTGTACTTCATCTTGTAAATTTTACAATACTTAACCAGAATATTTGATAAGTTTGCCAGACCTCAAAAATACTTGGTATAAAATCCCTTTAATATTTCTTGTTCTTATATATGCTTCACACAAAAAACTACTTATATATCTTTATGTGGTGCATGTTAGAGCTCTATATATTATTTTCGCCGAAATATAGCATCCACATAGCAAATTTCTTGAGAAAGAAAAGCCTTATTTACATCATGACAAATTTAGCTCTATCAGTAAAATATTAAATCTAGTACATATTGTAACATGAGTTTGTTGATCTACATATTCGAAAGCGACTTCGCTATGAATGAAACTCAAACTACTATGTTGTGTGAAATTGAGATGTTTCTATAAAAAGTTGCACCACATAAAAGGTCGAAATAAAATATTCGGGTAATTCTACAAGACAGGGAAAAATGATTTTACTTTATTTTGGTTACATTACAACCTCTCAAAGGTTATGCTATAAATTAAAGTCGTCCCTTCAACAACATTGCATCATTGCATGGATATCAATGGTGACTTAATGAAGGCACAATGATATTTTATTATTTTTGTACTAAGATAACTACTCCTGCCATACTTTTCATTTAGGAGTAGTTGATAAAAATGTTTGGTTAGGGTGACCTATCCCTCTCAAACGTTAAAAGATTGTTTGGGATTGAGAGGAAAACATATTCATATAAATGATTTTTACATTTTTCTTTATTTGATTTAATTTGTAAAGTGTGTAATATATTTTTCCATGGATGATAAAGAGTTTTCCAGAACTTGGAACATATGGTTGTTTTCTAGAGGAAGGAATCCCACATTTCCCTCTTTAGGGCTTGTTCTTTTCGGCATAAAACAACTAAACTGAATTGAACTGAATTGAATTGAACTGAACTGAAATGAATTAAACTATAACTAATTAATAGTAATGATAATAATTTAGGAAGCGAATCGAATCGAATCGAATCGACCGAATTGAACGGGCGAACGGGCGAAAATAAGGCGGGGAGAACGTACTTTATTCCTTACCGCTTGATCTTTCTCTTCTCCAATTCATCATCTCCTCTCTATTATTGTTTCTTCTTTCGTTCATCTAACTTTTCTTGTGAAAAACCAAATAAAGAAAAACTAATTTATATATTGAATTTTCCCTTGTAAAAACTATGTTCCATAGAAAATCCTTTGCATCGAAGATATATTTTGTCCAACCAATTATAGAACCTAGAAAGAAGTGAACACATTTGCATGATACACTAGTGCTATGAGGGCTTTGCTTAATTTAGAACCGTTCTATACTTTTTTGTTTAGACCATTTTAAAGTAGTATATCTAGTAAAAAGAAAAAAGATGGTACATGTAATCAATAGTGTAGTATATTGGAACCAAAAACACTACTATAAAGATATACCTATAATTAAATAGGTCATATATTGGGTTTTTTTATACTTTATTTTTCTCATAAATACACTACCTTTTGTAATAAATATACTATTATTTTTGCTTAATATACCCCTAAAATTATTTAGAACGGTTCCAATTTAGCCATCTCTTGTGCTCCATGATAAAAATTATTTCCCTAATCTTGCATGTTTTTCTTATAAATATTCCTAACCCGATCCCATAAGAAGATAGAAATTCTGGATACGCCTAAACTTAGCTTTGATGACTTTGTCGAGCTATCATGCTGGAAATTTATAATATTTCATAATTTTTCTCGAGCAACAAAA
Organism: Beta corolliflora; assembly: GCA_947648045.1. Taxonomy (NCBI): domain Eukaryota; kingdom Viridiplantae; phylum Streptophyta; class Magnoliopsida; order Caryophyllales; family Amaranthaceae; genus Beta; species Beta corolliflora. The sequence goes on along the minus strand of CANSZD010002516.1, from coordinate 368,223 downwards.
AGTACTAAGTGGATGTCTACTTCAAGTAGCACTTTCAGGACCATTCACTAATTTCACTACAGCCTGGTTTAGTACTTTAGTTGGGTAAAATTATCTTCTCAATTTTGTATTTACATTTATGGTAGCTCGTAAGGAATATTGTGATTAATGATTTATTGTCCTTATTATGCACTTGGATTGTGTGGTTTTCCAACATGTCAATAGCTATTGATCGAAATAGGCATTAGAATGAAACCTTAGTGGTATCATTGAATTTGTAATCAGAATTAAGACAGCCGTAAGGAGAGTGTTAGATAATGTAAACTCCCTAGTCTTGGAGAATTCCCATTGATCAATATATATATAGTGTTTAATAAAAAATAATCGTAACCATCTTAAGAATCAAAACTATATAGGGATTATACAAATATATCCTAAATCGATGAGAAAATATTGTCCTAAATATATTCTCTATCACACCCGGCCCCCGCAGTCGGAGCGGGAGAAAGTCAAACGCTCAGACTGGATCTGAATCATGCATCAGACGATGGAGGATAATATGATAACCCGAGATCAAATGGAGAAGCAACGGTAACCTAATAATAACGAGGGAAGCAACAACCACAATCTACGCAGAGAAGAGGAGAGCGTTGCTGGCCAATGGAGAAGGGCGCGCTCGAGTTGCGGATTTGGGCTAGGTTGCGGAGCCGAATATATGGCTATCGTCGAGGAGGCATTGCTGCTGTAGAAGAAACAAAAATAGAAACTACCACTAAATATGTTCCTAGCTAATATGAAACAACTAAAACACTAAATGTCCAACTTGGACAGCAAAACTAAATAAAAAAACATGAAATCTGAAATTATGAAAAAATAGATCAAACCAACACAACTAGGAGGAGTTGCCTTGCACAAACTTCGAATAACAAGCCTTGCGATGATGGAGCTGCAAACGGTGTAGAAGATGGCAGAAAGGGCGCTGGAACTAAAACTTGTGTTACTACAGGGGAACAACACATTCATAGAACTCCGAATAGCAGAACACATAATTGAAAACCTCGTTGCTGCACCCACGAGAAATACCATGCACTGACTTCAACTGCTATGATGGGTTGAAGGACTATCCAACAATGGAGGTGAATGGGGTTTGCTAGACAACGTTGGTATAAAATAATGGTTTGTTGGTGGGAAAAAAACAATATGTTTTAAATTTTCTTCTTGAGAAAATAAGCCATTGGCTATGGAGAGAGTACTGTAGGAGAGATTCATAAAAAATCAAGATTTTGCGGAAGCGATTTTTATGTTTTTATGATTGTGAATCCCGCCGGTGGGTTTGATCTATAAACCCACCGGCAGGAGAAAAATTTCTCAAGACTATTCAACATCTAACCCGCTCTTGATACCATGTTTGATAATGTAATTTATAAACTTCCTAGTCTTGGAGTATTCCCATTGATCAATATATATAGTGTTTATAAAATAATAATCCTAACCATGTTATGAATCCAAACTATATTGGGATTTTACAAATATATCCTAAACCGATGAGAAAATATTATCCTAAATATATTCTCTATCAGAGAGCAATAGAGATCTTATGTCTCGTATGGTAATTGTCCAAAATAACTCTCATTCCTCATCCAATTACATAAAATATCAGAGTACTCCCTTCGTTCACTAAAGATCTTCCTACTTTTCGTTATATTCATCTTTAAAGAAAAATTCCTACTTAAAGTTTATTTCTTACTATGTGGTAAAGGTTTGTTCACGCACCTTTCCACACTACTTTATATCACTTGTTAGACCCACATAATTTTACATGCTCTCACAACAATATTATCTCCCCTATTTTAAAAAATAAAAAGGATCTACTTTCGGATCACACCCTCTCTCCTCCTTGCCTTGATATATGTTACTACAGTAATAAGAAATATTTAGAAAACGACGGGAGTAATTTAAGTTGGTGAATTCACAAACTCATGAAAGAATGAATTAAAGATGTGACTTACATACAAAACACTAAATGGGACATAAGGGACACCAAAGAAATAAGAAAGGGAAGAAATTATATATAAAGTAGATTGGTTAATCTACTTAGTACGATAAAGATCACAAGTAATTAAGCCAAGGTTATGCTTTAACAGTATTGTTGACATGATCTTATCTTATAAATTACTCCCTATGAGAAACTTATAAGATAGAAAAAAAATAATTGGTCTCAAAAATAATTTTATGAGAAACTTATAAAATAGAAAAAAATAATAATAAATGATTCGATCATTTACTTGCTACAGCCTATGAGAAACTTATAATTGGTCTCAAATCTCAACAAAATAGCCTATGTGACAATATCTTATGTGGTCTTGCCGTCTTGGTATACTTAGGGTGCGTTCTCTTCACCTTAAAAAATTAAGTTTCAGGTCCAATAAGTTCAGTTCAGTTCAGATAAGTTCAGTTCAGTTCAGATAAGTTTCAATCAGGTCCAATCAGGGCAATAAGTTCCAATCAGGTCTAATAAGGTCCAATAAGTTCCAATCAGGTGCAATAAGTTCCAATCAGGTCTAATAAGGTCCAATAAGTTCTAATCAGGTGCAATAAGTTTCAATCAGGTCTAATCAGGTTCAATAAGTTCCAATAAGGTCCAAATAGCCAATGATCAATAAATATTTGTATTATTGTCCATTATTTTATTATTCGTATCACTATTAGCTGATTATGTTATTATAAGACTTTTAATTAAAGTACCACAATGATTATATCGTATTATACTTGTATTATTGTCTATTATTTTATTATTCATATTACTATTAGCTGATTATATTATTATTAAAAAATATTATAATCATGGTTAAATAAGGTTAACAATAATAATCATCATAATTACAATATTTTGCAATTCGTCTTTAAATAACTAGAGATAACATGTTTTCGTTACTAATAACAATGAAAGATATAAATGTTATCAATTGATTGCTTCATTATCATCACCGAAGTATCTTTCTTCATCGGAGTATCTTTCTTCATCTTCTACATCCTCCTCTTCAATCAATACGTTTTCTTCACCAACATCCAACCATATTTCATCTGCAATTTTTGCCCGAGTAATCTTCATATTCTTTGTTCTCGTCTTGTCAGTCAAATTTAAATTAGCTCTTGGTTCCATGGTTTCAACTACTTGCGAAACTGGAATCCCTAAGTCATGTAAACGAATAAAATTATGTAGCGTGCATGTTGCCACGATGATAGCCAACTAGTAAGCATCATCCATCTTCGACATCATTCTTAGAATCTTCCATCTATTTTTTAGTACACCAAAAATTCTTTCAACAGTACCACGTAATGAAGAATGTCGATAATTAAAATGCTCTAACTTTCTTTTTGGTGGAGGACCATTTTTAAATTCAGGAGTATGAACTCTCAAACCTTTCTCTTGATATGGACTCAAATACCCAATAGAATTTGGATATCCGGAGTCAACCTTATAATATTTTCCTGTTAGTGCAAAAAAAAAACTTAATTAATAATCATAGTTAAATAATGCTTCAAATAGTTGATAACAAGAATATGATACCTGGAGGTGGGTGGTGAAATCCCATAGTAGGATCGCTTAAACAATGCCTCAAAACCGCCGTTCAATAGTAAATGAAAGTGGAGTGAGAGTTAATAAGTTCTACTACTTTAGTCATAAAACTAAGTGGAGTGAGAGATAAATTTTTCCATATGTGGCAATTTCTCCCTTGTTAGCAATAAATGTTAATCAACTTTTGGTTTTCTACTAGTGCTTTATGAAATCAAAACAAGACTATTAGATATATTAGTGGTGAAAGTTATGTATAGGCAAGTATATAAATAGTATATTTTTTGTTAAATTGTTTATCATAAGAGATAATTAATAATAATTATTTTTTAAAGGTCGAATTTTAATAATTATTACTTCATAAGAAATTTTGAGGGGTAGTATTTACGTTAGGGGTAATATTTATGTTATTACTCATCAATTTTTTGTCTAATAAGGTCAAATAAGTTCCAATTAGGTCCAATAAGGTCTAATAAGTTTCAATCAGGTCCAATAAGGTCTAATAAGTTTCAATCAGGGCCAATAAGGTCTAATAAGTTCCAATCAGGTCAATAAGTTTCAATCAGGTCCAATAAGTTCCAATCAAGTTCAATCAGGTTCAATAAGTTGAATCAGGTTCAATCAGGTCTAATAAGTTCCAATCAGTTCAGTTCAGGTCCAATAAGTTCAGTTCAGATAAGTTCAGTTCAGTTCAGGTCCAATAAGTTGAAGAGAACGCACCCTTAATTAGCTATATATTTAGCTTGTTGCACTCTTCCAAACTGCGGATGAAATTATGTAGTCTTTTGATTGAATATAGGACTTAGGAGTAATACTTACTCAATAGGACTAGTGTTTCCCATGTAATTCCATTTTCTAGAAAATGATAGAGTTTCTTTGAATGGGTGGATTACCAGAAGTATAGTTTCCCACAAGAAACTGTACATATAGTAACGCCTAAGTAAGCAAAACTAGATTTTGAGAGAGCTAGCATCTCTCAAAAAGGTACAAATTCATGCATGTTTTGCTAGGTTGTGGGGATGGATTCTTGCATGATGGAGGGGTTATGACTTATGAGTAAATGAGTTGCTGGCTTGAAGTCGTAAAAGTTTCTAGGATTAATATATATTTCCTCTATTTTTTTAACTTGCATCATTTGTGTTTGCACAAGGACCAAGGGAAGATAAAGATAGAAAGAGATAAAAAATAAACCAATGTGCTAGATGAGAGAAAGAGAGAATATATTGCCAAAAATAGAAACGATGCAAATGATAGGGAATTGCCAAAAGTGAAAACAATGCAAGTAAAAAAAAAAGGAAGTATATATAAGTTCAGAGGCTCTCATGATAAGATGCATGGGATTGTATTTGGATTATTGATGGTGAAACTCTTACTTTTCAAATCAAATGACATGCATGGAGATTAGATCTTTGCATAAGAGAAGAATTCAATGTGTTAGATAAACTAAATTGACTACCTATTTGTGCTTGGGAGTAGCACTAGGGGATTCCCCTATATTTCCCTACTTTCTCGGCGTTGACGCATGAGTGTGGTTACGTTTTGGTGACTGCGAGAGGTGTTGGTCCAGTATGGTCCTTATTCATACCAAGGGGTTCCCTGGTGGGGGGGGGGTGAAAGAAAATTCACTATGGTTATATGGCTTAGGCCCTGTTCTTTTGGACTTATTTTCAGCAAAAATAAGTAAAAATAAGTTCAGTTCAGCAAAAATAAGTTCAGTTCAGCATAAATAAGTAAAAATAAGTTGCAAAAATAAGTTGCAAAAATAAGTAAAAATAAGTTCAGTTCAACAAAAATAAGTTCAGTTCAGCAAAAATAAGTTCAGTATTACTATAATGTTGTAATTATTATTTTTGTTTTCAATATTACTATTAATATTGTTATTATTATTAATATTATAATTATAATAACGATGAATTTGTAATTTTTTTTTATAATTATAATAACGATGAATTTGTAATATTATTATTTATTATTTATTATTTATTATTTATTATTTAATATTTATTATTATTATTATTATTATTATTATTATTTATTATTATTTATTATTATTTATTATTTATTATCTATTATTTATTATCTATTATATATTCGTTAATTATTCTTATTTATTATTTATTATAAATTATTTATTATTTATTTTAATTATTACTATTTAATATTTAATATTTAATATTTATTATTTATTATTATTATTATTATTATATTTATTTATTATTTATTATTTATTATTATTTATTATTTATTATTATTTATTATTATTTATTATTTATTATTTATTATTTATTATTTATTATTTATTATTTATTATTTATTATTTATTATTTATTATTTATTATTTATTATTTATTATTTATTATTTATTATTTATTATTTATTATTTATTATTTATTATTTATTATTTATTATTTATTATTTATTATTTATTATTTATTATTTAGCAAAAAATAAGTTTAGTTCAGCAAAAATAAGTTCATTTCAGCAAAAATAAGTAAAAATAAGTTCAGTTCAGCAAAAATAAGTAAAAATAAGTTCAGTTCAGCTAAAATAAAATAAGTTCAGTTCAGTTCAGCCAAAATAAGTTCAAAACAACAGGGTCTTATTCATACATGGACAAAAAAAACTGAGCTGATGCACACATCATAGTACAACATAACAATAATACAATCCTTTATTTCAATTCTCACTTCTGTATATGGAATAAATTATTTATTGCACTTTACTCTAAATGTATGTAAATTAATTTCATTGGTCAAAGGATTAGAATTGGCAGTCACAAATAAAGTGGATAAAAATCAAACAACAAACTAGATACTCTCTCTTCGTTTTTTTAGTTGTTTCACTTTTACTTTTGCACTATATTTATATAACCTATTTGAAACTTATATTTTTTCTATAAATATTTAAAACATGCATTATCAAGTAAGACCAATGTTGTTGGATTTCTGACAATGTATATTTTCATGAAATCAACGTTTCATAATTTTATACAAATTGCTAATAATATATTTATACTATCTTACATCCACATTGATTAATATGAATCGATCATTTCTTAAATTTTATCCATAATTCCTGTTAATATATATACATGTTCATTTTATATAGAAGTAATATAACACATTTGTACATTCATCTTGGTAATTAGAAGTCGATTCTAGGTTTTAATTAATGCAAATTTTCTCGATGTTTAAAAAAAAGTCGATTCCATATTTAAAATCTAAACCTCCATATAATTATATTTTCATCCTAATAGTTAACATATATACATCCATATTAGTACACTCTCATAACAAACGATAGATTCACTAAATAATTAATAACCCCTCTCATATTAAACTCGTGGACTCACTAAAAGAATAAGATACGAGCATCATAGCCTTACGTGGTGCTTGATACACAAATCAAACAAAACATCCTTTTGCTCTCTTCATTTATCATTTGCTTTTCCATTGGGTCCCTCCACTACTTTGGATTTATGAATTGAAGCTATGAACTAAGGTTAATTTTTCACCCACAAATTCAATTAGGGCAGGTAGAACATATAAATGCATCAATGTATACTATATAATTTTTTTATCGCTTTTATTTTCCTCCCATTTCTCATAATATAAATAACTCCACCGACAACTCACATTTCATAGAAGTATATTACATCCTGTACTACTACTACTTTTCTCTAAGTCTCAACTTGTGTTTATTAAATATTTCTCCCTCGTACGGCTACCATTGAGTGTAGTATGAAGTAGTATATCTTCGCAACAACCCACTACACGAAATATCAATTATGTTTATTGTTGGTTCCATCTGTTTTGCCTAGGAATCGAGGTAGGAAGTTGAGGAGAGAGTGTGATAGTTAGATAATAGATTCATCATGGTACTTCCATCAAAGAAGTTCAGAGGCGTCAGGCAACGCCAGTGGGGCTCTTGGGTTTCAGAAATTCGCCACCCTTTATTGTAAGTTTATTCTTTTCGTTCACTGTCATATAAAAGAGGGAAGCATTTCATTTATTTCGGAATAGAAGAAGTATAATTATTATATATCTATGATATATTCTTTGTTAGGTTATAGATTTTGATAATGTGGTTATAAATTTAGCTGGATACTATAAAAAAAACCTCATTTAGCGATTGAATTTAGCTGAATATTCCTTGATTCTTGTAGTGCATTAGACGTTTCATCACATAGTTTCCTTTAGTTTTGTTAGTCATTTTATGGGCATATATATGTTTCTCTTTTCTAGTACTCCAAATATATGTGGTGATTAATTTCAACATCCAAATAATTGAAATGCTCTTCTTAAATAATGTAGGAAGAAGAGGGTGTGGTTAGGAACATTTGAAACAGCAGAAGAAGCAGCAAGAGCATACGATCAAGCAGCCATACTAATGAATGGTCAAAATGCAAAGACAAATTTTCCAAGAGATCAAATAGACCATACTTCAAGTACTAGTAATGGTTCAAAGGCTAATAATGCAAATGACCAAGAAACAACACCTTTTAATTCAACATTATCAGAGATACTTAGTGCTAAACTCAAGAAGTATTGCAAATATCCTTCTCCTTCACTCACTTGTCTTCGACTCGATACCGATAATTCTCACATTGGTGTATGGCAAAAGAGAGCTGGAAGTTGCTCGAGCTCGAGTTGGGTGATGAGGGTTGAACTTGGGAAATCCGCAATCGTATCCAAGGAAAGTACTACCAATACAAGTATCTTGATTGATGAAGAGAGTTCACCATTATCAACTTCTTCTTCTAATTCTTCAAGTTTATTAGAGGCAGGAGGTGAAATGAGTGAAGAAGATAAAGCTGCGTTGCAAATGATAGAAGAGCTCCTTAATTGGAACCCTCCTCCGACTTCACTTACTTGAACTCATAGTTATCACAATAATCAGTAATTAACCATGGAGTAATTACTAGGTTTAACCGTACGTACTTTTATACGATTATAAATTATATGTATACCTCTATGTAGAATCATGCATATTAGAATTTTCATAAGAATATTGGTTATGAGGTCAATATCAAGTTAGTAATGGGATATTTAATATATATTGTAATGTTAGTTTCATATTGCATTAGTCTTGAATATGTACATGATATATCCTATGATAAATTGAGTGAATATATATATATATATATATATATATATATATATATATATATATATATATATATATATATATATATATATATATATATATATATTTCCTTTAACTCCGACCTATTTAATCATATGAAAATTTCTGTGTATATTTATTTAATCATATGAAATACAAATAATGTGAGTAAATATATATTTATTGTAATATTGTCTTGTCATTGGTAGGGTTCGTGCACATAATTTTAGTCTACCGTAAGCTGATTTTGATGTGCAATTCTTATCCCTTATCTAGGTGTCATTGTTAATTTCTTTTGCTCTTTACACTCAATATTGGTGCAAGATTCAAAATATTGATCACCATGTTTGAAAAAGTAACATATTCTTAACCCAATTGTTATTATGAATCTTTTTTAAAAAAATAATGTACTAATTAAAACATACATAAAGATATTAATGATAAAAGTGTCATTGAAGATCATGTAAAAAAAGGTTGAGAAAAAATATATGTGTGTGTGCGTGCGTGTGGGGAGAGAGCATTTTTTTTATTCTTTCAATCTTTAAGTTTTATGGATTTTTCATCTGATCTTTAGATGCTACTTTTTTCAAGTACTTTTACTTCATCTGTTCTCTTATTTCCGTACACTTTTAATCAAAAAGCAAATTTGAATATATTTGTATAATAAATACTCTATGGTTTGGCTTGAACTTTTTAGGTGTAAGGCCTTGTTAGGCCTTTTTCTTTGTTGGGAGGGGATCCTTCCTAGAGTATTTGCCTCTCTTGAAGAGATTATACGTTGTAAATTTGATTTGTGATAATGAAAGCTTTATAACTTACCAAATATATAAGTGTTGTTTCTTGATGTGATTTTGTCAACATATCACCTAAAAAGCGATAATTGATGGCGTTATCATAGTTCACAGAAAAGCGATAATTGATGGTGTTATATAGTCATTAAACATAGTTTTCAACAATGTCTTATTAATATATGTTTTAAAGTAATCATTATATGTATTTCCGTACACTTTTAATCAAAAAGCAAATTTGATTATATTTGTATAATAAATACTCTATGGTTTGGCTTGAACTTTTTAGGTATAAGGCCGTGTTAGGCCTTTTTCTTTGTTGGGAGGGGTCCTTCCTAGAGTATTTGCCTCTCTTGAAGAGATTATACGTTGTAAATTTGATTTGTGATAATGAAAGCTTGATTACTTACCAAATATATATATGTGCTGTTTCTTGATGTGATTTTGTCAACGTATCACCTAAAAAGCGATAATTGATGGCGTTATCATATATAGTTCACATAAAAGCGATACTTGATGGTGTTATCTAGTAATTAAACATAGTTTCAACAATGTCTTAATAATAAAGGTTTTAAAGTAATCATTATATGTATTTCCGTACACTTTTAATCAAAAAGCAAATTTGAATATATTTGTATAATAAATTCTCTATGGTTTGGCTTGAACTTTTTAGGTATAAGGCCGTGTTAGGCCTTTTTCTTTGTTGGGAGGGGTCCTTCCTAGAGTATTTGCCTCTCTTGAAGAGATTATACGTTGTAACTTTGATTTGTGATAATGAAAGCTTGATTACTTACCAAATATATATGTGTTGTTTCTTGATGTGATTTTGTCAACGTATCACCTAAAAAGCGATAATTGATGGCGTTATCATAGTTCATAGAAAAGCAATAATTGATGGTGTTATCTAGTAATTAATTAAACATAGTTTTCAACAATGTCTTATTAATATATAGGTTTTAAAGTAATCATTATATGTATTTCAAGCAAAATTGACTTATATGTTTGTTTCCGTTAGTGTTGGTTTGTTATCATTTTTTTTATGCAGAAATAAAATGTGAGTGTTTAACCACTAATCTACTACAATTTCAAATAGCTTGTTATCATAATTAAATCCTCTATTTTTCTTTTCAAATGTCTCGTTATTTATCAACTTGAAAAAAGAAGTTCCACATGTAATATCTACTCGTAAGAACTTCAAAAATACAAATGATCAAAAAGTAATTAGCTAGTATTGTTATTATTGTTGTTGTTGTTGTTGTTGATGATGATAATGATGTTATTGTTATTAAGTATTATTATTGTTATCATTAATATAACTAATATTAAACATTATTATGATTATTATTATATCATTAATATTATTATTATTATATTTATACTAATATTATATAATTATTTATTTATTTACTGTAGTAATATTTATGATTATTATCATTTTTGATATTATTTTTGTTACTCTTATTATGTTAATTATTGTTGTTAAATTTCCAGTTCTTCGCTCAATTAAGTTCATTTCAATTTGATCAGTCCATTCTACTCGTAAATTTCATCTCAAATAACCACGAAAGCATACACTAGTGGAGAAAAACGGAAACGCTGCAGCGCAAGGGCTGCGTTTTTTGAAAAACGCAGCCCTTAATAGTGAAGGGCTGCGGTTAAAAACCGCAGCCCTTTTAGTGAAGGGCTGCGGTTAGCCCAAAAACCGCAGCCCTTTTGGGCCTTAAGTTATCAATTAGTCTATTTGCCCAAGCCCAAACTCCGTCCAATTCCCCTTTCATTCCCTCGCTGCAGAACCCCCCTTTCTCTCTCTCCTCCCATCGACGCATCTCCTCTCTTCCGTCTCTCAGCGCTCACCGCAGCAGCAACCTCGCCGCCATTTTCGCTCGGCGTCCTTCTCGTCTCCTTGATCATCGCGACACGAGCATCTCCTGTTCTTCTGTAATTTTTCTCTCCTCTTATTATTTCGAACTGCAAATGGAATTCTGCTTCTTTTTTTTAAGGATTTTATGTGATTTCATTTAATTGTTTGTATGTTTAGGAAAATGATGCTTCGGTTAGAGTTTCGGTCTCTTCTGTTCCGCTTAGGGCATTTATTAATCTTTGGATTGATTTTTGTTTTTTTTTTTTATGTTCTTGTGATTTTTAGGCCTTTTTTTTAAGTATGATATTTGGATGTCGAAGGATTCGAAATTCTTCTACCGTTGTAGCAATGCCAGCAGCAGCATATTCCTCAGATTATATATTGTTTTGAGTTGGGTGTTTTTCTTTCACTCTTTCACACGAAGTTTGCCTCTTGAGATACTCACGTGGATGAGTTTGCTTCATGTTGTTGGTTTTGGGTTTAAGGTGGGCCATGTTCTTCTAATGATATGTTATTGGTTTATCTCTGTGATCCCCCTGATTTGGCTTATTAATGGTGGGTTAATGGATGCTAAGCCTAGTTTGGTTGGTGATGATGGGAAAGTTTTGAGTGATTGGTGGGAGAAAATTATTGGGAGCAGATGCAAGATCCATCATCACTATTACCATTATATTGGGTCAAAAAAGATGAGAAAAACATGGTGGAAAAAGAGTTATTAGTTGCTTGGGTTGTTTTGTGGATCATAGTTTGTTTATCAATCTTCTGGTATATGAGTTCACAAGCTTTTGAAAAGAGGAAAGAAGCTCTTGCAAGTATGTGTGATGAGAGAGCTAGGATGTTGCAGGATCAGTATGAATCATATTCAAGCTATGTCCATCTTAATTTCTACTTTTCACCATGGCAAATTTCCATCTGCTATTGATCTGGTAAAACTTTCAACCTTGCTTGTTGTTTTACCATGAAGTATGTTGCTCATTGTTCATTCTTTCTGATGAAATTTCACCTTGCTGCTTTGGTAGCTTCATGTATGTATCAGATTTACATTTATCTTTATATGGCTTTTATGAAAAAAGTAATTAGGGATAATGGGTATAATTATTATGTTAGTGGGCTAAGTATCCAAACTTTTGCAGTATGTGATACCATCAAACTGAGTTTTATTTGGGTCTCTTACAGCGATTTACTTGAAAAGTTTGTACTTCTGCTATTAGAATCACTAGTGGAATTAAGCTTTCTGAAAGACTAGTAGGCTTTTGAATTAAGCTTACTATTTGAATTGTGATTTTTGATTGATGTGATTCTTAACGAACATTTTCATCTATGTAAAGATCAAATCCACTTCTCATGTGATTTTTATGCTATGTACCAAATGCAGAAGTCTTATACAATTTGAATGCAATGATTGTTGGCTTGGCTATTAGGTTACTGCGATATACGTGACAAGAAGACCCTGAAGGCAACATCTGTAGTTTCTCCTTCGAAAATGTCAGTTTACTTTTTCGATCTCTTTCTGTTAGAGTATATTGGTTTCTCATGTAGCCTCTTTCTATGTACCTGGTGGTCGTTTTCTCTCAGATTTCGCTTTGATTGATCCTACTGGTGTTGTGAATAGTTTGTTGGTTGAGTTTGTTGTTGAACTTATTACAGGTTTGGCTGTTCCTGATGCTGCCTTGTTGTGCAACTTTATAGGTCTCTAACTGTTTTGTAAATTGGGTTGCCTAAGGTTGATCCCAAGTTGCTTTTTTTACCTTGCATGCTAATTTTAATATACTATCTCATTTTCTATTATGAATTCTTGTTGCATTAATTTATTGGATGAAGTGTCTTGCATTCTATCTGTTTCTTGAGCTTGCATACTCTTGGGGAAGGTTTAACTCCATGCTACAGAGTGTTCTTTCATCTTTAAATTTGACGGCACTTGTTATCCTATTAAAAATATAGTATTATGATCATCTGCATCTCAAAGATTTTTTTTATCATCAACCATAAGCAGGATGAATGTTTTATTCTTAAAATAAGCAAATTCGATTAGGTATCCTGAAAGAACAAGGAAATGCAGGAGCCAGGAGGCATGAAGCTAGTTTCTATATGATGCTTAACTTAATAACATCTGTGAACTCTTTAAATGTCAAGTTTAGATTCTTTCTTTTGTTATAAATCAGCAGGTTTTCCATATAGATCATTTAAGATACTTGGATGTGAAATGATGGTTATTGTGGTGTTGTTCTTTTAAAGTTTGCTAATTAATTATTAGTGGAATTTGATGTGTCATCTAGTTTGTTATCAAGTCTGCTAGAATATGACTATAATTCTTAATCCCTTTGCAGTGTTGTTGAGAAACAGATTAAAATGACTGAAGACCATAGGATAACTAGCTATTTTGAGAGGCAACGTATCTATGAAACAGGAGACTCAGGGAGCGCCAAATAAGACAGTCAAATGAATTGATGTCCCTTGATAGTGCTATTCTAGAAGGTTTATGTTTTAACTAAGAGACTAGCTATTTCTTCCTATTGCCTTTTGTTAGCCTACATTCTCCTATTTGTGCCTTTTGTAATGTGCAAGAGTGGAAGTTGATTGAATTTTCCATGTATCTTTTGTTCAATGCTATACTGTTTTAGCACTTTTTGTATCTCACATAATTCCTTCTGTCTTTTTTTTGTGTGTGTGTGTGTGTGTGTGAGATGCAGAATACAATTATTGAGAAAATCTCTCACTTCCTCTCTCCTCTTCGGCGCCAGTGATGCTCAACCGACGACGCTTCCCTCACTCTGCAGTGGTTGTTCATCATCACGATGTCGGCTCGCCGGAGATCGGCACTGCCTCTTCTCTCTCTTTCCTCTGTTCTTTGTGCTGCTGTTCTCCCCCCGCCGTTGCTCGCGCACCGCCATCGCAAGCCAGCGCTGTAACACCCCGACCCATACGGAGTCGAGTATATTGTCACCAATGCGCATCCAGGGCCAACAACTGTCCTCAATAACCAACACAAGTTCTTCCGGCACATTTTGTCCTCACTCATGCGCACCCTGAGAAACTTCCCGGGAGGTCACCCATCCCTGGACTACTCCCGGCCAAGCACGCTTAAGCGTGGAGTAACTAAGGAAATGAGCTCCCTAAAAGAAAGATGCATCTTGTTGGAATGAGTAGCCTGCTAAATCCCTTTAAAGCAATCATGAGGGGGTATTACATACACCCCAACTTGAGAACAAAGAACGCCCTCGTTGCGCCCGAGGACTCCACATATTCGGCCACAACGACACGTGGGTCGCCCCGCCTGGAAACTGATCGCCGGAGACTCCATATATTCGGTCTAACGACCTTTGGGTCGCTCCTTATGACAATGCAGCCCCAGAATCCTCCCCCACTAGGCGCTTAAGGACTCCTAATATTCGACCCGACGGCCTTAGGGTCGCCCCCAACACGCGGTCGTAGGGTTGCTCGATACCATTTGTAACACCCCAGACCCATACGGAGTCGAGTATATTGTCACCAATGCGCATCCAGGGCCAACAACCGTCCTCGATAACCAACACAAGTTCTTAGGCACATTTTGTCCTCACTCATGCGCACCCCGAGAAACTTCCTATGAGGGTCACCCATCCACGGACTACTCCCGGCCAAGCACGCTTAACCGTGGAGTAACTAAGGAAATGAGCTCCCTAAAAGAAAGATGCATCTTGTTGGAATGAGTAGCCTGCTAAATCCCTTTAAAGCAATCATGAGGGGTATTACATACACCCCCACTTGAGAACAGCAACGCCCTCGTTGCGCCTGAGGACTCCACATATTCGGCCACAACGACCTGTGGGTCGCCCCAGCCTGGAAACTGATCGCCGGAGACTCCATATATTCGGTCTAACGACCTTTGGGTCGCTCCTTATGACAATGCAGCCCCAGAATCCTCCCCCACTAGGCGCTTAAGGACTCCTAATATTCGACCTGACGGCCTTAGGGTCGCCCCAACACGCGGTCGTAGGGTTGCTCTGATACCATTTGTAACACCCCGACCCATATGGAGTCGAGTATATTGTCACCAATGCGCATCCAGGGCCAACAATTGTCCTCAATAACCAACACAAGTTCTTCCGGCACATTTTGTCCTCACTCATGCGCACCCGAGAAACTTCCCGGGAGGTCACCCATCCACGAACTACTCTCGGCCAAGCACGCTTAAGCGTGGAGTAACTAAGGAAATGAGCTCCCTAAAAGAAAGATACATCTTGTTGGAATGAGTAGCCTGCTAAATCCCTTTAAAGCAATCATGAGGGGTATTACAAGCGCCGCTGTCAACTTCCTTCTCCTATTCTGGTGGTGCATTCTCGTTTGGTTAGGTTTTCTTTCCGTATCTCTTCGATTAATTGGTAATTCGACTAAATTTGGTGGTGCACTCCCCACGACTAGCCCCCTCCCCGTTGCACTCCCCCGACCCGCCCCCCCTCCTGCACTCCCCCCCCGACCCGGCCCCCTCCCTGCTGCACTCCCCCCGCCCCCCTCCCGCTGCACTCCCCCTGCCCGGCCCCCTCCTCGCTTGCACTCCCCCCCTGACCCCCTCCCTGCTTTGCACTCCCCACGACCCGGCCCACCCCGGCCCGCTTTGCACTCCCCACGACCGGCCCACCGCCCCCACTCCTCCTCCTCCCCCCCCGCCCCCTCCCTTGCACTCCCCACGACCGACCCCCCTCCCTGCTTGCTCCCCCCGACCGGCCCACTCCCTGCTCTGCCACCCCCGACCCACTCCCTGCTTGCACTCCCCACGACCGGCCCCCTCCCTGCTTGCACTCCCCCGACCCGGCCCCCTCCCTGCTGCCTCCCCACGACCGGCCCCCCTCCCTGCTGCCGCTCCCCACCCCCGCGCCCTCCTTGCCGCACTTCCCCGAGATGATTGGACATTTCTTTATTTGATGAGCTAGTTGTTTTGGTCTATCTTACATTTCTTATATCTGAGCACTAGAGTTTCACTGTTTTTTTTTTTTGGCGTACTAAAGATAGAATTAGTTTGATTTCTAATCATAGAAGAGCAACATTCTTTCAGTTTCTTTGAAATTTGACATCTCAGTTACATACTGATCTGGATGTTTCATGCTGAAGTGATACTGATATGGAATACATAGAGCATACCCATGGCAGCTGGTAGCTCTAACTTGCCGGTTGATTCGGAGATTTTGGTTTTATTTGTCATCTTTAGAGAAGTTCTTTGTGTAATTCAGTTATAATTTTCTCTACATTTGCGTACGAAACATAATTTGTAATGAAAATAATACTTATATATATATATAACTGTTTGGGAACATTTAAGACAAAAAAAATGCAAAAAAAAAAAATTTTTTTTTTTTATTTTTGTTTGGGTCACAAGGGCTGCGGTTTAGGCCCTTAACCGCAGCCCTTAACCCACCAAGGGCTGCGGTTTTTGCCCTGACCGCAGCCCTTAACGCGCTAAGGGCTGCGGTTATGCTAGTCCAATGGCTGCGGTCGAAAAACGCAGCCCTTGGGCCCTTTTTGACCGCAGCTCTTGGGCTTTTTTCCTCTAGTGATATACAAAGGTAGAAAAGCCTAAACTAGTTGTCTCTAGTTTCTATTTCCTCTCTCTTCTCCTTCTTACACCTCAAATTCCACTAAGGACGATCAACACTTGCCTCTCAATTCACTTTTTTCTTCCAATGGTGAACTTGATTCACCCATTTCTCTTTCCTACTTTTACTATACCCTACCATATATATTTTCCATCATATCCAATTACTTTATATTGTAGAAAACTATATTTTATGTTATTTTCCATCATATCCAATTATTTTATATTCTAGAAAACTATATTTTATGTTATTTTTATTCACAAAGACCAATGACGGGGTTTATTTCTCGCAGCAACCTCATCTCCTCCATAGTTACCCTTACCTGACCTCCCACAATAATGGATGAACTAGCTACACCTTAGTTTTGATGATCTAAAGACTACCCATGTTAAGAGCTCAAAGCTTAATTTGGACATAGTGAGTTAGTGACGAAATATAGTTTTCCAAGTAGTTTTTTTTTTTTTTTGAGGAGAAGTTTTCCAAGTAGTTGGTTTGGTCATGAATGCACCTAAAAAAAAAAGTTAGGCTTGCTGTATAAAAATGTACTTTCTTCTGCATATGCGGACACATCATAATATTTTCATCAGCAAATAGATACTGGGTTGGGTTGGGTAAGTCCCTCAATAAATGATCTAAACTGAAGTTGACATGTCGCAATCAAGGTCCATAATTGGTTGAGCAAGATGTTGACATATACTTGGCATCAACTTTATAGTAAATTCTTAATACTCCTATCCAATAAGGGAAGAATGAAAAAATAACTAGGGGGCAAGCATTAATTATCTTGGTGGGAGGTGATCGTCAAATTTGGAAAATTATCAATTGCAACATAAAATCACATCATCGGGCATTTTACTCACATATCTCTATTATATAAGGGAAGGGGGGAGAAAAATGGTGTCCCCATCTGAAAATATTAAATTATCCTTAATGATCTAATGGGGTGAAAAAAAATTACAAAATAAAACAATTTAAGAACCTTTTCTCATTTCAACTTGCTATCCTAAACATGTTAAAAATGGTATATGCATAAAATATTTCAATAAAAAAATTAAATGGACAAAATATTATTTTTTTTTTAATAAGAGAAGATGGTATACATGACGTCCACCTGAAAAGTCTGAAACACCCACTACCTTTGATACTCTTTAATTTAGTCAAATCAACTCATTATATCTATTCTTTTTGTTCAAAATTCATTTACAAAAATTAATATTAAAAATCACTCACAACCTTTGTTAGTTTTTTATATTAGCGAATTAATATATCTAAATTAATCTAACTATTAATCTTTCACATTTTAAGTGTAATCATAACTATAGTATGGATGGAGTATATAACAAGTTTTGAAATTAACGCACGCATCGCGTGCATATAAGGCTAGTAACTCCTTGGAGTAATCTTCACTTGATTTGAGATAAATTTATGGAGTAAGAGATTATATATACAGGCAAATCATTATGCGTGTTTTAAATTTTAATTGAAATAAAATTTAAATTTAATCTCACGATTAGCTACCTTAGAGACTACACCAATGTATTAAAATTGATGGGTAGTGCAAAATATATTGGCTCAAATTCGAGTATCCTTATTGTAAAAGTTTTGGCACTTTGAGAAAGCAATGAAGGGACCTTTTCTTTGGTATAAAACAATTGATAGTGGACGTGCATCGTGGGGTTTTAGAGGTATGTGTTGGGCAATTAATCAATGTAGGGCGGGGTTCAGTAGAGTAATTGGCAATGGGTCCGACACTCACATTATTCAGGATCAATGGGTTAGTGGTAAGCCAATTGCTTTACAGAGGGGATTTAATTTAGGGCAATTGGCCTGGGTATTCAACGAGTGAAGGATTTACTGAATCCTGGATCGAAAACATGGAATGCGTCGCTAATTTGGAGGATATTCCCTAAGGATATTGCCCACATGATTATGTCGATTCACCTTCCGGAAACTCATGTTAGTTATTCTTATGTTTGGAGCAGAACAAATACTGGAATTCTCACGACTAAAGATGCATATGCTATGTTGCAATCTTCACATGAATTGCAAAGCAGGCAGATTGTGGACATCAAATTTTGGAAGAAGTTATGGGCAATGAATATGAGGCCGAAGTGGAAAGTATTTGTTTGGTGCATAATGATGAATGCATTGGCATTAAACGGGATTCTCAGGAAAAGAAATTTAAACGTCACTGAACGGTGCTATCTATGCAAAGATGCAACAGAGGATGATGTTCATTTATTATATTCAGAGATTGCCCAGTGACTGCTAGAATCTGGTGGGGATCATGGTTTGCTATTCAGGTGCAGAGCACTAACCATGTTTCAATTAATGACTGGATTACTAACTTCATGCACAAGTTTTAGAAAGAAGATGGTCTTCAGAGTCCTAGAGTAAGAAGTTTTTGTGTATATATGTGGGCTATTTGGAGGCATCGGAATCATGTGGTATTCCGTAATTGTAACCCAAATCCATTAGAGATTCTGCGTATGGCAGAAGAGTTTCACAAGGAGGAGGAGGGCAGGTTCAACTACCATGATGGGCGCCATATAAATATGGATCAGCATCAAAAAGATCTGGTGGTTGCTTTTGGAGGGCAGCAGGATAGGATGTGTAGGGTTAAAGTGGATGGAGCTTGGAAGAGGAATATTAGAAAGGAATGTCCGTCAGCAGGGATTGAATGGATGGGTGTGTTGGAAGATGGATGTGTATTTCAGGGGAATGACCAAGTTAAAGCAACATCAGCAATTCATTGTGAAGCACTGGCAGTGCTAAGAGGATTGCGAGAAGGTTTGAAACGGGGTATCTCGGCAATTAGTGTGCTTACTGATTCCAATATGTTAATATGTATGATAAGGAGGAATCAATTCCCATTTCACTTATGTAGTATAGGTTATGACATACTCGCTCTCTGTAATAGGTTTAGTTTTTGCGAAGTTAGGAAGGTTGCTAGGGAAGTAGTTCAAGGTAGTCATGATCTGGCGGCAGCGGCTAGGAATGGTGATCTTGTGTAATGTTTTTCTATATATTTATGTATGTTCTTGTTGTAAAAAAAAATGATAGTGAAGGGAGACAATTTTTTATGTCATCAATACAATAAGACAGGATTTTGGAAAGAAAAAAACCTCTCTATTCTCTCTCTAAACTCCCAAACCCTAACCCTAAAACACACAACCTCAGCCACCCACCACAGGCTCGCCGGTGGCCGGCCTAAGCGCCGCGCCGCTCACCCGCGTCTCCCCTGTTCGTCGTGATGCGTCCCCTGTCTGTCGTGTTGCGTCCCCCGTCCCTCGTCCTCTAGCTCGTTAGGTCTCCTCCCCCTTCCTCTGTTCCCCAGGCCCGTTCCCCGTGTCCCTTGGTTATTTGTCGGTTAGCGCGTTGTGTCTTTCCCCCTCCCCTGATTGTGTCGTGTCTCCCCTCCCCATTCCTCCCGGTTTTCGTGTCTCCTCTCCCCCTTCCCTTGGTTGTGTCGTGTCTCCCCTTCCCCCTTCCCTGTTTTGTGTTTGTTTGTTGAGATTGTTGTTCTGAGTGGTTGTGTCTCCCCCTTCCCCTCCCCGATTATGTTCGAGTTTTCTAGTTTAAGGTGTGGTGTTATGAATCTAATGATGGTTTTTTTTGTGTTTTTTAATGTTTGTTTCTTCCAGATCCAATATCCCTTGCCTTTTTGTATATGATTGTGCTTGGGCGTTCGTTAGTGGTGATCAGTGGGCAGTGCAAGGTTCTTGGTTTCCTATGACAAAGATTGATCTAGGAAACCTATAGGAAATCTGGTGAATAGAGCCAATGATCCTAGAGTTGGGCATGGGGTTTATGCCGCTTTAGGAATTCGAGTGTTGGTTAAGATGAGAGGAGGTTCTTAATTTGAAGCAAGTTTCGACCTCCACGTATTTTGAGTTTCAGTCTAGTGAGACTAAACTCCGGGTACCCTCGCAGCAGGGTCATAAGTCACCAAAGGATGTGACTTCATTGTTAGTTGATTCAGTAGAAACCCAGGAGGATGTTTCTCTTCAAGGACCTTGGGATTTAGCGTCTAATGGACATCGGGGTCTACTAGCTGTCATGCGACAATCTCTTTCTGAAGATCGTCAGGGTTTTGTATCACAACATACTCCCTCTCATATCAGGTCTTTTCGATCAAGGCATATAACCCAACCTCACCCACCATCGCTCATGACAAATTAAACTTCCTTTGGATTGGACACGCAATAGATAGTTTTTTCTCATAAAGTATGTACGAGCTAATAAATCTCTTGTTACTGTTAGTTTGTTTCTGTTTGGTTGTATTAGTATTAGGCTGTACTCCAGTTTTTAATTTATGCTAATTATCTCGATGTAAAAAAAAAATACAATAAGACGTCAATGGAAGATTCTTTGGTCACTTCAAAGTAAAATATAATTTCAGATGTTGAGCAAGATCTTCATCAATTTGAGATGGTTTTCTCCCATCATTGCTCTTGGGAAGCATATTAAACAGATGATTTTGTAGATGAAAATGGTCATAAACACACCACCATGCATGCTTGCAAATTGATGTACATTTAAAAAAAAAATCACCATTAACCATACTAAATTATGGTGTCGGATATAAAATTTTATTTTACTATAAGTTATAAGTTCATATATACAAATCACCACCGTACCATTAACCGATTGTTTCGAACATTTTAAACCTTGGAGCTAATTCTTCTACTTACTCCGTTCATTTCTATGGCGAAAGAGTGGTGATGTGGCGATCCATGAATTAGCTAATCTTAGTTCTACTTTTAGCAAGTTAGAGTTGGATTACAGAGATTTTTACTAAAAGTGATTAATTATATTTTAAAAAAAAAATTAGATTGTAAATTCAACTCAATTGAATTTATCCACAAAAGAAGGTTAACCTTACTTACAATATGCATCATACATTTAGTGGCGGATCTTGGACTAAAAAAATAGGAGGTCAAGTTTCAAACTTCTTACCTCTAATTTAAAAGTTGAATCTTTAATACTTAACCATACATTATGCTACAAATAATATAGGTATAAGTATTTTTTAGTACAACATATCTATTATATCTAATATGCCAAAATAAATTATTAGCGAGACCACCTAAGATTCTTCCGTGCATGCACTCTACTCCAGTGCTGACCATATATGCAATGTCAATTTTGAAAGATCTTTACGAAGAATGCCAACTATATTGACAAAGAATATTTTTTAACTCCCTCTTTCCCCAAGATATCTCCTCTTTATTCTGTAATTTGTATTTAAAATTACTCCATTTTCTTTTTATATTAATTTTTTTCCACACCACTTGTCTACTTTTTCTCCTACTTCATTCACAAAAAGAAAAAAAAAGTATTTACTTAATGAATACAAAAATCTTTAAAATAACAAAATGAGAATGAGATAAATAATAAAGCATTAAAGAGAGTGACTTTCTTTTTTCTGAGGAGAGAAAAACTAGGCCTTTCAAAAAGACCATTTTAACTCTTTTTTCTACTTTTTAAATTGTGTTATTCCTATTTATTATTAATTTGCCTTGATAGAACAGTGGGTCCCAAGCTGTTGACCAGAGTGGCCCAATTCTTGATTTGAAGGGAGCACACACAAATGTCGATGTGCATTTGGCCATCTCTAATTGAGGCATAGAAGAGTCAACTTGGTGTGACCCGCAAGGGAGAAAATTCGAGACAAATTATGGAGGGGTCGGAGGGGAGAAAGAGTCAACTTGCAAGAATACCAAATCCGCAGCCCCCAAACAGAGGGAAAATAAGGCCCTCCTTGCATGAGTAGTTGGAGACTTTTCCCTTAATCCAATAATAGGCCTTGCATCAGTAATTATTTATATGCATAATACGGGCGTTATCTTTGTCTAGGTGTCTTTATTTCCTGTTTCTTGTTCTTGCTTTTGTTAGGGGCTTGCCCCTCCCTTTTAAAGATAAAAAATAATATCCGCATTATTGTAATTTAACAATTAACATAATAAAGTAATTAATCTTGTTGTATAAAAATAGGGTAATTACTGTTTGTTCTTTTCTCCTCATAACTAATAAACTATGATTTTAACAAGTTGATTATCACTCCTCATTTCAAGGGATTGATAATTGAATCGGATAGACCTATATTTTTTTTTGAAAGAGAAATTTCATTAATTGAAGGTCGAACGACATCTACAATAGGTATTAAAGAAAAACAAGATACAATCAAACAAGGTTAAATCAAATTCGTATTCGAAAAAACTACAATGAACCAGATCGAGCAATACAACGCAGCCCCCTTGTATTTGCTGAATCAAGCAGCTATTGATGAGGAAGTGTATCATTATGACATAGTTTGGGAAAAGCATTCTTGATCGAGCCATGTTGACCGCATCCGAGATTCCAATACCTTCATGTTGAGTGTCGAACTTCAACCAATGAGAACAATTTCTCATACCTAAAAACAAAAAAACCATACTAACAACTCCCATAGGGGAGAAGGAGATCTCCACAATATAGACTAAAATCCCCATAACAGAGTTTGAAAAAATCTCATAAAGAGAGGCTAATTTATTCAACAAAATAAGAAATAAATGAACTAAAAACTAAAAATAAAAAGGGAAAAGGGATGAAATCATCTATGACAGCCCCTAATTGATGAAGAATGGGTAGGGAAGGCTAGGGTTTGACAGAGAGAAAAAGAGAAAGGGGACGGCTTCACTTTTTTTCCTGGATAGACCTATATTAGAAAGTTTTGATTTGATGAAATCATTCTTCTACCATGTTGAAGAATTTACTATAGGCAAAAATAATTAGGTATTTATTATTGATCACTTGTATTTGTTGTACTTACTACTTATAATCCCAATGCTTGAAATTTACCACATTCATTGATATCATCATCATCACTTAATCTAGCTAGCAAGAGCATGTTAGAAAATTCATTCATTAATCATTATTATTTTAGGATATAAAGACAATTTCATTTCCAAATCAAATATCATTAAATTAAGAATTAATATCTATATGAATTTCAGCCGAATGATATGTATAATGATTGTTAAGTATTTAGAGATCAATGTTTGACTATTTAATAGGAAAAGTAGTTTTCCCATTTTCTTTTTTGATTTGTAATGGGAGAAAATTAGTTCTCTCAAAGACTAATATATGAAAAATAATTTCATTTTTAAAAGAATGAATGTCACATTTCCGTCATTCCTTACCTAATTACCTTTTTCTTTCCCTCCCATCCATCATCTTCCTTCTATCTCTGCTCTTCCCTTTTCTCTTTAAGATTACATGTGAAGAACAAAACTAATGAAAACTATTCTAACATTGTGTTTATATTCCTTTCGAAATGCTTTTTTCACAAAAAAAATCTGTTTTATTGGAAACATCTTTTGTCAAACTAAAAGGTACAAATTTTATCATACACTCGGGTGTATGTATGGTATACATAAGGCTATTTGGTTGCTCATTTAAAATCATCCAAATGAGCAAAATGTACTAAAAAGCAAATTTTTAAATGAGCAAAATGAGCAGACATTAGTTTTGAGTGTATCATGCACATAGTATACCCGGATGTATGATGAATGAACTCACTAAAAAGACCTTAGTGTTAGGAAAAAAAAAACAAGCAAAAGAACTTGCTTGCAATAGTTGCCGACTTGCCGTGGGAATTGGGACTCATGACTCCAACCAAAAGATTTTGCATTATTATGAAAATTGAGAACGACAGGAGTTGGTCCCCTTTTGCTTTAATTAGGCAGTGATGAGCATAATTAAACCTCTCCTTGCATAAACAGTAAAAGCACAGATAATATACTACCAAATAAATATGCAACTAATAAACCTGATTTGAAAGAAAGATTATTAGCATATATGACATACATAAATTCAAGTTCAGTAAATGTATATGCCAATATTGATAGGTTTTGTAATCACTAGAAACTCTTGTATGTGCCACCAAAGTCTCCAATATCTAATTTTAGTAAAACGTAGCTTACTAAAGTCTAACTAGCTAAAATCCTTGACTAGCGTAAATTCTTGAGTGATTTCCATGTTACATCATTACATCTTTTCATCAAATGATCAATGGAATTTACATATAGAAGTCATTATCATAAACTGACATATGTAGTAAAGCTTAATTATGTATGTCATATAGAAAACTTCTAGTTTACCATCTATATTAGTTCATCATAAATATCTTCTAATTGGACTATCCATCAGTATAAAATATTTATGAGTGTCCTCCATGTTGAAAAATTTCTCACTGCAGGTGCGCTAAATTAAGATATTCTCTCCATTTAACAAAAGGAAAAAAAAAAATATAACTGTGTAATCTCATTAGAGTAATTTTAACTTTAGATTAACTCATAATAATCCCATGCATGCATAATGTTAGTCGTTGGCCATCTCAAGTTAGTCTCAAGTGCCAATAACTATGTCATTTTGAAGCCAGAAGTGATTTTTGTACATTATATACACATAATTTGAGGCAATGCATGCTAATTTAAAAAAAATACTTTACCAAGAATCATTACTTTTTAACTGTGAAACATAGTTCTATCAACAAAAACTGGTTTTAATCCGTAAAAGGCAATACTTGCATATGAGTCAACATTAGTGAATCAACAAAATTTAGTTTTGATTAGAAAAAGTAAGTTTTGATAAGTAACAAACAATTTCAATCCTCCTTAAAAAAAAAAAAAATCGTTGCTAAGCAAAAAAAACCAAAACCAAGGAGTAGTAATTCATTCAAATAATTAAAAATCAGATGGACTGAGTTATGACTTCAGCAGATGTTAGCTAGTAATATAGTAATATTATTCAAAACTCATTGTGGATTTCAACTAGCCTAATTGATTAAAGTCTTAGGAGGTCATACTAGTACCTGGTACCCAAACATGTGATCAAATTCCGTCTACATCAATTGAACTTTTGGCTCTCTCTACACAAAAAATATATATTCAAAACTCATTGAAATAAACATAAATATTATCAATGCTTTATGTGTCAATTGACGTATTATTTTTTTAAAAGAGTTTGACGGACATTTATTTAAAATTTCTAACTTTATGTGAGATGTTTGTACAGATCAATGACAAGCATCCATTCCAATACTTAGAGCAAAGGCACTCATTTCTTTTTAGATGATGAAAATGTGTCATGGAATGTGATCTAAAAAATCATGGTCTTCTACTCATGGTTTTTGGGTGATCTAATTTGGGTCATCCCATGACATATTGCAATTTAGATCATCCCATGATCTAAATCATGAAACAAGTCATGGAGCAAGTAAAGGTGAGGCTCGCATGCACAATTTATAATTCCAAATTTGTAATTGAAATAACTTAAAAATTACAAAGCAAAATAAAATAAAAAATTTACCAATAGTCATAATTTTTTGAGATCTATAAATAGACATCTATATGCTATATTTTGAAACACTTCTAAAATTATTTATTTTCTCTTTCAATTTTATGCACTTGAGTTTTTATTGTGCGATTATGCTATTTTTTCTAGTCATAAGTAGGGTGCATTTGTCAAAATGGGTCATGAGGCATGATCAACTTTTGTAAGATGAGATAGAAAGTTGATGAGAGAGAGGGATAATATGTTTTTTGGGTCATTGATGGCCATGCTCTAAAATACACACCATGAAGTCATAACTTGGTGAAGAGGAGAGGACTTGGTGTCCACCTTCTTTTACAATTATACCATCAAATAACAAAATTCAATTACAACTTCTCCAATTTATTGGATTTTTTTTTTAAAAAGAGAAAAAATACAGTGAAATTTGTGAACAATTTTTTGGTACATATTATTACATAATATCTATTTGCTTTTGCACTCATCGTGTGCATATAAGGCTACTCAAATTTTTACGGGGAAACATATATGAATTTGTGATGCTTTACCTTGACAGAATCAGCCCATTCATCACCAACATACACGAGGTCAGATAAGACAATGGCTGGCTGATATGATGTCAATCTGACACTGGAATCAAATGAGACGTATTAAACAATAAAAATATGTGTGTTAAGATGAAACTCATAACCTCTCTTTTGAAATACAAATGCACTAACCAACTAATCTACAATCTCATATTGGTCTTTTCTCTTTTTAAAACAATCAAATGAAAATATATTTATTAATACTCATTAATCTAATGTTCTAGTAATAGTGTGTCCTACCTTTAAGTACTCTTATATTAAAAAAAAACTCTTGTAACCTTTATAACCTTCCTAATTAACACTAGGGTTGTTCAAAAAATCTGATCCGGAAATTGGGGTATCCTATCCGAATTTTGAGGTTTCTTATCATCCAAAAAAATCGGATACGAATCAAAAACATCGAAATTCTAAATAATTTTTATTAAGAAACCTGGAACTTTGTCATTTAGAAATAACTTAAGCACTGACAGGAGTCCTCACTTGGCCATGACTCACCGCAAATTAGATCCTGGAATGGGGAGTAGGATGAGCATCCTACACCTTCCCCTAAGTGACGTCGTTTTATTAGTTTTAGGAGAGCCAAACATTTGGCTGACTTTTGGCAGTATTTTGAAAGTGGGTCAGCTCTCCCATTTTTGAAAGTGGGCCAGCAATATTTTTGATGTACAAATACATATGGTTTGTTGTACAATAATATACGAGTGTACATTTTGTATTTTTTCAGTGATCAAAGTAATGACCATCAATGTACATTGTGATTTATCCTTATTGCGTTGGTTGTTGTACCTTTTTTTGATTACTAGCTCTACCTATAGTTGCATTTCATATTGAATTGTACATATTGAATTTCATCAGTGAACAAACATCAACACACCGAGTGTACAAAGAAATAAAGATTGCAAATTACTCACTTGACATCGGTTTGGGAATTGGGTTACTTTACGTCATTGTACATTTTGATTTTGTTAATGAACAACCACGAAGCCAAGAATGTACAAAGAAACATAATAGAATAAAAGTATTCATTTGGCATCCTAGTTACAACAATGTAAATAACAAGAATGTACAAACAAACATCCCAGTAATGTACAATCAATTTCACTTAATGTACAACAATGTAAATAATAAGAAGTCATCAAATCAGTTATTAAATGGTGAAACAATGAATCGTCAAATCGATTACTTTTTGAATTTTCGACATGTACACTTTGGAAGTAAGGGAATGTACATTGGTCAGTCAAATCAATTACTTTTTGCATGTTCATTGGTGCGTTTTATTCTTCTTGCCTTGCGTTTTGGAGCTGGTGTAGGATGCTCATCCTACACCTCATACCAACATCTACGGATTGTGACTCACAAGTTCATGAACCCAAAAATCTTCCCGTCGGCTGCCACCTGCACTACTGTGTTCGACCAAGCTCTAGCGATTTGCCTCCTTCAGCCATCTACCCAACACCGACGTCATAACCGCCACCTCAAAACCAATTCTATCTTCCGCGATTGTTTTTCAATTCTTTCATCTTCACTAATTATAAGTTTGCAACAAGTTATCTGAATTGCAATGAAACCATTCCTAATTTCCAATTGCTCTCTATTATGATAAAATCCCTAGGTGAATCGTCTGTTTTTAGTATGTATATGAGCTTATGCTATCGGTTTTCATGGAATTCGCTTTCAGTATGGTAGCCAATTATGGAGTCTTGGTCAAATTTGTACTTTGTCCTTCTGTTCTTATGGCATTCAATTTCAACCTTGTGTAATTTTTTCCTTTCAGTCCTATTCTAGCTACCTCTGCTTTCTTTGCAATTGTATGTATCTGTTCAGTTCACTGTGGTTGGCGACATATATACCTGTTGATACAATCTTATGCCATGTATTTCAAGATCAAGATGATTTGGATTGGTCTGATTCTGAATGTATATTATTTGTGTGGGTTTTTATACTGAATAAACATGTTGGGAGTTTCTTCTATCTGAAAACACATACAAAGTTAAGCCTTGTAATTTCTTGTACTAGTGTTTATCTGCACCTTCGATGCAACACCATCGTTTTTATGGACTACTCCAGGTTGGGACAATTAATTAAGGCTATTTTACGTGTCATGTGATTCTATGTGTCATATCAACATTTGCAAAGGCCTTCACATACGGGTACCCTTTTTGATAAATATAGGTTTTGTTAAGCCATATACCACATATTGAAATGATATATACCTTGAGATTATCGCTCTACACATATCTGGCCACGTAATTACTAATCTGTATGCTTTATCTCATGACAAAGTCATGGCCCGATATACATATTGTGCTATCTTGGCTATTGTATAAGCCTGACTGTGATTGTATTAATTGCCACAAATCTGCTTGTAAATGCCACTTTTGGGACTGGCGCATAGCCTTGCCCAGCATCATTCGATGCCTGCCTAGACACTTGGTGTCTTTGAAACTTTATATGCTTAACCATTGTAAGAACTACGGTTGTAAGCAATGCAACGTCGTTGGAAGGATCCTACATTATCAGACTCTACATCGTCTCTCAAGCAATAGCAAACACCTCATACGATGGATATATGTATTTCCTATGAAACATAATTTAATTGTAACTTTCTTACTTTTATGTTTATTGATTGGAACTCTATACTATTCTTGCAATAATTCTACACGATTGCCTCTCGGCTTTGCCCAACATTTTGTGATGCCTACCGAGGCTCAAGTCTTATGTCGACAATTGAATAGTACTTTAAATTTAAGTAAACCATGAAAATTATTAGTTGGAATATTCAAGGTGCTAAAAAACAAAATGCCCTTGGTGAGATTCTTTTTCTCACTCGAAAATACAAACCTGATGTTCTAATCATAATTGAAACTATGAGCTCAAAAATAAATAGGTAGAAGATTATTAATACCCTGGGTTTTGATGATATACTCATTATAGATCCGATTGGACATAGTGGTGGAATCTGGGTACTATGGAAAAATAGCTCTTATTCTATTACACCGCAAACATCATCGTCTCGGTTGGCTCACTTCATAGTTCAAGAAAAATGCTCATCTTTTTCTTTTTGGCTCACTGGTATGTATGCTCCTGCCCAAAATATTGATAAAGCTCCATTTTGGACCGAGGTAACTGAATTCTTCTCCAATCTTCACCTACCTTGGTGCCTTATTGGAGATTTTAATGAACTCTTGCACATTAGTGACAGAAAAGGAGGGATTTATGTCACCCCTTCCTGTTGTCAAATTCTCTCGAACTTTATATTCTCTTGTCAGGCTCAAGATGTTTTCAGCCCTCCGAACTCCTTTTTCTTGTAAAAAGAGACATAATGACCAATATATATATATGAAAAACTTGACCGTTGTTTAGTCTCTACTCATTGGGCATCAAAGTATCGAAATTCATATCTCCACTATGATGGTTATACCTACTCTGATCATGCACCTATAATATTAACTACAACTCAATAAGACAATATAAGCCTGCTAGATTTCGTTTCCAAAATGCATGGACTAATGATCCTAATACGAGAAAAATTGTTAGCAAATATTGGCACCGACAACATTTACGTTCGCATTTCTACAATATAACTGACAACGGGATAAACTAGGTCGTTACTAGTCTCCTAAAGTCAAACAAAACCTCACTATACCACTAAACTAGGTAAAGTGGCAAGCAAGGGTCATTCTTCCACAAGGACTAAGGAACACCGAAATGTGTTAACTAAACAATAAGCTAGGCTGAAAATGAGTTGGAAGGTATCAACTACCAACTAGTCTATTAAACTAAACTAAGTACCAAATATCAAATAGGATTAGGGAAAGGGATCCAACACCAACCAATCACGATTTAGGGAACTAGAAGGGTGAAACATGGAGGAAATAAAACCAAGCAACTAATTGAGGTAATTGACTCTTAACTAGCTCTAAGCCTTCTCTCTAGAGTGCATAAAACTTCCTAGTTCACATAATTAGGCCACTCTCATGGTCTCAAACATGCAACTAAAGGATAATCACAATGTCAATCCACAAAACCCTCACTAAAATCTCACTCTCATGAGTAATTAAGCAAGATAATAGCATAAATGTCAATCTTAATTAATCTCCTCTCTCAATTTGATTATGGTATCAATAAAACAAACATCCAAGTGGCCAACTAGAATGCAAGCAAATAGTAATCATGCTATTAATCAATTAATAAGCCCAATCAAACACCCTAATTTCATATTCCAACACCCAAATCAATCATTGTTGGGTTTTCACCCAAATCCTAAACAACAAACTACTCCATAAATACAAAAATGAAGACTTTAGAGAAATTAAGCATTAATAACATGATAATAATCATTAATCTAACATTAAACTAAACAAAAATAAATCATAAATAATTAAACTAATCATGAACAACTAATCTAAGAAAAACAATTAAAATAGAGCAATAAAAGAGGAGATAGAGTAAGAAATGCTCATTGATTAATGGTTGAAAGTTCCAATACAAGTGTCACCCTTGAATCCACAATCTTCCACCTTTCTTTGAGTTTTCTCCCTTTTCTCACTAAACTAATCTATGGAAGCTAATCCTCCTTAAAACCCTAAAAAGTCTAAAACTTGGCTAATCAAAACTTCTTTTTTCTAAAAAATGATGGTAAAAGATATTTATACTACTCCTAATAAAAAGGAAAGGAAATAGAAAAAGTGAACATAATAAAAATGGAAAAAGAAAAACGTGAGTTTGAAGTACAGCTACAGCCTACAAGATGTGAAAACAAAGGAAGAAAAGAAAATAGAAAAAAGGTAAAATAAAATTAAAATGAAAATAACAAAGCCCCCAAAATATCAGACCCATTTTCTCCTTTCTTCTTCGTTGCTGTTACCATGTTCTTCGCTGCATCATCACCGCTCAACACAAACACCATCATCATCATCACCGTCCATCATCATCGACGCCATCATCATCATCCATCTAGCCATCTGATTTTT
Source organism: Beta corolliflora (assembly GCA_947648045.1). Lineage (NCBI taxonomy): Eukaryota > Viridiplantae > Streptophyta > Magnoliopsida > Caryophyllales > Amaranthaceae > Beta > Beta corolliflora. Next base: position 336,428 of record CANSZD010002516.1, on the reverse strand, counting down.
TTTCAATATAAATTTGTTCTGTTGCTGAACCTCTCTTAGCCATAGATTAGCATCTATAAATCGCAGCCGTTCAGCTTCATTAATTCCGTACGATTTACAAGAGCGCCCGCTCCGAGGTCACTCATACATTATGCCTAACATTCTGCTTTTGTTGAGTTCGAACGGCTCGCTCCGTTGTACAGAGGAGCGACCGATCTTCTCTTGCTGGGACAGATTTTTGGTGCTATGGTGGAAATGGTGCTTGGTGGGGATGGTGCTACTGTGGGCTGCTGGAATGGGTGGAGGATGTTGTGTGGTGTAGGTTAAGGAATGTTGTGGTGTAGGTTAGGGTGAATGAGGGAGTTGGAGTAAGTGTAGGAAAGATGGGGTGTGGTGTAAGATAAGAATAGATGTGGTGAAGGATAAACTGTCACTAATTCTAACTTGAAGCTTGTACACCAAAACGTTCACCTACAAGCAGAAATTAAAATACGATGGGAGAGACGAGATGTAGAATATAAAAATGAATAACTAAAATAAATGAAAGTAGAAACTAATCACATAAACTAAACTAATCCATCTATAAAATTACTAAAATAAAGGGACTAAATAAAATATAAAATTAAGAGTTAAAAACTAACAAAATCACTTAATAAACAAATTAAGCTACAAAAGTGTAAAACGAAGAAATAAAGGTTAAAATAGATAAAATAAATGAAAATAAACTATAAAAACAATATAAAAACTACTACTAAAAGCGACATAAATGTCACTTATCAATAACCCGAAAACTTCAGTTTATTAAACAAGAACTCAAGTTATGGGCAAGGAAAATTTTTGGACATCTTCAACATAAACTTGAACAGAAGCATTCTAGGTTAGTAAATGTCCAACAACAATTGCTCCAGTTCCCTAGCAATTCTCATATTGAGCAGCACTTAGAACGACTAGTTCGGCAACGAGAAAGACTGTTAGCCTTCAGCCAAAAGTATTGGGGAAAATATTCTTGAAAACAATGGCTGACAAAAGAAGATCGAAACTCTTCTTTTTTTCATTCCAAGATTACTGCTAAATGAAAACGTCAACGAATTTTGTGTATTAAAAATCAATTGAATCAATGGGTCGATTCCCCGGATGAAATCCACAATGCTTTTTTTATCAGAATTTCAAGAATGATTTAAATCCGCTCACCGATCTCCTCGCCCAGTCTCCACGCCTTGCATCTCCCTTGTTGTCTCTGATACAAATAATTCCCATTTAATAGCTCCTATCTCTGACAAAGAAATTAGAGATGCTATCTTTAGCATTGATCCCACAAAATCTACATGGTCAGATGGGTATGGATCTAAATTCTTCCAACAATATTGGGCTATTGTAGGTCCTGACATCTGCAGAGCCATACATGATTTTTTCAATCATGGTCACCTTCTTCGTAGTGTTAATCATACATTAATCACTTTGATACCGAAAATAGCTACTCCTGAAAAACCAAATCAATTTAGACCTGTCAGCTTATGCACCACATTATATAAAATTATCTCGAAAATCTTGGTAGAACGTCTTCGACCAATTCTTGTTAAAATTATCAGCCCATTTCAAAATGCCTTTACTCCTGGAAGGTTAATCCATGATAATGTACTTATTGTTCAAGAAATCCTGAATATCTTTAACAAATCAAAAAGTAAAATGGGATGGTTCACCCTGAAATTAGATATGGAAAAAGCATATGACCGTATAGAATGGGATTTTTTAGCCCATGCCCTTAAAAGTTATGGTTTTCATCACCAGTGGATCAAATGGATCATGCATTGCATTTCGACTGTCTCCTACTCGCTCGTCATAAATCACAACCTGTCTTCCATCCTTCTCGAGGTCTTCGTCAGGGTGATCCTTTATCGCCGTATCTATTCATTTTATGTATGGACATCCTCTGTCTACAACTGGATTTTGCAGCAAAAAATTCAAAGTCAGGAATTGGAATCAAACTTGCTCCATATTCTCAGATTATTCCAGGCCTATTCTTTGCTGATGACGGACTATTATTTTGTAAAGCTAACTTAGATTCTGCCCACCGACTCAAAAATATTTTAGACTCTTTTTGCCTTAATTCAGGACAGCTAGTGAATTTTCATAAACATCGATCATGTTTTCTAAACATGTCCCGAATTCTAGACGAAGATCAATTGCTGGAATTTTCAATATGACCCCAAAGGTTTTTTTGGGAATATATTTGGGCATTATCTTCTCCAATTATAAGCCAGTGCCAAGCGATTTCCAGCACTTAGTTCAAAAAGTTGACAATAAAATTAATTCTTGGCACAATCATTTTCTCTCGAAAGTTGGAAAATCAGTTCTTAATCAGAGTCACTTAGAATCTTCCCCAGCCTATCTAATGGCAACGACTCAGGTTCCCAAGAAAATATGTTCTACAATAGATAATATTAACATAAAGTTTTTCTGGAGTTCCTCAATGAACTCGCCTGGGCTATCCCTAATTGCGTGGTCAAAAATCTATCGCCCTAAAAAATATGGTGGGTTAAATTTTCGGAAAATGGGCCATGTAAATGAAGCATACTTAGCTAAAATGGGCTGGCGAATTCTTTCTGACCAACACTCTCTCTGGCCAACTCTTATGCGCTAAAAATATCTTCGAAATACCTCTTTCTTTGAATACAAAGCTATGCCACAAGATTCTCATATTTGGAAGTCTATTCTTCGATTTCGAGAGCTTCTAAGGAAAGGAATACGTTGGAAAATTGAAACTGGAACAAATGTTTATTTTTGGATAGACAACTGGTGTGCTAATCAAAGCCTTATTGAAATGTTGAATCTTCAAATTACGTCTATTGCTAATCTGGACCTTACTGTGAGTAATGTCATTCTTCCATCAAGACAATGGAATGCTACTCTCCTTAATGACTTAGTCCCATCCCATATAGTCCACTTAATATTAGGGATTCCTATCCCTAGCTATCCTAACCCAGATGTTCCTTGTTGGGGGCATACTAGCTCTGGTGATTTTCAGTTACAGCTACTTGGCTAGCTCATGGAATTAATTCTAACAGTGTTCCTTGGCCTTTTAATTGGATATGGAAAATTAATGTAGCCCATAAAGTACAAATTTTTCTATGGCAATGCCTACAAAATGGTTGGCCATTGAAATTAAATTTAGCTAACTGTCAAATCACTAATGACGCTCTTTGCCCCCTTTGCAAATCTGATAATGAGACTCTTAACCATTTATTTTTCACATGCCCTATAATTGGTCATTATTGGAATTCAAATTCTATACGACCAAAAATACGGCATATAGTGCCTCAAGATCTTGTTCAAAGCCTAAAATCTCTCCGTCCCTACCCTCAGGCCTTACAATTGTTCTGTTACAATTTGTGGAGCATTTGGAAGGAACGCAATTCAATAGTCTTTGAGGAAAATATGCTTAATTTAAATCGTATTTATTACAGAGCCTGGCATTTGTACTTGGAATGGACTACTCGAACTATGATGGATTTTTCCTTTACTATGTATTCACTTCCTTGTTGCAGGTTCTCTACTTACATTGCAGTGAGCTGGCAGCCTCCTCCCTCTAGATGCTTCAAGCTAAACTTTGATGGTTCTGTTATTGGCTCCTCAGCTGCTGCCGGTGTTGCCATTCGCAATTCCGCTGGCCTTCTTGTGGCCGCACAAGCTTATCGATTTGGCCAAACCTCAACTCTCGTTGCTGAAGCATGGGGATTAAGAAATGGACTTATACTTGCTATTCCTCAGCATATTCAATATCTATATATTGAAGTAGATAATCAAGTAGTTATAAGAGTGCTGCAAGGGCATTACACTTGCCCTTGGACTATCCAAACACTCATTGACGATATCCAATCAGCTGCTTCGTCAGTTTAGATTCTACATTATTAAGCATACTTTTCGGGAATCTAATCGGGTAGCAGATCTACTATCAAAAAAGGTCACAATATTTCTGTTGCATCGGTTGACGTGGATGTTTCAACAGAACCTTCGTTAAATAAAATTGTTTTTCTAGATTCGTTAGGAGTCCCCCTTGAGAGAAGGGTGTACTAATTTTCCTTATGTACTAAAAAAAAAAAAATTAAGCACTGACAGCTAAAAGCCTAAAAAATAAAAATCCTAACCTAAAATAGTGAAACTCCCCACTTCCCCAGCCCCTGTAGCTAGAGGTGGGCATGGGCCGGGCTAGCACACGGGGAAGCCCGGCTTGGGCCCGGCCCAGCACGAGCCTGCTCAAGGCCCAGCCCGACCGGTTGTCCGCTCTGTGGGCCGTGGGCCTGCCACGGTCAAGAAATTTTATTTCAGGCCCGCACCGGCACGAGCCCGCCTATATCGCCCGCGGGCCGAACGCCCATTTTCTTTGTTTTTTAGCCTAAAACTGCCAAGAATCCTAAAAAATAATATAAAACACGGGTCAGACGCAGGAGGCACAAGCCCGTCCCGCGGGCCCGTGTGCCTAGGCAGGACCGTGGACAAAATCTGGAAATTTCAGGCCCGACCCGGCACGACCCTCTACTAAAGGGCTCGGGCCCGGTCCGTCATTTCCTCAAGCCCGCGGGCCGAGCCTATGAACAGGCCCGACCCATGCCCAAGTCTACCTGCAGCTAGGGCTGTTTAGAGTGGTGGGTTGGACCGGAATTCGGACCGGACTGGATCGGAATTTGGACCAGTCCCCGGTCCGTGGAAATTGTCGCTTCCGGGTTTCCGTTCCGGTCCTAACCCGGAAAATTCGGTCCGGACCTGAAACCCGAAAACTTAGTATTTTTTATAAGAAAAAAACTGCCAACCTTTGTCTGCCATGGTCCACGGAGATGCGTGCATCATAAAAGAGTAATAAAGTTGCCTTCTTTCTCTCTCCTCCCCCTCTCTCTCCTCTATGTTTTCTTTTCTTTTATTAGTTTCCCCCCTCTCTCTTACTTCTTTTCTTACTACTGCAGTAATTTCTAAGAGCACCATTAATGGTGAATGAAAAATAAGATCATCCCACTCTCTTTCTAACTTTCTCTCTCTAAAAAATTACATCCCACAATCTTTTCCCACTTTCTTCTTAATGGTGAACCAAAAAAAAGATCATCCTAACTACTTTTTCCTCTCTCTCTTACTTTTTGACCCCACCCAACTACTTTTTCTCTCTCATCACCCAACCACCATTATACAATATTTTTATTATTTAATTTTTAATGACTTGAAATATTCATTATTAATTGCTATTATATTATTAATTAATTAAATTAAATATTTTAAAATTATAATTATCATTTTAATAATTAAATTATCTACATAATTAGCTTTTATTAATTACCTAGCATACGTAATTAGCGTTGTTATTAATTAATTGAAATAAATTAGAACAAGTAGAAGAAATTAGTGAAAATGGAGAAAATTAAATGTGTCCAAAATATATCAAAATGGGTCTCTATTTATAGAGCTCGAAAAAATAGAACCGTTGGTATTTTTTTTTTTTTTTGATTTGTATTTTTTAAAATATAACCATTGCAAAATTTACAATGGTTATATTTTTAATGGCCAATAGGAAGCTGACATGTGGAAAGGTGTGACATTTGTCACGCTGCTACTGCCTAACATCTCCTGCGCGTGTCAGCCTGCGTGTCAGTGCTGCTGAAATTTTTTTGGCTTTCCGCCAGCCAAAACGATGCGTTTTGGCTGGAGCTCTCTCACATCTCCAGCCAAAACGCGTGGGGAAAGCCAAAAAAAATTATAAAAAGTCGGATCAGGCAGTGGGTCCCACTTCCACGCCTGATCATGCTTTCAATCGTGGGATACAATTTTTTTTTGCCAATCAACCCACAATCTTATTCTCAATCACCACTAAGGGATCCCATTTAAGATCAAGCACATAATCTTTTTTTTTTTTTCACCATTAAGGATGCTCTAAAGGGCATTAACCACCCTCTCTTCTTTCCTTCTTTCTCTCTCTTCTTTCCTTCTTTCTCTCTTCCTTTTATGTCCCCTCCAAGTGGTCTAATACTGCAGCACTACTCTACTATTATACAATACTGTTGCCCTCTTTCCTTTTCCCTTATTTTATTATTCCTCCCTCTTTCTCTCCCTTTCCATTGTGTTTTGTCCTTCTCACCGGTAAGTTCTTTGTTTTTTTTTTCCAGTTTTCGCCCTTCTTATATTCTGTTTTCAAATTTTTTTTTTCGGTTTAATGGTATAATTCATGAATTTGGTTTGTGCTTATACTTATAATCTAGACTTCGGGTTATGATTTTGTGAATTGTAATTTCGAGCTTTCTCCATTTCCTTTATCCATTTGTTTTCAGTTTTTTTTTTGTGTGTTTATCGGTTTATACAGTGATATTTAGAAGCCCAAAAAAAATAATTGAAAATCTGGTCCAAACAGGTCCAGACCGGGGACCGGACCTGATTTTTCCGGTCCAGACCTGGACCGGACCGAAAAATTAGGTCCGGTTCCCGGTCCAAGGAATCCCACAAATCCGGTCCACCGGTCCAGTCGGATCCAGTCCGATCCGGTCCTGGACCGGTGAACAGCCATACCTGCAGCCCAGTCCCCCACTGCCGACGACGAATAGCCCTCTTCGAATAGCTTCTAACTCTTCCAGCCTTCATCCTTCTTCCTCTCGTCGACAACGCGCCAAATCAATGCCAAATGTAAAGTGATAAATCAAAGCAACCAAATTACTCTTCTTCATCTTTGTTCGCATTTTCAACAGTGTAATTGGAGGGTTTAGGTTTTACTTTAGAAAATTTAGCCGTTAATTTTTGTTTATAATCTGCTGCAACCAACATCAAAATTTTATCTTCAACCTTTTGTGAGTGGGAGACATCAAATTTGTTGTATTGAATGTTTGTCTGCGTTGTATTGAAGCTATCTACTTGCTGGGTTTTTTCTTTGGACAAATTTTCATCAAATTAAAGTAAAACGGATCGAATAATCCAAATATAAGATCCGAAATTTTTGATATCTAATTTTTTCCGGATTGGATTCGCATCGCCTTTTCTCTGATCCGAGATTTTCTGATCGAATTGGATTATCCGATATGAACACCTCTAATTAACACCACGACACTATTTAATTACATTGGTTATATTCATACACATCAACCTTAATTTCAAAAACAAGATTGTATTATAGTTATATATTTTTTTAAAAAAAATTAGGAGAAAAGAAGTTTAGGAGACCCTCCGCACGAGGGAAGCTCCAACCTTATTGTTTACAAGAATAGAATGAAGAGCCGAGTGAGTACAATTATCTATATTAAACTGAGAATCAACTAAATGACTAACGTTGGCGATCCAATCTGCTGCTTTATTTGCTTCCCCGTAGACATGACGAATAGCCCACGAAGTGAAAAAGCAAAGAAGATTTAGGATATCCTGAATGATTTGAGTAATCTGCCAAGGAGGAGACCAGATACCTTTTACTGAGTTGATGACCATAAGATTATCGCCTTCAATTTGTAGGTGTCAAATATTGTTCTGGATAGCTAGGTGAAGCCCCTGTTGTAGTGCGGTTGCCTCGGCAATGAAAACAGAAGAACCAAGGTCAAAAGCTGCAGCATTGTGGAGTTGTCCATCAACAACTCTAATGATAATACCTGCTGCTACAGAAGTACCACGAACCGAGTCGTCAAAGTTGAGTTTGAAGAAGGAAGTGGGAGGTGGCTCCCAAGCAACGAGGATGGAGGAAGGATACACCGGATTGGAAGGAGGAAGAGAAGAAGTAGAAAAGAGGGAACTGGAGGAGATGCAGATGTCAACTGCATTCCTCAGATTCCATTCTAAAAATAAAAATTTTGCTTTATGTAGAATCCTGTAAACATTCAGAGAAGCATTATGAAAGATAATAAAACTTTTTTCTTTCCAAATACTCCAAATAAGGAAAACAAATTTGATAGTGGAGGACCTATCATGTCTGATTTAAGAAAAAGTATTTAGAAGGATGGTCCGGTGTAAGGTGTGAGGTACCCAATCATGGAGTTCTTGAAGCCGCCAAAGGGGAATGAAATGATGGCACCCCCCAAAAAGATAGTTTAAAGATTCCTCGTGAGTGTTACAAATAGCACAGTGGTTGAAAGGGATTAAGTTGTGCTTAGCAAGGATGACTCTAATCCCAAGACTGTTGTGATAAATTTGCCACATGAAAATTTTCAATTTGGGTGGAATATCAAGCTTCCAGATCCAACAATGGGGCCATTTTTCTAGATTTGGAGTGAGATTATGAGCTAGCCAGTTAACGAATTTGACAGTAAATAAGCCTGTAGAGCTAGGACCCCAAATAGGTTCATCCAGAAGAGGGTTAAACGGGATGGGAATGCCTTTGATGCAGTTAATAATGTGATCAGGTAGCAAGAGTTTGAGTTTGTCAATGTCCCAAGTTCTATTGGGACGAATGAACTTCTTTAGATGAAGATGAGGATCAATCCGGTTTTCTGATAATTTAAGTTTTTCCACGAGATTTTCATCAGCACACCAGTTGTGAAGCCAAAAGAGGATTTGTGAGCCATCACCTATTTTCCACCTAATATTTTTTTTCCAGAAGAGATCTTTGGAGTAAATTTGTTTTCCAAATGGGAGAATCTTGCTGTTTGGTTTTGTAATTAAAAAACACTAGTGGAAAAAAGCCCATCTAATGCGGTCAAAATCGGGCCTACTGATGCGGTTTTGGTCCGCATCATATGGGCTCGCAGCACATCCCAATTATTTACTGATCCGGTCCAAAACCGGATCAGTAAATTATTTACTGATGCCGACTGATGCGGTTTTAGCTTAAAACCGCATCAGATTGTGCAAAAAATTATGTCAAAAAAAAGTGCAGACCTGCAGATGTAGGTCTGCACTCTTGTGTCGAAAGAAAATCTGCAGCATATTTTGAAGCTTGTGTACCACAAAGGTACACACATATATATAAAAAAAACCAAAATGTATATATACATATATATACAATAACAATACATACCAATTATATACACATACCAAATATACCTTATTTTCAATTTCCAAAAAACGTATATATATATTATATATAATATACATATACATACCAAAAATATATACCAAAATTTCCAGTTCAAAAATGGAAAAACCAAAATTACAAAAAAAATGAAAAAAATGACCTCAGAACCAACAATGAAAATGAACGAAAATAAAATAAAAACTAAATCTAACTAAAAAACGTAAATTACATAAAATGAACGAAAATTACAAAAAATAATGAACTAGATCTAACTAAAAATATAAATTACAAAATATGAACGAAAATTACAAAAAAAACTAAAGAAAAGAAAAAATATATAAATTACAGAAAATGAACGAAAATTACAAAAAAAAACTAAAGAAAAGAAAAAAATAACAAAACTCAGATCTCAGATTTGATGAACAAATCAGACGATAAAAACGAAAAAAAACCTTCGATTCGTGAAGACAACGGCGAGGATTCGTGAAGACAACGACGTTCGTCTTCGATTCGACGTTCGTCTTTGATTCGACGTTCGTCTTCGATTCGATGATGAAGGTGGTGTTCGTTGAGGGTGTCGTGGGTTTGAGAGAGAGGAGGGAAGAGGAGAGAGAGGAGGGAAGAGGAGAGAGAGGATGGAGTAGGGTTGAGTGAGGAGAGAGGGGAGAGGATTAGGGTTGACTATTGAGTGAGGAGAAAGAGGGGGTGCCGTGGGTTTGAGAGGGATTAGGGTTGAGTTGAGTCAGGAGAGAGGGGAGAGGGTTAGGTGGGCTGGGGTTATAAGGGAACTAAATGGGCCATTCCGGTTTTTTTTTAATAGAAAAAATAAGAAAATCTGATGTGGTCCTAAGAACCGCATCAAATTTTAATAAAATCCCATCAGATTTTTTAATCTGATGCGGTCCACAAGAGGACCGCATCAGATTTTTCTCCCAGCTTTCCTTCCTATTTTTATAATTGATTTTCTGATGCAATTTTGTAAAAACCGCATCTGTTACTAAGTGACAGATAAAGTTTTTTTCACTAGTGAAAGGATTGACCTTTTAGATATTTTTCTATAATTAGTTTCAACCCATAAGTTAGTAGGTTCCATAAGTATTTTTCAACACAACTTTGCTATAAAAGCTTTATTCAAGGGTAGCGTTTTTCTTAATTAAGCCAAGTCCACCCTGCGATTTGGGAGTACAAAATTTATCCCATGCAATAAGCGGAGTTGCATTTTTGTCTTTATTTTGTCGCCAGAAAAATTTCCTGTGTAGAGTATCAATGAATTTAGCTAAATCAAGAGGAAGCATGGTGGAGGTACAATTATAAGACGATAGAGCTTCAAGATTGCTCTGAATAAGAGTGAGCTTGCCAGCTTTGGACAGGAAGCCAGATTCCCAAAGATTAATCCTTTGATAAGTCTTTTGAACAATATGAGCGAGGTCAACTTTAGAAGGATGATGGGAACTAAAGAAGATTCCCAAGTACCTCCTAAGAGAGGAATTGGGAATCATATTGAATCGACTAGCGAGTGTTGTTTTTCAGTTGGGGAGACCTTTTTAGAGAAAATAATAGTAGATTTATGAAAATTCACTAATTGACCAGAAAGGCAACATAAGTCATCAATGACGGTTTTTAGATTTCTACAAGCTGAGCTAGTTGCTTTGCAAAATAAAAGACTATCATCAGCAAACATGAGACAAGGTATGTTGGCAGTTCTAGGGTGCAACTGAAATCCGATACCTGAATCCCGAGATTGACTTTGAAGAGTTAGTTTTCGGATGAAAACTTTCATACACATAATAAAAAGGTAAGGTGAGAGTGGGTCACCTTGTCGCAGACCCCTAGAGTGTCGAAACCAAGGGGAGGGTTGGCCATTTACTTTAATTGAATAGGACACATTAGTAACACATTCTTTGATCCATAGGATCCAAGTGGGAGGAAAACCAAATGCCTGAAGAGTTTCCCAACGAAAGTTCCACTCAATCCGGTCATAATCCATGTCTAATTTTAGAGCACACCAAACGTGTTTTGTTTTGAGATTTTTGAAAGGTATTGAGAGCCTCCTATGCAATCAAAAGATTGTCATGAATAGAGCGATCTTGAGTAAAATCATTTTGAAGGGGACTAATTTCCCGTTGTAGAATAGGACGGAGGCGGTTAACGAGGATCGTTGAAATTGCTTTATAAATAGTATTAATTAAACTAATTGGTTTGAAATGGTATGGGGATTCAGGAGCCTCTCTTTTGGGAATAAGGGTTATCAAAGTGTGGTTGAAACAAGGAGGTAATTTACCAAGATAAAAGAAACTTTGAACAACAATGACTAACTCTTTTTCAATGATGGGCCAATAAGCCTGAAAGAATTTTCCACCAAATCCATCGGATCCAAGTGCTTTAAGCGGGTTAATATCAAAGAAAGCATCTTTTATTTCCTATGACATGACAGGAGCAAGTAAAGAGTTCGCATCAGTCGGTGAGTGTAGGCGTGGATTTTTCATTCCTTTAATGCCTACACGCGGTGTGAACGCGTTTATTTGACTACCCCATTGTTAAGGTCTTATTTGAAATTTGTTTTGAAGTCGCCAATAAATTTTTAGAGGAAAACTTATAAACCTAATTGGATATTGAACTGTAGGGACATCTTAGGGACTTATCCAATGTAGATTTCACCGTCCTGACTCCATAGATGGTCAAAATGAACCATAGATCGAGTTCGGGGGTGAGGGTACAAATATGGTCATAATGAACCACGTTTGCCCATTGCTAGCCTTTACTAAATATCGATTCATTACAGATTTTATGCAAAAGAATAATCATATAACGTTTTAATACACCCTAAAAATATTTAGTCTAGGTTGGTTCAGGAAACACATAAAAAGACTATATTTTTAGTGACAAGTTATTAAGGAATCATATTGCAAGGTTCCTAGCAGGTTGTCAAAATTATCTGAATTAGTTAGAACAATTCTTTAGGTCTTGTTTAGCAATAATAACATGTGGGTGATAAAATCATGCATAGGACACATAAAAAAGTTATATGATCATAAAAAGAAATAAAAATAAGAAGAGAAAATATTATAGAGAGTTAGTATAATATGTACAATACTTACAGTCGTAGGAATATATTAATAACCTACATCATGAATAGAAGGTTAGTAACTTCAAGAAAATAATAAAAATAAATAAAGAAATAAAGAAAGTTAGTTAATTTAGTTGACCCTCAGAAATTATACCACCGTCCGAGGTCGTCGATTTATACGGATCTTGGAAAATTGAAAACGAGTCTTCAAAATTGTTGCTTTGTGTTACGTTTAAAGTTGGACGTGAATATATGGTTTAGGGGAGATGATGATGCACGTTTGATGATGAATCAGTGTTAGATTGTTTGATGATTTCGTAGTGCTGTGCGTGTGTTTTATTGTATTGATTGACTTGAGTGTATTAGGATCAGGATGTGTATGATGATTATGTACGAAATCAGGTGGTAGTGGATGAATATTGGAGGATGATGATGCGTTGCTTGTTAGATGTAGGTATAGTATGATGATGAAGGAGTAATATGTTAGGGGCGTAGGATTTAGGTGGCAGGTGTCAATGGATTTGTGAGATGAGTGGTAGAATTATGGTGTTTAGGGGTTGTAGGTGTCGAGAGGTTTTGAGTGAGCCGTGGGTTATGAGTGATATGTGAGATTTTAAGGTGAGGATATATATATATATAGGTTTAGGTAGTTGGATTGCAATAGGTTTTTGAAAGATAATAAATTTTAAAAAGATTTTTATTAAAAAGATTTTAGAAAAGAGTTAGATAAAAGATATTTAAAAACACTTTGGAAAAAGATTATTTTTATAAAAGATATTTTTTTATTAATAAAACTAATTAATAAAATTAACTAATTCTATTAATTAAATTTGGTTTAGAAAAGGGGTTTCAAAAAATTAGGCTTTCATAAAAACTATTTTTAAAAGGTTTTCAAAGACGGGACTTAAAAAGTTATTTTAAAACGTTTTAGAAGTGGGTTTAGTAAAACTAGTTATAAAAAAGATTTTTGAAAATGAGTTAATAAAAAGAGTGAGAAAATGAATTTGGGCTTAAAATATTTTATTTTAGACTAGTTCTTTATTCCTTCCTCAATTTGGACCAATTGGAGCAGGATATTAGTCATCATAGGGTATTAAATGGGGAGACACGATTATGTGTCTACAGTGAGACAATAGGGTGGAGAAAGCACAAATCAATTTCCCTATTAACAGAGTGGTCGAAATGAAATCGGCTCTTGAAGGAGTCAGATAGCAGTCGAGTTAGGTCGTCATGAGAATCAACCCATTGCCCTAACTCGTTTTTTAGTCTAAAATCACTCTTTTTGCGCCGGTACCTACAAAATAAGCAAAAGTTTCAGGAACAGACATGTGTGAAACATATTTGCAAAGTAATTGTAAATTTGCAAAAATGATATGATAGGTGGAAAATGAGACAAATGGTGCAGAGAATTTGTATCCCGCTCCACAGGGCTGAGCTGTTGGTTGTCCCGCTCCAAGACAAATGGTATAGAGTATTTGTATCCCAATCCACAGGGCTGAGCTGTTGGCTGATCCGCTTCAGGACAAATAGTATAGAGTATTTGTATCCCACTCCACATGGCTGAGCTGTTGGGTGACCTATTCCAGGACACATAGTGTAGAGTATTTGTGTCCCACTCCACAGGGCTGAGCTGTTGGCTGACCCGCTCCGGGACAAATAGTGTAGAGTATTTGTATCCCACTCCACAGGGCTGAGCTGTTGGCTGACCTGCTCCAGGACAAATAGTGTAAAGTATTTGTATCCCACTCCACAAAGCTGAGCTATTGGATGACCCGCTCCAGGACAAATATTGTTGAGTATTTGTATCCCACTCCATAGGGCTGAGCTATTGGCTGACCCGCTCCTAGACAAATATTGTAGAGTATTTGTATCCCACTCCACAAGGCTGAGTTGTTGGCTGACCCGCTCCAAGACAAATGGTGTAGAGCATTTGTATCCCGATCCACAGGGCTGAACTGTTGGTTATCCCGCTCCAAGACAGGTGTAGAGTATTTGTATCCCGCTCCAAAGGGCTGAGTTGTTGGTTGTCCCGCTCCAATACAAATGGTGTAGAGCATTTGTATCCCGCTCCACAGGGCTGAGCTGTTGGCTGACCCGCTTTAAGACAAATGGGGTAGAGTTATTGGCTGTCCCGCTCAATATGGCTGAGCTATTGGCTGTCCCGCTCCAAGACAAATGGTGTAGAGTGTTTGTATCCCACTCCACAGGATTGAGCTGTGGGCTGACCCGCTCCAGGACAAATATTGTAGAGTATTTGTATTCAACTCCACAAGGCTGAGCTGTTGGCTGACCCGCTCCAGGACAAATAGTGTAGAGTATTTGTATCCCATTCCACAGGGCTGAGCTGTTGGCTGACCAGCTCCAGGACAAATATTGTAGAGTATTTGTAGCCCACTCCACTGGGTTGAGCTGTTGGCTGACCCGCTCGAGGACAAATAGTGTAGTTGATTGAAAGTGGTCCGCAGACCTAACGGTTTGTGTCCCATTATTGACGGTTTGTGTCCCGTCATCTATTTTCCTGAGTATTCATTGTTTCTTGAATGATAAACGTTGAGAATTTGTAGGATGGCAAAATCGTATTTTTTGCAAACTTTTGAAAGTTCGTTGAATTGTCGCGCGTAATGTCGTAACGAACATTTTAAATCATTTGGAATTAAGCGTGTGGGCTCCACTTGGCTAAGAAGCTCCCAAGCGTGCTGTACAAGACTGTGCGCCAGACGCATAGGCCTGCGCTTGGCGTGGTATGCTGCGCTGGACGCAGTGCGATGTCGTAATGAACATTTGAATTTATAAGAAATTGAGCATGTGGGCCCCACTTGGCTAAGAATCCCCCAAGTGTGTTGTACAGAGCTGTGCGCCAGACGCGCAGGCCTGCGCTTGGCGTGGTATGCTGCGCTGGACACAGATTGCTGCACGTGGCACAACGTTGTCGGTGCGCTGGACGCACCATGTATATAGCACTTGTCTTCTGTTGTTAATTTGTAGTGGCCCGCAGACTGTGGCGGATTATATCTCATATAGAGTCGTTTAATTTAATGCTAGGTACCCGTGGATGCAAATAACACACAGATATACAGACAAACAACTATGGGACATGCATATGTCTCGTGATGTGGGTGCTAGTGATAGGAAAAGACCCGATCTATAAAGAGTGACCTCTAATATTCTAGACTTAAAGGTGCTATCATGTGTGCATACGTGTGTGTGTATGTGTGACTCGATGATTGACGCTAGAATCCTATGGCTAAGGACGAAGGTTGCAATGTTTGACACAATGCTGGATGATGCAGATATGTAACACAAATGCAGAGATGTGACACTAATGCAGAGATATGATATGATGCTTTGTTGATGCTTTGTTGTTCAACTAAGCTCAGTTTTGCATTTCGAAAATTGTTTTTGAAAAAGAAGAAATGTGAATCCCCCAAGGATGATCCATGTAGGTTATATTTGATTCGAAATGTGTTGTAGTTGCTACGAGCCTAAGCGAGCCCATAAAACAGTTAGCATCTCGTATGGGTCTGAGCCCACAATATTTTGTATTGACTCGTAATGAAGTCCTTATCAAGGTACACACGGAGGCCAAGGATAATCTATTCAGTTAATAGACTATGTTGGATTTGAAATACGTTATAGAACAAGCTTTTGTAGCGCTTGAGTTGTATATGCTTCGAGTTTTGTCAGAGGTTGTCGTGTGGGTTTAAAACCCAATATGTCATGTATGGATTCGTAATGAAGTCCTTATATCAATAGGCTTGGACTTGGAGCCTATGATTTTCTGGGTGGACCAGTGATGAAGCTCCCTGTAAGATGGAGTTGATCGATGAAGTACTAAGCTTCATTGCTCAATTTTGAAGATATCTCGTCACGCTTAGTGGAAGTTTCGACCAAAGATTCCATATAGGGTTCCTAAGGTGAAAAAGACAAGAAAGGCCAAAGAAGGGAACACTCAAAGGTGAAGGGCGGTCATAACAATGAGTGTTGAAAGGTTATGTTCAGGTTGGCTTAGAAGCGATAATGTAGCTGAGAAAACGGTAATGGATAAGAAATAGAAGAGGACGGAGCCATAATGAATTGACCCACACAATAAGGTAGGTTAATGATGCAGGTTCAAATCCCAGTCTAGTTCTAAGGGTAGGGATGAGCATCTAAGATTTATGATTTTTTGGGCGATCGCGTTTTTCTCATGGGCCTAGGCGAGCCTTAAAACTATGTTTTGAATTAAAATGGTCGGGCCTCAAAAGAGGTTGCCTTCGTATCCATGATGGAATCAGGCCAGTCGTAGCTCTTAACATTTTAATAGGTGGCCGAGCATTTTGCTTTGGAGACATTTGCAATGAATTAGGCATTGATTTGGAAGAGGCCTTTGTCAAGGGTGGATAATGATGCTAGTTTGGTTTGGTTTAAAGAGGTCGGACCTCAGGGTGAGGTTTCCTACGTATCTTTAGCCGAATCATACCATTCGTAGTTCAGGCCAATGAATGAGAAGGTGCCCTGACTTTTGCCTAAGTCGCCCTTATGGGTTTTCGACCTAGCGGGTTTGGTTTGTCTTTTGTGGTTTATTGGGATGCGATATACATGGTTGTTTGAGAAGGTTTATCAGCGGTATGATTTGGTTTGTAATGGTCTTGGTTATGGAGGTCAAGGCCTTGATGATGAAGTTGGAGGTTTATAATCGAAGATTGAAGAAAGTATAGTTGACAAAGCTATTAATGGGCTTATCTTTTTTTTTCATATTTTGCTTTTGCTTTTTTTTTTTACTTGCTCTTTACATTGAATTGTCGTCAAATGTACTTCCCCTGAGATAGGTTAAAGGGAGAGGGGTGTTATGCATTTAGGTTGAAATGGAGGAATAGTTGTAGTGAAGGGAGGAATGCCTCTTTTATATATGCCAGGTATGTTCATTGCCTTTATTAAAATAGTCATGAGAATTAGGAAATCATTTCTTTTAAGGCGACAATCGTGATTTTCATTGATGCTCATTAGTGCAAGGTTAGAAAAGAAATACTCATTTGTTAATTGAATATTATGAGTACATGCAATAAGACGGAAAATCCTATATTAGAATGGGAAAAGTCAGAGATATGAAATAGAAAATGAAATCATAAGTCTGGACTCCTACGTCACGTGACGAGACTGCTTCGATCTTCATGAGTTCTCTCTCTAAATAAAAAGAGAAAAAAAGTGTATTTTGGGAATACCATTGAGTAGAGTTGGGGTCAAGTGATTTGATGATCATGGTTGAACGAAAGTTCCTGAAATGATACTTTGGATTCTCAGTTGGTTTGAATTTAGGGATGTCAATTGTAGAGAAATTTTCAGAAAGTTCCCCCTTAAGTTTGGTGTTATCAATAGGTTCAAAATAGGAATTTGTATTGGTTACACTATTAACAACACTCTCCAATTTCTTGTTGAATCCATGAGATTCACCAGACTTGACCTTCTCAAGCCTTATATATATTTCTTCCATCATACTAGACATCTTGGCTAAAACTCTAGCCATTTCAGTGAACTGTTGCCCGTTATTCGATGGACTGCCCATTTAAATGTTGCTTGATTTCTACATGGATCATCAAAGGAGGTTTAGAGATAGAATGATGATGGAGAGAGAGAAATGGAATGAAAGAATGTATGTTTGTTTAAAAGTTGAGCTTCTAGGAACAAAATAGCATCTCTAAATGAATAATATATTTTTTTTGGATTTTTTGTGAATGCTTTTAGACTTAATGCATGACTTTTTTAGATGCACTTAGACTTAATGCATGTATGAATGACTCTTTTGGATGCACCTAGACCTAATGTATGTATGAATGACTCAATCTATGCGTTCAAACCTGTAAAGGCTGGCTACATATCCCAAAAGAGGGAATCAGATCGCTTGTAGTTCAGGACTACTAAATGCGGAATGCATGAAATGAAATGAAGAGTATGGATGCAATGAGACTCCTAAATGCCTAATAATTCTAGTTATGCATGAAGTGCATGAAGTGCATGAATGATGGACTATGCAATGCAAAAGAATTCTATTATGAATGCAGTCCGAATCGATATGAAATTCTAATGACTTTAGAATCCTAGACTTGATAGATTTCTAATGACGTTAGAATTCTAGATTCGACGAACTTTCAAGGATGCTAAACTCCTAATATGCATGAAACTCTAGTAGACCTAGACTCCTAAAATGAATGGAACTCTAGTGGACCTAGACTCCTAAAATGGATGGAATTCTAATGGATTTAGACTCCTAACATTGACATAATTCTAATGGTTTTAGACTCCTATTATGCATGGACTTTTTATGGATTATAGACTTCTAAGATGGATGGGACTCAAGCGAATTAGGACTCCTGACATGGACAAAGTTAGACGGGGTTAAAACTCTAAATGGAGTGAAAATGATGAATCTAGACATATGAGCTAGATGGACTTCTAACTGGTTAGAATTTCTAGGTCAATGAGACTTTTACGACATTATGGACACTAAAAGGAATCCTAGATGGTGTACAAAAATGATGGATAATATACATGGAAAGATAGAACAGAGGATAATGGATGAATTTTTGAAAAAATATGTGATAGAAAAAAGATAAATTTTTTTTTTTTGAAAAAAAAAGTGGAGATATAATTTTTGAAGTAGATAGGAGATCGAAGATGGGATAAAATTTTGAAAAAGAATACTAGTAATTGTTTTGAAAAATAGATGAGGATGAATTTTCAAAAAAATGGGAGATTGAATTTGGTAAAAGACGGGGATAGAATTTTCGAAATAAATAGGGGATATGGAAAAGGAAGAATAGAGGTTAAAAAAAATGAGAATTTCTTTTTAAAAAAAGGATGGATATTTTCATTTTTATTTTTTTAAAAAAGGTGAATTTTTAAAGGATAAAAATAAGTCGAAAGAAAAAGAAAGGGGGTTAATGAATTAACATTAGTCATAATCCTACATCATATCATTGACCTTAGGGGAAGAAGGATGAAATTTAGTCCTATAACTTGGCGGCAAACCAATACTATGAAGATCAAGCAAGACAAGAAGCCTTGCGTTACTCGCAAACATTGCGTGACACGCAGGATGAAAGACAGAGATAACTGGCACCCATAAACTGACAGGCTGGACAACGCGCGGAGTGCCGACAAGCAGCGTCATACGCTATACTGCAGTGTGGCACGCAAGATCATATAGAAACACGTTTTTTTTATACTCTTCGCCACGTTATTTCGTTTGATAGCACTTGAATTCAAAACGTCACCCCCAAATTACTTAAAATCGCCCCAATTCCCCTCTAAAAATACCATTATACCCTTACGATTTTTGTTTTGATTTTTACTCCAACTTAACTCCTCCCCTAATTCATATTATCTCTCATCTTCGCCATCACCACCCACGATCACCACCGCCAACCACCGCCAATTACCACCGACGAGCACAAAATTCCAACGTTTTTTTTTTTAAACGAATTTCATGGGGCCAACGTGTGGCCTGCACATTGGCCCCATGAAATTCATTTAAAAAAATAAAAATACTCGCCGGAATTTTGTGCTTGTCGGTGGTGATCGTCGGTGGATTGGAGAGGTAGCGATTGGTGGTTAGTGATTTTAGGTGGTGGTGGAGAGAGAGTTGTAAAAACAGCCAAGGGTATAATGGTACATTTACATAGTAGTTGGAGCGATTTTAAGTAATTTGGGGGCGACGTTTAGAAGTTCAGCGAGTAATACTGAGCAATAAAAAGCACGCACACACAAAGATGCACAAATAGTATAATATGCTAAGTTCCAACCTAAAATCAAGTTCTACGTTCAACTATGGTCATGTTTAGGTTAAGGCTAAAAGGGTCCATGACTAAGAGATTGATCCCACGCTTCGTACCTTTGCTTAAAAAGGTAGCCACGTGTAAGACGCACATCAGTTATCAAGTCAGGAACAAAAGAACAATGCCATAGTTGGGTAGGTTTGCTTATAACTAAGATCCAACACTATCGCTCAGGAAGTTTTTGGAAGGACAAAGCGCAAACCCCCCGGGTGACCTCACACATAGAACATGTGCTAAGGAGGCAAGGTAGATTGTCCTTATGGTTGGCTGAACAATAGCCATGCAGATGCAAAACAGTATATTATTCAAAGGCATAAAATAAGAATGAATCGTATTTTTCAAGTTTCACCCACTCAATTAAAAAATTATTTTTTTAAAAATCCTCCCCAGTGGGGTCGCAAAATTGTAGGCGTAGATTTTTCATTCCTCTAATGCCTACACGCGGTGTCGTTTATTTGACTACCCCATTGTTAAAGTTTTATTTGAAATTCGTTTCGAAGTCGCCAATAAATTTTTAGAGGAAAACTTATAAACCTAATTGGATATTGAACTGTAGGGACATCTTATGAACTTATCCAATGTAGATTTCCCCGTCCTGACTCCATAGATGGTAAAAATGAACCATAGATCGAGTTCGGGGGTGAGGGTACAAATATGGTCATAATGAACCACGTTTGTCCATTGCTGGCCTTTACTAAATATCGATTCATTACAGATTTTATGCAAAAGAATAATCATATAAAGTTTTAATACACCCTAAAAATATTTAGGCTATGTTCAGTTCACCTTATTTTTACTTATTTCAGATCAGATCAGATAAGTTCATATCATGCTTATATTTAAAAACTTATTGTTATTGTTATTATTATTGTTATTGGTATCATGATTATTATGATGATTATTATGATTATTAGTATTTCTAACGCTACTACTACTACTACTACTATTATTATTATTATTATTATTATTATTATTATTATTATTATTATTATTATTATTATTATTATTATTATTATTATTATTATTATTATTATTATTGTTTTATTGTTATTTTTATTATTGTTATTATTATTGTTATTGTTATTATTATTATTATTACTATTATTATTAGTATTACTTTATACGATTACTATTACTATTAATACTGCTACTATTTACTAGTACATTTTTTCAAAAGGGTTATTATTATTATTGTGGTTGTTGTACTTATTAATTATTAATATTGGTAATTATTATTAATGTCATTGCTATTATTATAAATGTCATTGATATCACTATTTCAAGCTATTTGTGTTCAAGAAGAATAATGTTATTTTGGCATTTGTACGTGTTCTTTTTTATATTTGTTCTACTTAACAATTTTGATATGCGATGTTCTTTTTGATGTTGTACATGTAAAGAACATGATAATAGTATATGATGTTTACTTTTTTTAACAATTTTGGCAGAATAATATATAGTATATGTTACTAGTTTATATAAAACATGAGTAGCAAGGGATAACCTAATGGTGTTGGCATCACCTTCAAATTTCCCCTATACGGGATTTCAAATTATCTTTAAAAATAAAGTTTATATAGCACAGGACAACAATATAAGAAGAATATTTAACAATTTTGTTCAAGATCATATGATTATATATATATTTATAGGTTTATATATAATGAAAAAAGAACAATTGATTGATATATAATAAAAAAAATGTTGTTAGTTAAATTCAAACATGTCATCAATATAAAAATAACATCTATCTTTTAATTTTTTTTTAAGGACATCTATCTTTTTATTGTTAGAATGTGTTCTTTAAATATATTTTGTATGCTCTTTCAATATATGTTTATTATCATTATATGTTCTTTCATTACTACCTAAATTCTTATTATAAAAGGTAGAGTTGATCAACTCCAGCCCGACCTGATTTTTGGGCGGGCTTGGGCAGTTTTTTTAGCCCGACCCGATTTTTTTTTTTTGGGCGGGCTTTGGGCAAGCCAAAAAAGACTTTCAAGTCTAACTTCTGCCCCGACCCGTTTTTGGCCCGAAAGGCCCGCTCAGCCCGGGCCGAAATAACGGGCTTTGGGCACAAATTTTTGGCTCGGATTTTGGCCCGGCCGACCAATGGGCAATTTTTTTAGGTCCGGCCCGGCCCATGATCACCTCTAATAAAAGGACCATAGACATGAATAAATGTTCTTTTTACCATAAACAATATATATTTTTTAATCTAAAATATGTGTTCTTTTATTTTTAATTGTATGTTCATATACTATGCGTTCTTTTAAAAAAAAAAACTAACTATGCTATTATTATTATTATTATTATTATTATTATTATTATTATTATTATTATTATTATTATTATTATTATTATTATTATTATTATTATTATTATTATTATTATTATTATTATTATTATTGTTGTTGTTGTTGTTGTTGTTGTTATTATCGTTATTATTGTTGTTGTTGTTATTATCGTTATTATTATTGTTATTATTATTATTATTATTATTATTATTATTATTATTATTATTATTATTATTATAATTATTATTATTATTAAAAGTTGTGCATAGTAATAAAGTGATAGTAATAGTAATAGTAATACTAGTAATGAAATGCAAAGTAATAATAATATTATTAATAATATGTTTTATAAAAGTAAAGTTCAGATCAGATCAGATAAGTTCAGATCAGTAAAAATAAGGTGAACTAAACATAGCCTTAGTCTCGTTTGGTTCAGGAAACACACAAAAAACTATATTTTTAGTGACAAGTTATTAAGCAATCATATTACAAGGTTCCTAGCAGGTTGTCCAAATTATCTGAATTAGTTAGAACAATTCTTTAGGTCTTGATTAGCAATAATAACATATGGGTGATAAAATCATGCATAGGACACATTAAAAGGTAATATGATCATAAAAAGAAATAAAAATAAGAAGAGAAAATATTACAGTGAGTTTATATAATATGTACAATACTTACAGTCGCAGGAATATATTAATAACCTACATCATGAATAGAAGGTTAGTAACTTCAAGAAAATAATAAAAATAAATAAAGAAATAAAAGAAAGTTAGTTAATTTAGTTGACCTCAGAAATTATACCACCGTCCGAGGTCGTTGATTTATAGGGATCTTGGAAAATTGAATTATTGAAGGAGTCTTGAAAAATTGTTGCTTTGTGTTACGTTTAAAGTTGGGCGCGAATATATGGTTTGGGGGAGATGATGATGCACGTTTGATGATGAATCAGGAGGGATGAAGGTGTTAGATTGTTTGATGATTTCGTAGTGTTGTGCGTGTGTTTTATTGTATTGAATGATTTGAGTGTATTAGGATCAGGATGTGTATGATGATTATGTACGAAATCAGGTGGTAGTGGGTGAATATTGGAGGATGATGATGCGTGGCTTGTTAGATGTAGGTGTAGTATGATGATGAAGGAGTAATATGTTAGGGGCGTAGGATTTAGGTGGCAGGTGTCAATGGATTTGTGAGATGAGGGGTAGAATTATGGTGTTTAGGTGCTGTAGGTGTCGAGAGGTTTTGAGTGAGTCGTGGGTTACGAGTGATATGTGAGATTTTAAGGTAAGGATATATATATAGGTTTAGGTAGTTGGATTGTAATAGGTTTTTGAAAGATAATAGATTTTAAAAAGATTATTATTAAAAAGATTTTAGAAAAGAGTTAGATAAAAGATATTTAAAAACACTTTGGAAAAAGATTATTTTTATAAAAGATATTTTTATTAATAAAATTAATTAATTTTATTAATTAAATTGGGTTTAGAAAAGGGGTTTCAAAAAATTGGGCTTTCATAAAAACTATTTTTAAAAGGTTTTCAAAGACGGGACTTAAAAAGTTATTTTAAAACGTTTTAGGAAGTGGGTTTAGTAAAACTAGTTATAAAAAAGGTTTTCGGAAATGAGCTAATAAAAAGAGTTAGAAAACGGATTTGGGCTTAAAATATATTACTTTAGACTCGTTCTTTATTCTTTCCTCAATCTTGACCAATTGGAGCAGGATATTAGTCATCATAGGGTACTAAAAAAGCTCAAATCAATTTCCCTATTGACATAGTGGCCGGAATGAAATCGGCTCTCGAAGGAGTCAGACATCAGTCAAGTTAGGTCGTCATGAGAATAAACCCATTGCCGTAACTCGTTTTTTAGTCTAAAAATTGTCATGTTAGCCATAGATTTTTTCATTCTATTATGAAAGAATCTAGAGTTACGATCCCATTGAGTTAACCATGTTTTTCTTGCAGAACGTCCCCAAGATTTCTAATTAAAGAGAAGAAGCTTCTCCCTTGGACAATCAACCAATTGATATGCTTAATTAAATGTCATTAAAAGGCTGATGCCACAATTTTAGTTGTAATTCCTTTATTTTTTCATCATTTGTAACAAGTTTATTGGTCATATATGTCTATAGTTGGTCTTAGCCCAAGCTTTAAGATCGGTTTTAATACGGATGCGTTTTTGCTGTATGCGGAAGAACCGAGAGCATGTAATGGAAATATTCCAGTTCTTCTTAATAATAGAGTGCGAATGTTTATCTAAATTCCAAAAATTTTGGACTTTAATATATATATATTAAAGAAGGGAGAAATAGACCAGCAATAAGATAAAGGGAGGGGTGGTTTTCGGGTTGGGGTAGAGGAGGGGTGTTTTTCGGTTATGAGGGTGGGGATGGGGGTGGTGTTTGGTGGTGAGGTGGGGAGGAGGGCGACGGTGGTGGGTGGTGGTGGATGGGGTGGAGGGAGGAAAGGAAATGGGAGGGAAGAGAAGAAAATGCATGCATTTTTTTGTTTCAGAATAAATAAGGTTAATTGGGTTACTTTAGTTTGGCGTTAATTATGGGGTTTAAGAGGTAATTAGCAAAATTACCCTTAATGACTAACAAAGTTAACTTCCGTTAGTCATTAAGGATATTTTGTTTATATTTTTACACAACTCGGTTATATGGTGAATTTTTGAAACATTGAGGATAATTGGTGAATAAACGAATTTGTCAGAGGTATTTAATGAAAAAAGTGTTCGTATTTTGTATAGGGTACACACTCTCCTATTTTATAAGTACTTATGCAGCCCACTGCCAACTTGGGACGTTACCTTGGCATTTATTTCTCTTCTTATTTCCCTACAAAGAACGACTTTAAAAATATCATCTAGAAAACAGAACAACGTATTCACCAATGGGAAGCTGGCTTCCTCTCCAAAGCAGGCCGGTTAACATTAATCCAATCCAATCTCGAGGCTCTCCCTTCTTATGTGTGCTCTTCTTCCCTTCTCCCTTCTCAGATTGCAGCTTCTTTGGATAAAT
Organism: Beta corolliflora; assembly: GCA_947648045.1. Classification (NCBI taxonomy): domain Eukaryota; kingdom Viridiplantae; phylum Streptophyta; class Magnoliopsida; order Caryophyllales; family Amaranthaceae; genus Beta; species Beta corolliflora. The sequence continues at coordinate 311,284 of CANSZD010002516.1, read as the reverse complement.
CACATCGCAATTTCTTTTGGCGACAACAAAAAGAAAAGAATGTCCTCCTCCTTGTTGCTTGGGATAAAATTTGCCGCCCAAAATCAGTTGGCGGCCTCGGACTCAGAAAGGTACTTCCTCTCAATCAAGCTTTTCTGGCTAAATTAGGATGGAAAATTCTAACTGACCAAAATAACCTTTGGGTTAAGCTCGTCTCACAAAAGTACCTCTCAGCCCAATCTTTCCTAAACTGCACCCCTAAATCTAATGCTTCCCCCATCTGGAAAAATGTTCTAAAACAACGCCACATCCTTAGAAAAGGCATCCGCTGGAAAATTGGTAATGGTCAGTTAGTAAATTTCTGGTTAGATAATTGGCTCTCCTCCGACAACCTTCTAACTATGCTCAATCTCAAACCTTTTCAAGTGAACACAAACCTTCATGTGAGTCAATTTATCCGCCCTGATAAAACATGGGACATACACCAATTATCTTCAACAGTCCCCAGCCACATAATTCAACTTATAAAAGGCATACCTATTCCAGTTCATTCACTCCAAGACGAACCTATTTTTCTGTCAAATCTGCAACTTGGATAGCGCATAACCTCCCCCACCAGAATGAAAAATGGCCTTTTGCCTGGATTTGGCAATTTGATCTCCCACCCAAACTGCTAATTTTCCTATGGCAAATTTGTCAAAATAGCATTGGGGTCCGTTCGATTCTTCACAAAAGAAGCATAATTCCACTCTCCACTTGCCCAGTTTGCACTCTTCATGAAGAGACCATCGACCAACTCTTTGTTACTTGCCCTAAAATTAAAAGTCTTTGGACCACCACTCACGTTAAACAATGGCTGTGTAACAGCTACACACCCTACTATCTTCTCGAAGACCTTCAAAAACTCAAACCAAAAAAGCCTACCATTTCTAAAATTATCTTTTTAGTTTGGGCTATTTGGAAAGAACGGAATGACATTATCTTTAACAATCTCTCTCTTAACATTTTCAGGATTTTTCACAAAGCTAAGTTCTATCACGATGAATGGGCTCACCGTCTTTCCCTAGACCAACGCCTCCTCGCAGGTACCCCACACCACTTCCACAATCATGCTCCCCCTACCAACATCACTTCCACTCCTCGCCTTATCGCTTAGACTCCACCAGCAGCTCCCTACTACAAATTAAATTTTGACGGGTCAGTTCGCGCCTCCTCTGCCTCAGCAGGGATCATTATTAGAGACCATCACGGGAATCCCCTTCAAGCCAAAGCTTACAACCTCGGCAACACACATATTATGGTGGCCGAGGCGCTTGCCCTCCAGAAGGGACTTCATCTAGCTCTTCAATTCGGATACAAGAATATAGAGATAGAAGGCGACAACCTCCTGGTTATCAACACCATCAAAGGCATTTGGAACCCACCTTGGAAAATTTCGACTATCATACACGACATTATTCTTATGCTACCCCTCTTCGACAACTGGAAACTGCGTCACATTTACCGGGAAGCAAATACAGCAGCACACTAGATCGCCAATGTTGGTCATTTAGTTAGTGATGATTACCCCATTGTAGATTTTTTACACTCCTCGCTTCATTCCATCCTTGTAAACGATATTTTAGGTGTTCCCCTCGTGCGGAGGGCTATCTAAAATCTTTTTTCTTACCTTCTAAAAAAACAAAACCTTAAATTTAGCTAAATATAACTTTTCAAATAATATTGAAGATGGAAACCGTACAAAACCACAATAGTGATTTATCAATGTTGATCGTCATGATTTATCTAAAACGGGATAAAAATTCTTCGTAAAATGAAAAGTGCGTGAATAATCCAGATGTGCCGATGATATAATTGGGAGTGATTTATTCTTGTTGCCAATCGCAAAAGGACATCTTCTAGGTGAATGTGGTCATGTGGATACCAATATGCTTTTTGAAGGTCATATACTCATATTACAAACTTTTTTTACCCCTGTCCTATATACAATGCCAATTTGTCTGCCGTGTTTGGCCTTTAACACATACAGATACTTATATAGTACATCAAAATAGTTTCAAGATAGTAATTGTTATTCTGTATTAGTAATTTAGTATAACCTTTTATATATGTAGGTGGATAAAAAGCAATCAATATTTTCTTCATCACTCAATGAGGTAACATTTTGATAGATTATCATACCAATATAGTTTCCTTTTCAAGAAACAAAAGTGACAATTTTATTTGAAAAACAAAATTTTAAAATTATCGATATATCTGGTGATGACTCTTATTTTAGAATAAAGGAAATACATTGTAACATTGATATTTAATTATTTTGAATTTCATGCATGCAATTTGTTCTAATGGCCGCATTTCTTGCCAATACATATGTATGTGCTTGTTTTTGCTATGATGCTAAAAGTGTTAGTATAATTGCTTTTAATATGCAGGTTTACGGATACTGCGGCCTTCTAGAGAAATTCCATAACATAGATTGGAACAAGGTCGAAAAGGATTTGGACGCATCTTCCTCATCCGTTTTCTACATTGACGCGTTAACTCGAACTTCACTGAAAGCCGAAATTCACGCAAACGTGGTGTAATTTCATATAAATGGTGAATACTATGGTCCACTCCCCCATACTTATATCTTAGCATATATTCAAATTAAGCTAGAGTATAGTGAACCAATATGATATAAGATACGTGATGGATGTGGGGGGGAAATTCTTTCAGGTTTATTGGGCCATCATTGAAAAAGAATTGGTCATTGTCGTCCAAAGTTTCTTTTATCATGGTAAATTGCCCCCGTCTTTAAACCATACTTTGTATAACCCTTATTCCAAAAAAGAGGCTTCTGAATCTCCAGATCATTTCAGATTAATTAGTTTAATTAACACTATTTACAAAGCAATTTCAAAACTCCTAGTTAATCGCCTTCGTCCTATTTTGCAACGGGAAATTAGTCCCCTTCAAAATGCATTTACTCAAGAACGCTTTATTCATGACAATCTTTTGATTGCTCAAGAGGCTCTCAATACATTTCAAAAGTCTCAAAATAAAACAGGGTGGTGTGCCCTAAAATTAGACATGGAAAAAGCTTATGACCGGATCGAATGATATTTTCTTTGGCAAACTCTCGAGGCTTTTGGTTCCCCCCCACTTGGATCTTATGGATTAAGGAATGTGTTAGTAATGTTTCCTATTCAATCAAAGTAAATGGCCAACCCTCCCCTTAGTTCCGACCATCTAGGGGTCTGCGACAAGGTGACCCCCTGTCACCTTACCTTTTTTATTTTATGTATGGAAGTTTTCATCCGAAAGCTAACTCTCCAAAGTCAATCTCGAGATTTAGGTATCGGTTTTATGCTGCACCCCAGAACTGCCAATATACCCTGCCTAATGTTTGCTGATGATAGCCTCTTATTTTGCAAAGCAACTACCTCAGCTTGTAGAAATCTAAAAGCTGTCCTTGATGACTTATGTAGTCTTTCTGTTCAATTAGTGAATTTTCATAAATCTACTATTATTTTCTCTAAAAAGGTCCCCTCCAATCGAAAAACGGCTCTAGCCAATTATTTTAATATGTTGCCTAATTCTTCTCTAGGAAGGTACTTGGGAATTTTCTTTAGTTCCCATCATCCCTTTAAAGCTGACCTTGCTCATATTGTTCAAAAGATTGATCAAAGGATTAACCTCTGGGAATCGGGGTTTTTGTCCAAAGCTGGGAGGCTCACCCTCATTCAAAGTAATCTTCAAGCTCTACCGTCTTATACGTGTGCCTCCACCATGCTTCCTCCGGATTTAGCTAAACCCATTGATACTCTTCACAGGAAATTTTTTTGGCGACAAAATAAAGATAAAATTGCAACACCTCTAATTGCATGGGATAAAATCTGCACTCCCAAAGCGCAGGGTGGCCTTGGTCTAAGAAAAACGCTTCTTATAAATAAAGCTTTTATAGCAAAGTTGGGTTGGAAAATTCTTACGGAACCTACCAACTTATGGGTGAAACTAATAACACAAAAATATCTAAAGGGTCAGTCCTTCTTTAATTGTAAAATAAAACCGCAAGATTCACCAATATGGAAAAAAATCCTACTCCAAAAATCTCTTCTGCAAAAAGGTATTAGGTGGAAAATTGGTGATGGGTCCCAAATTCTTTTTTGGCTTCACAACTGATGTGTTGATGAAAACTTTATGGAAAAACTTAAATTATCAGAAAACCAGGTTGATCTTAATATTCGTCTAAAAGAGTTCATTCTTCCTAATAAAACTTGGGATATTGACAAACTAAAGCTCTTGCTATCGGCTTGCATTATTTACTCTATCAAAGGCATTTCTCTGCCGGTCTACCCCCTTCCGCATGAGCCTATTTGGGGTCCTAGCTCTTCAGGTTTATTTACAGTTAAATCCGCTAACTGGTCAGTTCATAATCTCTCACCAAGTCTAGAAAAATGGCCGCATCGTTGGATTTGGAATCTTGATATCCCACCCAAACTGAAAATTTTTATGTGTCAAATTTGCCACAATAGTCTTGGGGTTAGGTCCATCCTTGCTAAGCGCGATATAATTCCTTTCAACCATTGTGCTATTTGTAATACTCACGAGGGATCTTTAGACCATCTTTTTGGGGGATGCCATTATCTCATCCCCCTTGGCAGCTTCAGGATCTAAAGGAGTGGGCTCCTCATACCTTACACCGGGCCACTCTTCTAAATAAATTGTCCAAAATCAGGCATGATAGGTCCTCCACTATCAAATTTGTTTTCCTTATATATATGGAGTATCTGGAAGCAAGGAAAGAAATTCTATTATCTTCCATAATGCTTTTCTTAATGTTCACAGGATTCTGCATAAAGCAAAATTTTTATTTTCAGAATGGAGTATGAGGACTGCAGTGGACTTCTGCAACTCCTTTGGTTCCCCGTTTTCCACTTCCTCCCTTCTCCATCCTCTCTGGTGTATCCTTCCTCGTTTCTTGGGAGCCACCTGATAAGGCTCTATTTTATAGATGATTTCTGCCTGTTATATTACTTTTTAGTGTAAGTTTTGAGACTTATAATATGTTTTCTTCTCATATTTTAATATTATAACAGTTGAGTTACTTGAGTTACAAAGTTGATTTAAAATATGAGAAATACGCTCAAGAAATTACTTGCTTGATTTTAATACTACTTATACATGCTAATTTGGTTTATCTAATATTTACAATAGTAGTATGTGTTTATTATGCAAATATATGCAAATAATTTATTTTGGAGCCTAAGTGTTTATTACTTTAAACTATTATTTGTAGGAAAATTAGAAGAAGAAAAAGAGAAAGGAATGCAGCCACATATAATAGAAGGAGAAAAAGAATACCTTTGTTGGGCCGAAAAGATCAACAGCAAGATGGCTAGCCACATAAGACATCCAACAAAAAAAGAATGAAAAGAAGGATTTTGGTTGGGGATATAAGGCAGCAGCCAAAGGAAATAAAAGGAGGTCAACCTCTTATGCTGGGTCAAAACAAATAAAACGGGGGCATTGAAATAAAAGAAGAAAAAAAAAACCTAAGACTTAAGGAGGAGCACGAGATATAAAACCAGACGTAAAGAACAGATAGCAGACGAGTGGAGGCAGAACAGAAGGCAGTAGCACACCAGGGAGGACGAGAACAGAGGAACGCCAGACGAAGAAGACGGTGGTCGCCCGATTCATCTATATGGAGTTTTCTTTCTCTACTCTTGATTTATGCTATTAGATACTAGTTTTATTATGTCAATTATGAGATTTTCGTTTTTAATTAGTTGTTTAATTTCAGATTCAATGACTGGCTAAATTCCTTTGTTCTAGGATTAGATGTAGTCTTTTATTTTTTGTCAATGATTTGAATTTGTTGTTTGGATTCGATTATTATAATTGCAATTTGATAATCTTGGTTTGTTTTCATATAATTGATTTGGCCAGTTGATTATATGTTTAAGATATTGGATTATTAGCGGAAGTGAAAGTTCAATATTAGTTCGTGGGATTATTAAACGTCAAGTAGTATAATTTTAGGAATAGTTATACACTTGGGGTGGTCTCTTATATGAATTTATTGTTCGTAATGGGTTTATATTAATTATTATGAGCACGGAAGTAGGCGTAAGATTATTATAAATACACGTTTTCTACCTTGGAAGAAGAGATAATATATTATAGGAAATTCGATCATTGCAATATAATAGTTTAAATCCGACAACTAGTTTAATTTCATTGTAGAAGGTAATTGGCGAAATCTAAGTCCTAGAACTATTTCTTATACTTGATTTTATACCATTGTCCGACGTCTTTAGAGTTAGGATTAGTATAATTTTTATTTTATTAGTTTAGTTATTACCACCATTCACTATTTCCGGATCGTCTAAATAATATTAGTGTCTCTTAATTTGGTAGTTGACCCGTACACTTGCGGTATTTTAAGGTACTTTTGGGACCGATCAAGTTTTTGGCGCCGTTGCCGGGGAGGCAATTAGTCAATATCATACCAAAGGGAGTTTGATATTACTTTAGACTTTAATTTAGTAGTTTATACATAATCGTGTTTATTGTTCTTTTGGAGTTGCATATTTGTTTCTTTTGGTTGAATTACTAAAGGTTCTAAAATTAATTTTTATTGAGTCTCTATCTCCATTCTGTTAGTGTTAGTGTGTCTTTTTGCAGTATTTTCTTTTTGATTTTATTTGTTAAACTTATTCTTATCTAAGTGGGTTTTAGTTAGTTCTTGTGCTTGTTCACACTATAGTCCACTGAATAGTTATTAGTCCTTTTGTCTTCTGTTGCATCTTCTACATTTCGTTTAGTGTAATACATAGTGTTAGTATTTCGCTGCAATATTTTTTGCCTTCTTGGTAGTGATGATATGCAATTTTATGTGATTTTCTGTTTTTAGGTGGTGCAGTTTCTAGTTTAAAATAGCTTCTTTCATTCTTGTTCATTTCTGTTTTCCCTAGTCTATATTCTTATTAGTTTAGTTATCTGCCTGAAATATTCAATCTCTATTTCATCTGAATTTTATTTTCTTGTAGTGAATTCTTATCTTAAATTTCATTGTGCAGTAGAGTTCAAGTTTTCAAATTTTAAACTGCCAATTTATTTTTTACAACATTATTCTGCCAAAAGAGGCTACAGCAAGACCTGCCATACTTTGACTTGGAGTTGCTCTTTCTCGAAGAACTGAAATCAATTCGGAAAGGATGGGCGACAACAACAATAATACAAAGCCTTTTGCGTGATTTTGCTCTGCCAAGTGCTAGTGGTGCACCTTCAAGTATTGTAAGGCCTACTATTTACGCTAATAATTTTGAGCTTCGCCCCGCTTTAATTCAAATAATTCAACAAGACCAATTTAGTGGCCTAGATAATGAAGACCCTAATGAACATATAATCACTTTCCTTGAAAAATGCGACACTGTTAAGTTAAATGGAGTGACTGACGATGTTATTCGACTTGGTTTGTTTCCGTTTTCACTTAAAGATAAAGATAAAATGTGGTAAAAATCTAATCCACCTAATTCATTTACAACATGGGCTACATTATCTCAAGCTTTTCTTAGTAAATATTTTCCTCCGGGAAAATTTGCAAAGATTAGAAACGATATAACTAGTTTTGCTCAACTTGATGGGGAGTCTTTATATGAAGCATGGGAAAGGTTTAAAGATTTACAACGTAAGTGTCCCCATCATGGTGTCCCTGATTGGTTGCTAGTGCAAACTTTTTATAATGGTCTCAATGAATCAGTTAGAATAACTATAGATGCGGCGCGGAGGTGCAATAATGGGTAAAACTACTCAAGTAGCTAATAGGTTACTTGAAGAAATGGCTTCTAATAATTATCGTTGGTCTAATAATAGGGGTAAACCAAAGAATACTGCAGGTATGTATGAACTAGAAGGAATTAACATGTTAAATGCAAAAGTTGACAACTTAGTCAATTTATTCACTAAAATGAATAATGTTAATTCCGTGTCTTCTTCTAATGTGACATGTAATATATGCGGTGGTGGCCATTTACCTACAGAATGTGCTAATATGGAACAAGTAAGCACCCACAAAATGATCCCTATTCTAATACTTATAATCCAGGCTGGAGAAACCATCCTAATTTCTCTTGGAGGAATCCAGGACAACAAAATGTTAATGTTAATTCACAACATCCACATGGGTTCCACCAAAAACAAAATCAACAAGAAATTAGACCATCATGGGAACTAGCTATTGAAAAATTGGCTAATGCTACTTCTGAAAGAATTGAAAAATTAGAAAGTAAAGTAGATCAGATTGCTATTTCTAATAGAAATGTAGAACTTCAACTTGGACAGTTAGCTAATGCCATCAATTCTAGAAGTCAAGGAGCTTTGCCTAGTAAAACCGAATTTAATCCTAAAGAGCATTGCAACGCTGTCACTCTTAGAAATGGTAAGGAGTTAAGTAAAATAAAAAGTACTATTAAAGAAAATGAGGTCGCCAATGAAAGTGAAAAAGAGAAGGAGAATTATGAAGCTGAAAAAGAACTTGAATCACCACCTCCTCCCCCAGTGACACCTTATGTCCCCCCTATTCCTTTTCCACAAAGACTTAAACAAACTAAATTAGATAGTGAATTTGAGAAATTCTTGAAAATGTTTAAGCAATTACATATTAACGTTCCTTTTATTGATGCTTGAATGCAAATTCCTTCTTATTCTAAGTTTCTTAAGGAAATTATGTCTAAAAAGAAGAAGTTGGAAAAATATGAAACCATTGCTTTGAGTGAGGAATGTAGTCTTTGTGATTCGAAAAAGCTTCCCCTAAACCGAAAGACCCGGAAGTTTTTCCATTCCTTGCACTATAGGTGATATTAAATTTTCTAAAGCCTTGTGTGATTTAGGTGCAAGTGTCTCTCTTATGCCTTTATCTATTTGCAAAAAGTTAGGATTGCATAATATAAAATCTACTACTGTATCATTGCAACTTGCTGATAGATCTATCAAATATCCAATAGGATTACTAGAAAATGTGCTAATTAAAGTCGATAAATTTATTATTCCTGTTGATTTCATTATTCTTGATATGGATGAGGATATAGAGGTACCCATTATTTTAGGTAGACCCTTCTTGGCTACCGCTGGAGCTATTATAGATGTTAAGAATGATATTTTAACGTTTGAAATTGGTGAAGAGAAAGTTCACTTCAATATATTCGGTTCTTCTAAAAACAATTCACGGCGTGATCTTGTTTTGTAAAGTTGATATAATTGAAGACATGACTAAGAAGAAACTTGTAACCGATGCTACTAATGCTCCATTTGAAGTGTGTTTGAGTAAAACAGGTACTCCTTCTAAACTTAAGAAAACAAAGGTAAGAGAAGTTTTTCCAACAATCAAGGAATGTCTGTCATGGAGAAAAAAAGTTGATGTTAAACATGTCAAAGCTACAGGTAAGCCCCATTTGATTACTAAGACGGCCACTAAAGGAGTGACTAACTCCTTGATTGATCCTGGTTAAATGAGACTTGCTGGAAGTCAAGCTATTGACTTTAAAAGAGCGCTACTTGGGAGGCAACCCAAGCCATTCCCTGTTTACGTTTTATTTTATTTCTTTTATCAGCATTATTATCTTATTTCTATTTTGTTTTTCCATTTACTTATGCAGGTACATAGCTAGTTTAAAAGCCATAATAAGTCAGTTTCGCCTTGTGTGTTCTGTCATGTTCAACCACTTATAGTGACTGGACTAGAAAACAACTAATTAGCGGAGAACATTTATGTACTCTACATTCACCAGAACCGCTACTACTCCTTCTACTATGTGTTTGTTCTTTGTTGTGTTGTGCTCTTGTGTCTATCACCATTATCACAAGAGTTGACATAGAGTAATTCACTTGTTGCCGCTCTCTTCTTGCGTTGCACGAGAGAGTCGTCTTACACCCCAGGTTGTTTCTCTCTAAGTTTTTTATTGCTGTGGTTATTGCTACAATTTCCCCTTTCTCATATAGTCTGAGTATATTCAAACATTGAGGACAATGTTTATAATAAGTGTGGGGGAGAGGCTTGAGCCCTGGACTGGATTGTTGGATTTGATGTATTGCTGTGATGCTATAATTAATTTGTGTGAAGAAACAGGTCTAGAAAATGAGAAAATCTAATTGGATATGCCATATTTTAGGGGAGGTGCTACCAAAATTTGTGCAGAAATTTATAATTTTCATGTCTGATATTGATTTGAAGGCAAATTCCGTTAGCTTAATTTGACGGAAAAAAAAAACCAGTTTTTGAAAATTGAATTTAAAACAAAAGTTTTTCTAATTTTGTTGCAAGCTAATGGGTTTTTATGTTGACTGATTCGGAGAATAGCATAGCATCATTGTGCAAGTGTTTGGCAAGTGGTAAGAATGGTTATTTATGATTTGATTGTGATTGACTTGGTGGACATCTATAGCCATTGTGAGACTTTTGAGCCTTTTAATAGACTAAAACATATATATTAGTCTCTATTTTTTTTCATGAGAGTGTGTGTTAGTTCCTGGTGAAGTATAGACTCTTGAATTTGCATTGGTTTCTTCGAGACCACATTGAAGCATGAGCATGCATAAAAATGATTAAGGCGTTCTTTTTTGTCGAACCACATTTAGCCTAAGCCACCTACATTATCATATCTCTTTCTAAAGCCCCTCTGAGCCTTAAGCCTATTTCTTTTGTTTAAACCACATTACAAGCTTATATCCTAAACACATGTCCTAACCAAAGCTTTGAGCTAGTGGAATATAATTTGGTGTTTGGAGTACTGTTGTGAAGGGTATATAAAAAAAAAACAATAATTATTATGGAGGTGGTGTTTTATGTTTTATATCAATGATCATTATGAGATTGTGAAAAATACAATAAAGTGGACTGCTGAAAAAAAAAAAAATAAGAACAACATAGAAGAATTTATGGAAGTAGTAAAGAAAGAAAAAGAAGAAAGTACATATTTTTATTGGTGTTTGCTATTCAAAGATATTGTTATGGTGAAGAAGTTAACTTATATTGCAAATATTTGAGGAGTTGGAGTTTTGGTTATGGTCATTAATTTTCGGCATTGTTATCAATTGTTACTCTACTAGCTCTTAAGCTTTTGAGCACCAAATCCTAAATACTCCCTACCCTCTCACCTTAGCCTTACATTACAACCCTCTAAAGTCCTTTTGATTTTTGTATGCTCTATGTCTTACTAAGTAGTGGGGGATTGAACGATATGCAAATTTAATGATGATATATTTCATTTCGGGTCGACTTTGTAGGTTTTGAGTGATAATTATTATACCCTAAACACATGAGTGATTATAATTTTTTATTTTTATTTGCACAACTAAAGTGAGGGTTCACCAAGTTGATTGCTCAATTACTCAAATCTTGAATATGGTTGTGGTAAGATGTAATGGAAACACTAATACATGAAGTACTATGCCTTTTGAAGAGTTGGTTGGTCTTTGGCTCATTGCTTGTGATGTCTAAACAATGTTTTTGAAAAAAAAAATGTTTCTATAAAAGTTATTCTTGGTCTTTGTGAAAACTTTCAGTTAAGTTATGGCTCCTTATACTAGAATTTGCCTGAAAAGTCAGTCAGTTGGGAAGTTAAAACTTATATTGATAGATAGATGCTGCATTATAGTCCTAGTTTGCTCGAGGACTAGCAAACCATAAGTGTGGGGGAGTTGATAAGGCTCTATTTTATAGGTGATTTCTGCCTGTTATATTACTTTTTAGTGTAAGTTTTGAGACTTATAATATTTTTTCTTCTCATATTTTAATATTATAACAGTTGAGTTACTTGAGTTACAAAGTTAATTTAAAATATGAGAAATACGCTCAAGAAATTACTTGCTTGATTTTAATACTACTTATACATGCTAATTTGGTTTATCTAATATTTATAATAGTAGTATGTGTTTATTATGCAAATATATGCAAATAATTTATTTTGGAGCCTAAGTGTTTATTACTTTAAACTATTTGTAGGAAAATTAGAAGAAGAAAAAGAGAAAGGAGTGCAGCCACATATAATAGAAGGAGAAAAAGAATACCTTGGGCCGAAAAGATCAACAGCAAGATGGCTAGCCACGTAAGATATCCAACAAAAAAAGAATGAAAAGAAGGATTTTGGTTGGGGATATAAGGCAGCAGCCAAAGGAAATAAAAGGAGGTCAACCTCTTATTCTGGGTCAAAACAAATAAAACGGGGGCATTGAAATAAAAGAAGAAAAAAAAAACCTAAGACTAAAGGAGGAGCACGAGATATAAAACCAGACGTAAAGAACATATAGCAGACGAGTGGAGGCAGAACAGAAGGCAGTAGCACACCAGGGAGGACGAGAACAGAGGAACGCCAGACGAAGAAGACGGTGGTCGCCCGATTCATCTATATGGAGTTTTCTTTCTCTACTCTTGATTTATGCTATTAGATACTAGTTTTATTATGTCAATTTGAGATTTTCGTTTTTAATTAGTTGTTTAATTTCATATTCAATGACTAGCTAAATTCCTTTGTTCTAGGATTAGATGTAGTCTTTTATTTTCTGTCAATGATTTGAATTTGTTGTTTGGATTCGATTATTATAATTGCAATTTGATAATCTTGGTTTGTTTTCATATAATTGATTTGGCCAGTTGATTATATGTTTAAGATATTGGATTATTAGCGGAAGTGAAAGTTCAATATTAGTTCGTGGGATTATTAAACGTCAAGTAGTATAATTTTAGGAATAGTTATACACTTGGGGTGGTCTCTTATATGAATTTATTGTTCGTAATGGGTTTATATTAATTGTTATGACCACGGAAGTAGGCGTAAGATTATTATAAATACACGTTTTCTACCTTGGAAGAGGAGATAATATATTATAGGAAATTCGATCATTGCAATATAGTAGTTTAAATCCGACAACTAGTTTAATTTCATTGTAGAAGGTAATTGGCGAAATCTAAGTCCTAGAACTATTTCTTATACTTGATTTTATACCATTGTCCGACGTCTTTAGAGTTAGGATTAGTATAAATTTTATTTTATTAGTTTAGTTATTACCACCATTCACTATTTCCGGATCGTCTAAATAATATTAGTGTCTCTTAATTTGGTAGTTGATTATACCTCCTTGTGGGAAACGATATCTTGCTTACCCTATATTTACTTTAATTGACCCGTACACTTGCGGTATTTTAAGGTACTTTTAGGACCGATCACCACCTCCCACCTCCTTCTTCAAACTCAACTTCGATGGCTCGGTTCGCGGTACTTCTGCTGCAGCAGGTATTGTCATTAAAGATGTTGATGTCCATCTCCAAAAAGCTGCAGCTTTCAACCTTGGATCTTCTTCCGTGTTCATTGCCGAGGCAACTGCTCTTCAACAAGGGCTTCGCTTAGCTATCCAGAACAATATTCGTCAACTCCAGATTGATGGTGATAATCTTATGGTCATCAACTCAGTAAAAGGTATCTGATCTCCTCCATGGCAGATTGCTCATATCATCCAGGATATCCAAGCTCTTCTTCGTTCTTTATCTTCGTGGGCATTCGTCATGTCTACCGGGAAGCAAACAAAGCAACAGATTGGATCGCCAACGTCGGTCATTTAGTTGATTCTCAGTTTCATATAGATGATTGTACTAATTCTGCTCTTCATTCTATTTTTGTAAACGATAAGGTTGGAACTCCCCTCGTGCGGAGGGTCTCCGAACCTTCTTTTCTCCTTACCTTATTAAAAAAAAATATGATATAAGATACGCTTATGCACTGCGAATAAGGATATCACGAGAAGCAATATAAATAAAGCTAGCACTCATGTAACATGTACTCATGCACGGATGTTATATATTGTTCCTAGTTACTACTTACTATTAATAAGTTATAATAAATAGAAATGCCACTTATGTTGTTATGTTGAATACCCTCTTAGTAATGTTACGGCAATATGAGTATACTTCCTCCATCCTAAAAAGATTTGAACACTTGGTGGGACACGTAGTTTAAGCCTTAAGGTGATAAGTTGTAGTGTGGTTATCAAATGTTATTTTATTTAAAAAATAGATGTGATAGGAGTTGGTGGGGTATTTTTTATTAGAGGAGAGAGAAAGTTGGGTAACTTTTTATTAATAAAGGTATAGTGTAGGCCAAAGATGTGTAAAAGAAATAATATATTAATAGTGGGACTATGCCAAAAATGAAAGTGTTCAAACTAATTTGGGACAAACATAAAAGAAAAGTGTTCAGACTATTCTGGGACGGAGGGAGTACTTTGTATTATTTTTATTTCTTTTTTGTGGTACTGAATCAAAAGGGACTTCGTTTCTATATTCCACGATAGTTTCCTAAGCAATACCCGACCAATCAGCTTATTAATCTACTAGCTTTCTAAGCACGCGATGCGTGCGACGATAATTTTTTCATTGTAATATTTTGTAATGGCGAGTAGTTAATTTTACATGCACATACATGCAGTGACAACTCGTTACAGTACTTTAAGGTGACATTTTTTTTCCAATAAAGGCTGTGTTTTGTTCAACTTATTAGAAGTTATTTTTTGCAAAAATAAGTTTCGGATTGGATCATTTCAGATAAGCAAAGATAAGTAGAATAAAGCGGAACCAAAGTAGTTACAGAAAGCATGCAATACTTCTTATTTAATATTTTAAACGTAGTACTAAAAAATGTCCATAAGAATATTGCATAATCACCTCTTTTGTCAAGTTTATCTAATTTGATTAGCAAAATAATTCATAATTGCAAATATATTTTTGTCTTTTTTTATCCGTGGAAATCAAATAAAAAAAGAATATTTATTTTCTATTTTTTGCTTTTTTTAATCCCAAATTTGATTCAAATTTATGTTCTCCATAATTGCAAAGATTACGTTCATATCTAGCTTTGTGCTTTTCTTTTATCTTCTTTTGAATTTTGATTTAGTTGTGAATTATTTTCAATTCTAACTATTATTTATCTATCATAGATAGTACAGCTAAAACTTAAAATGTAGTATGTTGTCTTGATCTGACCTTATTATCCTCTATGTAATTGACTTACACAAACATTAAAATGATCATTTTGGTACATGACTATAATGTTGTGGATGTATATATATTGCTTATTTTTTTTTATTTTGACAATTTTTCCTTTTGATGGAAGTTGATATTCTTAAATGAATTTGTTATCTTTGTTTTCTTAAACCTAAATTTTTAAGTTATTCTAATTTTAGTTTTTTAAAATGACAAATATTTTGATTGATCGATTACCCATTATTATTTTAAAAATATTAAACGAAATTGATGTAATTAAAAAAATAAGGGTATTATAGTCATTTAATAGGAGGACACCATGCCTCCCTCTTCACTTATAGTAGTATAATAGAGATATATAGTTGGGAACATATATAGAGCTTGTTTCAATTGCTAGCCACAATGATAACAAAAAAATTATTATTATCCTCAAAGTAATATATTTACTCCGTCCCTAAATAGAGTGCCCATTTTCCATTTATGTTTGTCCCAAATAGATTTTCCATTTCCTTATTTGGTATGGGTCCACCAATTAAAATATTATTTTTCTTCAACTTTTATAATATCACCCACTTTTCCATATAGCCCACATTCTCTCTCCTTAATAAACAATTCATAAAAAGTGTACCAACTTCTATATTTAATTATCATCTAATACAACTAAGGTCCTACACATGATTTCTTCTTAATACTTGTGTTCAAAATAAATGGGCACTCTATTTAGGAACGGAGGGAGTAATTCACGTTAGAACCATATGCTCATCCACGGTCGTATGAACTAGCGTTGAACAATTGTGCTCCCGAAGTTCCAATTTTTGTCATCGACTAATTTACTACTTTCATAAATAAGCTAAGATCGAATAGTTCACTTTATCTTATTTTAATTACAATATCAAGGATTCCAGGGGATTTTTTTCACATTCGTCTTAACTTAGGATGTCCACAACGCCAAAAAAGTTTCCTCTTTTTTCCATCTCTAGATTTGGTTTTTTGTATTGGATTTCTAGTTATATAGATTTGGATACCTATTAAAACCCTTGTTAGATAAAGGCCTCCAAAAGCCTTGTTTATTCTCCTTGTCCCACATCTATCCTGATATATATTAAAAAGCGATGATCTTAAGCAAGTCTACGCGCCATTGCATCTCCCTTTCGTTATTTCATTTTATGTCATCATTATACATTAAAAAAATTAGAAACATGCTCTGTATAAGATTCAACAACGTGATCTCAAGTTAATATACTAGAATTCTAACCAATAAGTTGTATTAAATGATATTTTTTAACATGAAAATGTTAATAACCCTGGGCATCTCCCGACAAAAAATTACAAACCAATTGTGGAGCAGGTTCATGTCTATGAGAACATGTGTGGTGAAGTTTTGACCGAAGACATGAAGTATGTGAGATATTCCAAGCCAATGTGTTGTTCGAGATAATTCCCCCATCTTGGAGTGATTTATGAAACCATCTCAAGCATAAAAAGAAGTATTTATCTCTTTAAGAAGTAGTCTGTCATATGAGAACTGAAGAGGCCAACCGTATCAAAGACAATATGTGTCCATTAGCTCCATAAAGGCCAACCTATCATGTAAGATTTTTTCAGTTTGATTGGATTTTGGTCAGGGGTATTTGGTGAAAAAATCGTTCGTAT
Source organism: Beta corolliflora (assembly GCA_947648045.1). Classification (NCBI taxonomy): domain Eukaryota; kingdom Viridiplantae; phylum Streptophyta; class Magnoliopsida; order Caryophyllales; family Amaranthaceae; genus Beta; species Beta corolliflora. The sequence continues at coordinate 294,633 of CANSZD010002516.1, read as the reverse complement.
ATTTTTAGGGTCTTCACCTCTCCTATCATATAAGTACTTTACCTAACCGAAATTTAGCTAAGTATAATTTTTTAAATAATATTGAAGATGGAAACCATACAAAACCACAATAATAATTATTTATCAATGTTGATCGTCATGATTTATCTAAAATAGGATAATAATTCTTCATAAAATGAAAAGCGCGTGTATAAAACTGATGTGACGACGATATAACTTTTGGGAGTGATTTATTCTTGTTGCCAATCGCAAAAAGCCATCTTCTATGTGGTCATCTGGATACCAATATGCTTTTGGAAAGTCAGATTTTTTAAAGGTTTCAATTCAAGCTCGATGGATCTTTATCTGGGAGGGCATAAGGATTCCTCATAAAATGGAAGGCACCGTGTATATTGATAGATAAGAATAAGATGTCACAACATAGTACTTATTTCAGAGCGATTTTTTATATGGCAAGATGCCTTGTTTCATGCCAACTCACCTTCTTGCTCCATTATGTAAGCAATGCAACCATATAAGAGATGGCCAATAGTGCTGGTCAATTCAGCCCATCCAGCCCTGCCCACGTCGTGGGCCGTGTGGATCGAGCCCGCGAAAAGCCCGGTCCAGCCCGCCTCGAACCGTGAAATTGGTGGGTGGATCGTGGCCGAATTTTTTGATCCCAACCCACGAAAGCCCACTACTAAAACCGTCCAACCCGGTCCACGAAACCGGTCCAGTGCGGCCCATGAATCGGCCCAGTCCGACCCAAGTAATTATTCAACCTTATTATGTATATTTTAATCAAATTGCATATATTATAATTCAATCAAATTAAAAAATAATGAAATTATTCATTAATATTAATAATTGTATATTTTTTTAATTAGTTTTAAAGGTTTTACGTAACGATAATGAATAATTTCAATGATTCAATAATTTTGAAAAAAAAAAATCTCATGCCCGACTGCCAGCCGGCTAGGCCACGAACCGCCAGAACCGCTCCCCGAACCATGAAAACTGGTAGCAGACCGGTGCGTGCCAAGATTTTTCAGCCCGTGGACGAGCCCGCCCAAACCGTGAATTTCACGTTCCGGTCCTGGGCTATGAAATCTCAGCTCGGTCCGCTAGGCCCACGGACTGGCCCGCTTGAGCCCGCGGACTGGTGGCCATCTCTACATATAATTAACTAGTTTTGAAGCCCGTGCGTTGTTTTTTATTTTATTTTTTTGCAAATTTTTGATTAACATTGTTGGTTTTGTGTTGCTGTGAAATGAGATTTTTCAACACTATTGTATTTACATAATTCCTCCGTTCTAATTCTATTGCAACAATTACCACTTTGGGTAGTTTCATCTATTGGGACTACTCCACTTTTGGTATAAAAAAAAGCAACTATAGTTGACAATATTGTCTTTATTTAATGTTAATAAAACCATCATTAATTACTCAAATTGTCTAATAAAGTTGCATTTACTTTATTAAGGAATTACATATCCCCTCCTCTAGTTAATTAGAAGGGTACCTCTATGCTAAACTACCCATCTTTTTCATTTCCTTAAAAACCATGTCCAAAACCATTGTTGCTATAGAAAAAAAAACGGAGAAAGTATTTGTCATTATACTCTAATTTATAGATTTGTTATTACGATATATAAAATTTATATTTTCTAATATTCATTTGAATATTGTAGCTAAGTTTATTATTAAATGGTATCCCAATAATTGGTATGACTAACAATAGCTAACACACTTTTAACTTGAAGAATGCCGAATGATACTTTAAGAAAGTAGAGGGTAATAATTTAATAGATGCAGGACAAAAAGAATAGAGTAAAATTTGAGTGCCAGCCACAACTTCAACTTTTAATATAGCACATAAACACTAATGCATATAGAATTAATGGAAGAAGGAAACCAAAAAAAGATCATAATACTAAACTTTACTAATAAACACGTATCATAAGTAACCTACTAAACAAGTCACAAACAGGTTAAAACTCAATAGAAGAAAACAGACATACAAGCTTAACTCAATCAGGGATAATCAAAAGGTAGACTTAAAATGGGAAGACCGTGCAACGCTTGACTTATTTAAAATAATTTTTCCTTAAATATAAAACAAAACTTTACTAATAATCGAAAATACTATTTAAGAGAAAAAATATACCTCTTCATCAATCATGACTATATCAAGACTTATCAAACTTTCCCCTTTTTTATAATCCGTGACCTCAAATAGTCTAAAAACCAGAACCTTGTTTTTCCAATTAGGTTTTAATAGAATTAAGTTCATGGAGAAAAGAATAAGATCAGGCATATAGATATATGAAAAAGACAAACATAAATAATTATGTATACAACAAATATTTTAGAAATAAAATAATTAGTCAATTGCAATGTCGTTAACAAACTTTAATTTGATTCTTAATGTAATGCCCCCGTGGTATGTTATAGGTTCAAAATTATAGATATGTATTTTTTATCTTTATGTAACTCAATTTTTAAAAGAATGATTTTGAAAGATATAATTGCTATTGTCACATATAATTGCTAATTTTATAGTTTTTTGATATGTATTTTAAAAAATATATAAATAATATATTATTGTTCATCTAAATAAATAAATTTTCATAAGTTTAAAAATATATTGTATATGGAACTTATTTCGAAGCATATTTCGAGCATTCTCTAATGGTAAAGAAATTATAATATTGCGAATTTGTAGCAAAAAGTTATACTCAATACATAGTATAATAATTTAGTTTGTTTATTTAAAATCAGACTGTAATAATCTTCACTTATCCAAAACATCTCATATGTATTTATCACTATTTTGATCACATTTTTTTTTAAACAAAAAGTTAAAAATTAAAAAGAATGACATGGCATGCTTAGGTGGAGCTCTTCAAAAATATTCTAAGGTTGTCTTTTAAAATCAAACTCTAATTTTTTTCATCATCCTAAACTCTAATATATATGTAACTTTATCACTATTAAATTTAGTTTTTGTTGTAATAACAAAGTTTCCTCGGTATGTTTTGTTGCAATACTAAATTGTTTTGGTTCAGTTGAGTAAGGCTGAAGTTTTTGAACGATAATATGTTTAATCCTGTAAATTGGACCTATTATAAAATACTTATAGCTTAATTATTATTATATTTATCTAAAAGAAAGACTAAAAAATATCTTACCATTCATCTAATTAAATATATTTTCATGAGTTGTAGAACTATATAGTAAATGGTTCTCATTTTGAAGCATATTTCAAGCACTCTCCTATGGTAAAAAAATTATAATGTTTTCAATTAGGTAGCAAAACTTAAATTCAATTTACATAATATAATAATTTAGATTTTTTATTCAAAATCAAACTCTAATTTCTCCCTATTCAAAACTCCTTTTATGTATTTAAATATGTGTAGAACTCTATTTTTTAAAATATTTAAAATAAAAATTAATGACATGGCAATCCTACGTGTTGCTCTCTATTTCATAAGTTGTAGAACTATATTGTATATGGATCTTATTTCGGAGCATATTTCGATCATTATCCAATGGTACAAAAATTATAATATTCCGAATTACGTAGCAAAAGTTGTACACAAATTACATAATATAATAATTTTGGTTGTTCATTCAAAACCAAACTCTAATTTTCGCTTATCCAAAGCTCCTTATATGTATTTAAATCTATGTAGAACTCTATTTTTGAAAAAATAAAAATAGACTTTTATGACAGGCAATCCTACGTGGCGCGCTTTATGGCCTCGAAATCTTGAGGAGCACCCTATGCTCCCGAGAAGTTCCTCCTTTATTTATATACTAGTATTGGGACTCGGGCAAACGCCCGGGCTTTTTCGTGAAAGAAGATGTAGTGTTTTTAAATATTTACACTCCTATTTTTGGCCGTTCTTTTTGTTTGACATAGAACAACTAAAAGTTACAATATGATTTTGTCATTATCTTTGACGTTGGTTTCTAATTTATATGTCATGAAGAAACTCACTTCATTCAGAAGTATACTATATCATGCAAAAACTACATCATTTCTGAACAATCCACTATATCATTTAGACACTCACTATATTATGCAGAATCTCATTATATGATTCAAACATTCACTCTATCATGCGAAAACTACATATTTTTATATGTTAAAGCACATGTCATGATATACTACACAACCTACTTCAAATCTAAATATTCACACTAACAATAGGTACTGAGTCGTCTAAACTGAGATGATCGCTGAATGTTTTACCAATTTCTCCCCATAGTGATATGACAAAGTTTTGTCCACTGCAAATAATTAATAATTTTAAGACCTAGAATAATATTTCTATAAAACTATCTACGAATAAAAAACAATATTCTTTATGAAATAAAGAACATTAACCTTGTATGCTCTAAGGTGATTTCCCTAAGTACAGTTCTTGCTCGTTGTGTCAGTCTACCAATGGCCTGTAGTTGTGCTATGATATTTGCATGAGGGATATAATAATATATATAAAGTACATATAATAATAATAATAATAATTTCTAAAGATAAGTTATAACATGTATTTAAATATAAAGGCTATATAATGAAGAAATAAAAGTACCTGTGAGTTGCACAATTGAGTCACATCGTTTTTGAATCAACTCATAGTCTCCCAACTCAAACTCGTGTCTAGAATTTTGGGTTCATCTTCATCTAGACTTTGAACACAGGTTGAGAAGTTGAAATATATCATGTGTTTATTTGTGCCAGTTCTATACTCTTCTTTGTTGGCTGTCACATTAAAGTTTCTAATTATATAGATGTTCCCCTCCTTGAGTGTGCGTTTGTAGTCTGATGCATCATCTCCTCTTATAGAGCCTTGAATGTGATCTCCCTATTTTAGTAGGCCATTTAGTTTGCAAGGTTAGATCAAAATAAAACAAAAATAGATAATATATTAATTGTATAGTGGGGCTTACTTCCTCATCTGCAAGTATCGTTTCAACATCAATAAAATTGTTGGTTTTCGGGTTTATTGCATCCCACATTCGGGTGACCCTAACTTTCAGAGTCCAATCTTGTCTTTCTTTGCTCAAATCCTTGATCAGATTGTGCCTGATTGGTTCAATTGATATCCTTGACCTTTTTATTTACAATAGCATAGCACATAAGTTTATTTTTTTGTTCCAATGCTGAAGTCATCAGTATATGTTCTAAGTTCAAGATAAAACATACCTTTCTTTAGTACTCATTGTATTTATAGATAAAATTAAATCACCTGTCATATAAATATGAAACGATAATTTGTTAAATTATGAAGGATTGGTAATATTGCTACGGTATGTTGCTAAGGTATGTTGATGCGGTGCCCTTCATGCCTCAATAGACCAACATGATTAACAATATCAACCCTCTTTCTAATATGTTGACCATGTCCCATCTTATCCAACATTCATGTTTGGTGGAGACGAAGGATGCAACATTTGTTTCTTATCAAAGGAAAAGAAAATATATACGAGGAGTATATTTATTAGAAACCGTACATTAGGAAGAACTCAATGAGCAAAGCTGATCCCCAAAAATCTATGATATTTAGTTCACGTAATTAGTCAATATTTTCTTTTATATGTTACTTTAATATAAAATTTTAAATATAGTATAAATGGATCTTATTTTAAAGTACTTTTTCAAACACTTTTCAATGGTACAAAAATTATAAATTACGAATAGTATATTAAAAGTTATAATGAATTTACTATATTTAAGTTTTTCATTGTGAATCCAACTCTATTTAATCTTATCCTCGATATCGTAGGTCAGGGGAGTACGGAGTCGCATCTGTACTTCGTCTTCTAAATTGAAGACTAGTTTGGTTTGGACAATTCTTTCCATTGTCTATTCCATCTAAATTAATTAACTTACTAGTTGTGGAGTTTAGTTTAGTAAAAGTAGTCTACAATGTTGTTATATTATTATTTATCCCTGCTTAATGGTTATTAGTATCATGTTAGGTTTTATATTTATTTACTATGTAGTACTCCGCTTTGCTGATTACGTGCTTTGTGTGTATGTGTTGATCATGGCTATGCCTTAATTATCTGAAAAAAGGATCCTTCCTAAATTGTTAAGTTAAAAGAAAGCACTTTATTTACTGAATGACACAATATTGATGACTAATTTAGTGAGCAGTCTTTCGAAATCAATAGTGCGCATTGTCATTTACATGTTTGAAGATGATGCATCATGAGTTCGGGAATTGGAGAGCATGTGTTGACTTTACATTTTACTTTGACTTTATACTTTCATAGTTAACTTCTACTCTTGTAGTTGACTTTTACTGTTGGGGTTGACTTTATGTTGGTTTGACTTTCAGAGTTGACTCATTTGGTTGACTAAGTTTTATTTTTAAAGTTTATTTAAGTATTATTTCTACTGCAAAATTCTGAATAAGCCGATATGTTATCACACGGGATAATTTTTATATAAAATGGTATTTTGGAAAAGAGAGAATTGTCGGGGTGTTACACAAAAATTATAATTTTACGAACTATATATTAAAAGTTATAATCAATTTACTATATTTAAGTTTTTCATTGTGAACCCAACTCTATTTATTCTTATCCTAAACCCTATTTGTATTTTAATCAACTTATAACTCTATTTATATTTAAAAAAAATGACATGACACTTAATGAGTGCGACAAATGGCGTCCAATGAGGACGCCAAATGTTGCGACCTCGTGAGCTGACTTTTGTACTCTGCTTTATATATTAGTTATATGATATTGATTGATTTTGGGGCTTTATTTACTAGCTAGCATCATCTGATTTATTTGCTTGTCATTCACATAATCCGTCCATTTGCCAACCGTAGAAGTAGTTCACTAGCAAATATCCAGGACAGGAGGCCAATGCAACTTTGCACCCTTTCTCATATAAATGCACAAGGACATGCTAGAGGGAGGAGATTATATAAAGCATACAAGTATATACATTAATACATGTGTAAGATAAAAAAAAATGTAAAAGAACTCATATACGTACTTATTCTTCAATCTTCAGGCGCCTTTTATTTGGGATGGGATGATAAAGATTCTTGACAAATTGAAAATCACTTGTATAGATAAGATAAGACAGTATAGCTTTTGAAATGGCATAACATTATTGGGAGCTACAAGTGAGCCTAAGGGAGGGATAAAGGGAAAGGAGATTATAAGTGAAGCAATATGGAATCAAACTCTTATTTCAGGGATGACAATCTCTCGTTTGGTGACAGTTCCCATTACATTATTGCTAGCTACAATATGTAAAAATATATTGCAACAATTGGATTTTGTGTGATTTTTTTTTTTTTCAAATTGACGAGGAAGAGAAAAGTATATAATCAATGAGTAGTGATTTTTGTAAACAATAAATAAATATATTATTGCATATAGTGAGTAATTTATACTCCATAGAAGAAGATGAAAAAAAAGTGTAATGGGGGACGGTGGACTTATATCAAAATTGCTTGTGTAATGTATTTTAATTTGAGATAGTGAGTAATATATATATATAGGAATGAGATATTGTGAAAACATTCATAAAGTTGAAAACTGAAAACAGAAGATCAGGGCCATTGAAATTAAATATGACGGTTGAGATCAAATCCACGAAATTTGGGCTTACAATATCTCCTCCACAGACCCATTCTCTCTCTTCAGACGATGACCCAACTTCTACTGCTACAATTCCCATTTTTTCTCTTCTGACTATGAATATCATCAGACAACAACGAATGATCTCCATTTTCTCTCTCCTCCCACCATTTAATTTCTAGAAACTTGAGCAAATTCATGGCAGGTGTGCATAATTCAAGGGAAAAATCTACCATTTCCTAGAATTCATGTCTTCTCATGCTTGAATTCGAACCCTAGAAAACTTGTGGGTTGAAGAAATTTGTGGATAAACTTGTGGGTTGAACAAACCAATGGCAAAAACGAAAAACTCCACCATAGTAGCAGTACGCTTCGAAATCTAAGCTTTAATTGAATGTGTTAATCGATTAAATTGTATGTGAAAGACAAGCCCAAATGTTTGGGGATTAAATCGAACAGTCGTATTATATAATGCCTTGATTTGATGAACTCGATTTCTGTTTCTCTCTCTGTATTGCTGAATTTTGGTATCCAGATCTTGATTATGAAAGTTGAGAGAGAAAAAGGAAGAAGATGGAGGTTGAAGAAGATGAAGGTTGAAGTAGAAGGTGGGGAAAAATAAAGTTACTCTAATTTTAGTCAAAGTTACTCTTATAATACTCAAAGTTACCTAAAAAATGAAAGTTAATCTTACATATCAAAGTTACTCTAAATTTGGTAAAAGTTAGCCTTAATATATATAAAGTTATCCTAAAACTGATAAAAGTTACCCTTAAAATATATAAAGTTATCCTAAAACTGGTAAAAGTTACCCTTGAAATATATAAAGTTGCTCTAAAAGTGGTAAAAGTTACCCTTAAAATATATAAAGTTGCCCTAAAAGTGATAAAAGTTACTCTTGTTTTTAGTTTTCAGATTAAGAGCTATTTTCAGCGGATCTTTATATATATATATATATATATATATATATATATATATATATATATATATATATATATATATATATATATATATATATATATATATATATATATATATATATATATATATATATATATGTTAAGGTCACAATAATCTTGATGATGAATAATAATCATGTTGTCTTTTAATTTGTTAGAAGTATAAAAATTAATTATACTACGACATATACTAGTTTTCATTTAAAGTGTGTTCTATATACTTGATCAAATTTAACTTATTATTTAGACTTCTTTTCGAAGTTATCTTAGCTGTAAATGAACTTATTGGAAAAAATCATCCTAACTTTTTTTTTCTTCTGATTTAATCAAAATTGATTAGTTAAACAGATGACATGCACAGTACCCAAAAATATACTTCATCCGTTCCAAAATAAGTGAAACACTTGTCTCAAAAAGCTATCACATAAATGAGAGAAGTGTTTCACTTATTTTGGAACGGAGGAAATATATAAACCCCTTTAACAAAAAATGAGAAATGAAACCCTAAGGAGTAAGTGTTTGACAGTTTTGAGTATAAATCCCTAATAGAAGCCCTAGATATCATTGTCGATACAAATAAATTTTATTCTCTACAATGGGAAGACATGGAACATCTGATTCTCTGAAGATAAGAATGGCACTGCTGTTAGTCATGAAACCTGGCAACCTATGACAAGTGAACTTTTAACATCTTATGTTTAGCCCGGCCCGATGATTCTTTTTTACTCCACAAACGTAGGTATTTTATCAAGTCTATAAATAGCCAAGAGGATATCTCGTCTTGAACTCATGCAGCATATTACTACACAATCTTTTATATATAGCTTCTTGAGTCAAAGTACACTAGTGATCTTTGGGTATTAGCTAGCTGAGGTAAATTCCTATTTCCTTCCTATATATAGTAATAGTAGTTCTCTATTTTAATTTCTTTGTTTTTTTTGCATTGTTTTAGTTTTCCATGACTAATTTGGACTGTAAATGAAATGCATATTGTGTTATATATACGCAAAGTGAAGCTTGGAAATAATGGCATCAATTCAGTACGAGAAGAAGGAAGAAGTAGGTGTGCAATTCAGCTCTGAAGAGAAAGCGAGTTTGGATGAGATATTAAAGCATGCAGAGGACTCGTACGAATCTGAAGGTATCGAGAATCAAGCCCTTGATATCGTTGCGAAACACGATGGCCTATGCGGGAACGATGGCCAAGGCAAGCTAGTAGGGGGTGGCCAATTCGGGAACGATGGCCAAGGCAAGCTAGTAGGGGGTGGCCAATTCGGGAACGATGGCCAAGGCAAGCTAGTAGGGGGTGGCCGATTCGGGAACGATGGCCAAGGCAAGGTCGGGGTTGCCAACCTAGCCATGCGTATAGTGGTGGTAGCAGGAGCCTTGAAGAATCAGACAAAGGGATCTTTGAAGATTTTAGACAACAAGAAATGGGCGGGACACGTTGTCAAAAACTTCCCCAATCCTCTCAGTGGTACGGGTGCTTTCTCTCTATCAGCCATGTCGGCGAAGGGTGTTAAGGCCGGGGTGGCTTATGCTGGCAAGAATCGTGCTGGTGTTGAATGTGCATGGCTCCTTGCTTTTGCAGACACCACCGCTACTAAACGTAGGGTAAGTTCAATCAAGATTAAGACATATGACTAATTTAGTTACGTAATGTATGAAATAACGTACTACTACGTACTGTACTAGTTTTCCCTTTTGATATATGTTTCTATTATGATACTCTAACATATTTTGTGTCCTATTAAAAGGGAATAGACAATGGAAGCTAAGGAGTAACATGTTTGTTCGCTTTTCCTATATAATCTAATGTTGTTTGTATTTTCTAGCTAACATAATGGGCCATGGCAGATTTATGCGGAGTGTGGCCCTAAAAGCAAATTCAACAAAATTGACTGGGCAAAGATTGAAGAGAAGCTGGTTAATGCTGGACAGCTAGCTAAGGCCTCTGACAAGGCGACTGGAACTTCGGTGTATGCTACTATTGCTGGCTCCAATGGCAAAGATATGGTTGCTGCAGCCTTCGCTGGTTAAACACACATATATAGTACTCCTCCGTGCATGTACTACGTACGATGTGGATCACTAATATAATTTGCTCCATGCATGCAAGTACTTCTGTGCATGGATCAACTATATGTGTATTGTATATCTACTTTGTCGTTTGTGTGCGGTTATTTCAGTATGTTTTAGTTTTATTATTATGAGGGCTAAGCACCTGTAGCCTGTAGGCTGTAAGAACATGCTATCTACCTTGCATGATTCAACCGTGCATGTACTTTATCATATGTATTACTAATAAATAAAAGTCCCTCTTTTATTACTTATGCATGTTACTTTTTTTAAATATAATCTCTATGACTTGATTACAATTACCAAAGTTAATTAAGGATGATGTAATAGAATCTTAATTATAACCTCCGTTTCACAATACATGTACCATTTCTGAGTTAAGTGTATAGTAGGGTACTGAACTTTCACAAAAGTTGCAAATAAGGTACCCTAATTATAAAAGTTGCAATTTGGGTACTCAATTAAAATTCGTTACCTATACTGCCGTTAACTTGCATTTAATTTAAAAAAAAAAGACTTTGTTGTTCTCTCTCTTCTCCCAACGTCTTCTCTTCTTCCTTTTTTTCTTTGCACACTTTCTCTCTCATCTCCACTCAATATACTTCAAATCCCTTGAATTACATTGCTTATTTTGCGATAAAAACATCAGATTAATACTCTACTCGTTGTTCTGAACATTCTGGTACTAATTTGATCAATATTCTTGCCCTTCAAAAATCAGGGTTCCTCTGATTTGGGGATTTTTCTTCGTTTTACTCTGTTTTGGGGGATAATTTTAACTCTTCTTTAATTTGGTACTAATCGCAATTGTACTGGTGTACTGTTCGTTCAACATAAGATGGGAGAAAGGAAAGTATTGAACAAATCTTATCCTTCGGATTTTTATCCGGCCAAAATATCTAGAGGAAAGAAGCCCAAAAATCAGCAAAGTAAAGTTCGTATGAAGCTTTCTATGATTATTCGTTGTAATTCTTGTGGAAATTACATTTACAGAGGCAGCAAATTCAATAGTTTTTGAATATGCTTAAAGCTAAGAGAATTTTCCGATTTGACAAGGAATTTCTGGAAAATTTCAGTCACATGGGTTGGTAATTTTTTAATATATAGTTTATTTTCAATTTTCTTTTTTGCTGGTTTGCTAGATTTTTTTGGCTTATTCTTGTTATTTCCGTGAGTTGATTGAATTCATGGTTTCATCTTCAACCTTCAATCAATATCATAACAATTGCAAAGTTGCGTGAATCTTCCAATTTTACAAGAAAATCAAGAAAATTCGTGTTATTCTTGTCAATGGCCGGTTCTTTTGGTATGTCTTTATCTCCTTGCGTAGTGAGCGGAAAAAAATTCAGTGATGGTGATGGTGGTGGTTCTCGGTGCGTCGCGAGTGGTGGTGTGGTGGTATGGCAATGTTGTTGAGATATGGAGAGGGAGAATGATGGGAGTAGGTGGGTGGTGGACTGGTGGCCTGGCCTTGTGGGGGAAAGGAGAGAGAAAGACATAAATTTTTTTTAAGAAAGAGAAATGAAAATTTTATGCAAAAATATTTTTTATCTCAAAGTTCCGTACCTTAACTGGTTTTGGTGGCAGAAGTTGGGTTGAGTACCTTATTTGCAACTTTTACAAATAGGGTACCTTATTTGCAACTTTAGTGAAAGTTGAATACCCAACATTGTACTTAACTCCACTATTTCTATATGACACACAAACCAAGGGTGAGGAGAGAGAGGGCTGTAATTGTATTACAACCCCATGTGATTATGTTTTACAGGAGGGGATGTATTGTGAAACATCTAATAAAGGAAATGGTGCATGTATTGTGAAACATCCTAAAGAGGAAAATGCCTTGTTTCATGTCAACTCACCTTCTTGCTCCATTATGTAAGCAATGCAACCATATAAGAGATGGCCAATAGTGTCGGCCAATTCAGCCCATCCAGCCCTGCCCACGTCGTGGGCCGTGTGGATCGAGCCCGCGAAAAGCCCGGTCCAGCCCGCCTCGAACCGTGAAATTGGTGGGTGGATCGTGGGCCGAATTTTTTGATCCCAACCCACGAAAGCCCACTACTAAAACCGTCCAACCCGGTCCACGAAACCGATCCAGCGCGGCCCATGAATCGGCCCAGCCCGACCTAAGTAATTATTCAACCTTATTATGTATATTTTAATCAAATTGCATATATTATAATTCAATCAAATTAAAAAATAATGAAATTATTCAAGAATATTAATAATTGTATATTTTTTAATTAGTTTTAAAGGTTTTACGTAACAATAATGAATAATTTTGAAAAAAAAATCTCATGCCCGACTGCAAGCCCGCTAGGCCACGAACCGCCAGAACCGCTCCCCGAACCATGAAAACTGGTAGCAGACCGGTGCGTGCCAAGATTTTTAAGCCCGTGGACTAGCCCGCCCAAACCGTGAATTTCACGTTCCGGTCCTGGGCTATGAAATCTCAGCTCGGCCCGCTAGGCCCACGGACTGGCCCGCTTGAGCCCGCGGACTGGTGGCCATCTCTACATATAATTAACTAGTTTTGAAGCCCGTGCGTTGTTTTTTATTTTATTTTTTTGCAAATTTTTGATTAACATTGTTGGTTTTGTGTTGCTGTGAAATGAGATTTTTCAACACTATTGTATTTACATAATTCCTCCGTTCTAATTCTATTGCAACAATTACCACTTTGGGTAGTTTCATCTATTGGGACTACTCCACTTTTGGTATTAAATAAAAGCAACTATAGTTGACAATATTGTCTTTATTTAATGTTAATAAAACCATCATTAATTACTCAAATTGTCTTATAAAGTTGCATTTACTTTATTAAGGAATTACATATCCCCTCCTCTAGTTAATTAGAAGGGTACCTCTATGCTAAACTACCCATCTTTTTCATTTCCTTAAAAACCATGTCCAAAACCATTGTTGCTATAGAAAAAAAACAGAGAAAGTATTTGTCATTATACTCTAATTTATAGATTTGTTATTACGATATATAAAATTTATATTTTCTAATATTCATTTGAATATTGTAGCTAAGTTAATTATTAAATGGTATCCCAATAATTGGTATGACTAACAATAGCTAACACACTTTTAACGTGAAGAATGCCGAATGATAATTTAAGAAAGTAGAGGGTAATAATTTAATAGATGCAGGACAAAAAGAATAGAGTAAAATTTGAGTGCCTGCCACAACTTCAACTTTTAATATAGCACATAAACACTAATGCATATAGAATTAATGGAAGAAGGACAAGCCAAATAAAGATCATAATGATGGTATCATGAATAAAATTAATTAAATATAGGAAAAATTGTTTTAAATAAGTCAACCTTTGCGCGGTCTTCCCATTCTAAGTCTACCTTTTGATTATCCCTGATTGAGTTTGGCTTGTATGTCTGTTTTCTTCTATTGAGGTTTAACCTGTTTGTGACTTGTTTAGTAGCTTACTTATGATACGTGTTACAATGTCCCACCCCCCACCCTCGCCTGTTTTAGAAGAAAGGACATTGCAACACGTATCATAAGTAACCTACTAAACAAGTCACAAACTGGTTAAAACTCAATAGAAGAAAACAGACATACAAGCCTAACTCAATCAGGGATAATCAAAAGGTAGACTTAAAATGGGAAGACCGTGCAAAGCTTGACTTATTTAAAATAATTTTTCCTTAAATATAAAACTAAACTTTACTAATAATCGAAAATACTATTTAAGAGAAAAAATATACCTCTTCATCAATCATGACCATATCAAGACTTATCAAACTTTCTCCTTTTTTATGATCTGTGACCTCAAATAGTCTAAAAACCAGAACCTTGTTTTTCCAATTAGGTTTTAATAGAATTAAGTTCATGGAGAAAAGAATAAGATCAGACATATAGATATATGAAAAAGACAAACATAAATAATTATGTATACAATAAATATTCTAGAAATAAAATAATTGGTCAATTGCAATGTCGTTAACAAACTTTAATTTGATTCTTCATGTAATGCCCCCGTGGTATGTTATAGGTTCAAAATTATAGATATGATTTTTTATCTTTATATAACTCAATTTTTAAAAGAATGATTTTGAAAGATATAATTGCTATTGTCACATATAATTTCTAATTTTATAGTTTTTTTATATGTATTATATTATTGTTCATCTAAATAAATAAATTTTCATAAGTTTAAAAATATATTGTATATGGAACTTATTTCGAAGCATATTTCGAGCATTCTCTAATGGTAAATAAATTATAATATTGCGAATTTGTAGCAAAAAGTTATACTCAATACATAGTATAATAATTTAGTTTGTTTATTTAAAATCAGACTATAATAATCTTCACTTATCCAAAACATCTCATATGTATTTATCACTATTATGATCACATTTTTTTTTTAAAAGTTAAAAATTAAAAAGAATGACATGGCATGCTTAGGTGGAGCTCTTCAAAAATATTCTAAGGTTGTCTTTTAAAATCAAACTCTAATTTTTTTCATCATCCTAAACTCTAATATATATGTAACTTTATCACTATTAAATTTAGTTTTTGTTGTAATAACAAAGTTTCCTCAGTATGTTTTGTTGCAATACTAAATTGTTTTGGTTCAGTTGAGTAAGGCTGAAGTTTTTGAAAGATAATATGTTTAATCCTGTAAATTGGACTTATTATAAAATACTTTTAGCTTAATTATTATTATATTTATCTAAAAGAAAGACTAAAAAATATCTTACCATTCATCTAATTAAATATATTTTCATGAGTTGTAGAACTATATAGTAAATGGTTCTCATTTTGAAGCATATTTCAAGCACTCTCCTATGGTAAAAATTATCATGTTTTCAATTAGGTAGCAAAACTTCAATTCAATTTACATAATATAATAATTTAGATTTTTTATACAAAATCAAACTCTAATTTCTCCCTATTCAAAACTCCTTTTATGTATTTAAATATGTGTAGAACTCTATTTTTTAAAATATTTAAAATAAAAATTAATGACATGGCAATCCTACGTGGCGCTCTCTATTTCATAAGTTGTAGAACTATATTGTATATGGATCTTATTTCGGAGCACATTTCGATCATTATCCAATGGTACAAAAATTATAATATTCCGAATTACGTAGCAAAAGTTGTACACAAATTACATAATATAATAATTTTGGTTGTTCATTCAAAACCAAACTCTAATTTTCGCTTATCCAAAGCTCCTTATATGTATTTAAATCTATGTAGAACTCTATTTTTGAAAAAATAAAAATAGACTTTTATGACAGGCAATCCTACGTGGCGCGCTTTATGGCCTCGAAATCTTGAGGAGCACCCTATGCTCCCGAGAAGTTCCTCCTTTATTTATATACTAGTATTGGGACCCGGGCAAACGCCCGGGCTTTTTCGTGAAAGAAGAGGTAGAGTTTTTAAATATTTACACCCCTATTTTTGGCCGTTCTTTTTGTTTGACATAGAACAACTAAAAGTTACAATATGATTTTGTCATTATCTTTGACGTTGGTTTCTAATTTATATGTCATGAAGAAACTCACTTCATTCAGAAGTATACTATATCATGCAAAAACTACATCATTTCTGAACAATCCACTATATCATTTAGACACTCACTATATTATGCAGAAACTCATTATATGATTCAAACATTCACTCTATCATGCGGAAACTACATATTTTTATATGTTAAAGCACATGTCATGATATACTACACAACCTACTTCAAATCTAAATGTTCACACTAACAATAGGTACTGAGTCGTCTAAACTGAGATGATCGCTGAATGTTTTACCAATTTCTCCCCATAGTGATATGACAAAGTTTTGTCCACTGCAAATAATTAATAATTTTAAGACCTAGAATAATATTTCTATAAAACTATCTACGAATAAAAAACAATATTCTTTATGAAATAAAGAACATTAACCTTGTATGCTCTAATGTGATTTCCCTTAGTACAGTTCTTGCTCGTTGTGTCAGTCTACCAATGGCCGTAGTTGTGCTATGATATTTGCATGAGGGATATAATAATATATATAAAGTACATATAATAATAATAATAATTACTAAAGATAAGTTATAACATGTATTTAAATATAAAGGCTATATAATGAAGAAATAGAAGTACCTGTGAGTTGCACAATTGAGTCACATCGTTTTGAATCAACTGATCATAGTCTCCCAACTCAAACTCGTGTCTAGAAATTTTGGGTTCGTCTTCATCTAGAGTTTGAACACAGGTTGAGAAGTTGAAATATATCATGTGTTTATTTGTGACAGTTCTATACTCTTCTTTGTTGGTCAGTCACATTAAAGTTTCTAATTATGTAGATGTTCCCCTCCTTGAGTGTGCGTTTGTAGTCTGATGCATCATCTCCTCTTATAGAGCCTTGAATGTGATCTCCCTATTTTAGTAGGCCATTTAGTTTGCAAGGTTAGATCAAAATAAAACAAAAATAGATAATGTGTTAATTGTATAGCGGGGCTTACTTCCTCATCTGCAAGTATCGTTTCAACATCAATAAAATTGTTGGTTTTCGGGTTTATTGCATCCCACATTCGGGTGACCCTAACTTTCAGAGTCCAATCTTGTCTTTCTTTGCTCAAATCCTTGATCAGATTGTACCTGATTGGTTCAATTGATATCCTTGACCTTTTTATTTACAATAGCATAGCACATAAGTTTATTTTTTTGTTCCAATGCTGAAGTCACCAGTATATGTTCTAAGTTCAAGATAAAACATACCTTTCTTTAGTACTCATTGTATTTATTGATAAAATTAAATCACCTGTCATATAAATATGAAACAATAATTTGTTAAATTATGAAGGATTGGTAATATTGCTACGGTATGTTGCTAAGGTATGTTGATGCGGTGCCCTTCACGCCTCAATAGACCAACATGATTAACAATATCAACCATCTTTCTAATATGTTGACCATGTCCCATCTTATCCAACATTCATGTTTGGAGGAGACGAAGGATGCAACATTTGTTCCTTATCAAAGGAAAAGAAAATATATACGAGGAGTATATTTATTAGAAAACGTACATTAGGAAGAACTCAATGAGCAAAGCTGATCCCCAAAAATCAATGATATTTAGTTCACGTAATTAGTCAATATTTCCTTTTATACGTTACTTTAATATAAAATTTTAAATATAGTATAAATGGATCTTATTTTAAAGTACTTTTTTAAACACTTTTCAATGGTACAAAAATTATAAATTACGAATAGTATATTAAAAGTTATAATGAATTTACTATATTTAAGTTTTTCATTGTGAATCCAACTCTATTTAATCTTATCCTAAGCTCTATTTATATTTTTAATCAACTTAAAACTCTATTTATATTTAAAAAAATGACATGGCACTTAATGAGTGCGATATAAATGAGGACACCAAATGTCGCGACCTTATCCGTTACTTTAATATAAAATTTTAAATATAGTATAAATAGATCTTATTTTAAAGTACTTTTTAAACACTTTCCAATGGTACAAAATGTAATCCCCGTAAATTTATGAATTTTATAAATATATTTTAATGTATATTTATATATATTTTAGTATGTTTTAGTATTTAAACGATTTATTTTTGAAAGGTTGACTATTTGAAAGTCAAAGAAATTATTTAATGATTTCAGGAAGTCAAACATTTTAGTTAGTCATACTTTGAAATATATTTGAATAGCTAAAACACTTTTGGGTTTGTAAAAAGGGATTTTAAATTGGGTATCAGGAACCCAACCACACCAATCATCAGCAATTAATTATTATTTTTAGCCCAATCACCTTTTCCTAAGCCCAAAAGGAGAGAACCTATATAAACCCCAAAAACCCCAAATTTCCCACACACTTATTTTCTCTCTCCTCTTTCTCCTCTTTTCTTTCGGCCTCCCTCTTCTTTTTCTCCCTCTCCCCCGATTTTCTTTTCCTCCTCCTTTGGTCTTCTTCGGCCAGCAGCACCGGCACCGGCGCCGCCGCCATCGGCCGACCGCCACCATCACCGGCAGCAGCAGCCGGCGGCAGCGACACCATCCTCCCTCCTTGCCGTGACTTTCTTCCTCTTCTTTGCTTTGGTTATTTCTTCCTCCTCAGGTTATTTTAATGCAAAGTTTGTATTTTTAAGGATTGGTTTAATATGTTTGTGTTTAAAAGTTGTAGTTTGATGATTTAATTATGAATCTAAGATTTTGTAATTTATGTGGTGAAGTAATTAAATTTCAGATTTACTTATTATGTTTGAATTGAGATTTTAATTATCAAAGCATGGATTTTTAGGGTTTTATAAGTTGGAAAATCATAGTAGTATGTTTAGTTTATGAAATTGAGTATTCTTATGATTTTAAGTATGTTTAAGTATGTTTTAAAAAGGTTTTATTATTTTATAAGTTGCTGGAAATTTGAAAAGGATGTTGATGGTGGAGCTTTTATGACTAAACTATGTGTTTTTAAGGGTTTTTAAACAACTAATATAGTAGTACTATACTAGGAGGTTTTAATAATTAAGTTTAGTGATGGGAAAGGTTTTTGAACACTCTTGAGAATGGTTTAAAGTATTTTATTATTGCTGGAAATTTATAAAGTATTGATTGTGGATTATATATATTGGTTATTTTAGGCGGAGAATATTAGCTTTAGGCGACTTTTAAGGTTGTGAAAGTGGTCTCTCGATTTGTCTACACATGGCACGTACATACCTATGTATGGGTTGGATTAGTATCATGTCATAAGGAAGGGATTTATGTAATATCATGTATAGGGAACTATTTTAGTTCATATGTGATTTATATTCAAAATGAATTTGCATGTTTTATGCTGTTGTGTGAAGCATGTTGGTTATGATGGTGATTTTATGTTTGTATGGAATATTGATGCAAGCATATGTGATTTGGGAACTTTATTTTATTAATTCACATGAGGGATTAATATTTATGTTGGTATTGGATCATGATTGAATCTTGTTCCCTTTGGATTATTTAATTACTTTATGGGAACTGAGTGCCTTATTTGGTAAGTTGATTTTTATACCTATGAAAGGTTGGTTGGTTGTTGACATGGTTGAACAAATAATTAAAGGCTATGGATTTAATGTTGGAATTTTCTTGGATTGTTAAGTTGATCACCTTATTTAATCCTAAGATAAAAGTTGAAGTTTATGTATTTTGATGATCATAATGTTTGTTCTACTTGTGAGTCATAATAAGCGAATAAATTATTAATCATGTAAAGTGAAACATGAATAGCAATAGTTTTAGACTTGTACATGTCTGAAGTGTTGGACTAGTATGAGTTGGAGTATGTTGTGGTAGCCCATGGCTTTTCTTGGGACCGGATTAATCACTGTGTCCTATTTTTATTTAAAGGTTCCTCGATATCGTAGGTCAGGGGAGTACGGAGTCGCATCTGTACTTCGTCTTCTAAATTGAAGACTGGTTGGGTTTGGACAACTCTTTCCATTGTCAATTCCATCTAAATTAATTAACTTACTAGTTGTGGAGTTTAGTTTAGTAAAAGTAGTCTACAATGTTGTTATATTATTATTTATCCCTGCTTAATGGTTATTAGTATCATGTTAGGTTTTATATTTATTTACTATGTAGTACTCCGCTTTGCTGATTACGTGCTTTGTGTGTATGTGTTGATCATGGATATGCCTTAATTATCTGAAAAAAGGATCCTTCCTAAATTGTTAAGTTAAAAGAAAGCACTTTATTTACTGAATGACACAATATTGATGACCAATTTGGTGAGCAGTCTTTCGAAATCAATAGTGCATTGTCATTTACAGGTTTGAAGATGATGCATCATGAGTTCGGGAATTGGAGAGCTTGTGTTGACTTTACATTTTACTTTGACTTTATATTTTCATAGTTGACTTCTATTATTGTAGTTGACTTTTACTTGTTGGGGTTGACTTTCGAGTTGACTCATTTGGTTGACTAAGTTTTATTTTTAAAGTTTATTTAATTATTATTTCTACTTGCAAAATTCGAATAAGTCGATATGTTATCACACGAGGCTAATTTTTATATAAAATGGTATTTTGAAAAAGAGAGAATTGTCGGGGTGTTACACAAAAATTATAATTTTACGAACTATATATTAAAAGTTATAATCAATTTACTATATTTAAGTTTTTCATTGTGAACCCAACTCTATTTATTCTTATCCTAAACTCTATTTGTATTTTAATCAACTTAGAACTCTATTTATATTTTAAAAAAATGACATGACACTTAATGAGTGCGACAAATGGCGTCCAATGAGGACGCCAAATGTTCTGCGACCTCGTGGCTGGCTTTTGTTCTGCTTTATATATTAGTTATATGATATTGATTGATTTTGGGGCTTTATTTACTAGCTAGCATCATCTGATTTATTTGTTTGTCATTCACATAATCCGTCCATTTGCCAACCGTAGAAGTAGTTCACTAGCAAAAATCCAGGACAGGAGGCCAATGCAACTTTGCACCCTTTCTCATATAAATGCACAAGGACATGCTAGAGGGAGGAGATTATATAAGGCATACAAGTATATACATTAATACATGTGTAAGATAAAAAAGAAATGTAAAAGAACTCATATACGTACTTATTCTTCAATCTTCAGGCGCCTTTTATTTGGGATGGAATGATAAAGATTCTTGACAAATTGAAAATCACTTGTATAAATAAGATAAGACAGTATAGCTTTTGAAATGGAATAACATTATTGGGAGCTACAAGTGAGCCTAAGGGAGGGAGAAAGGGAAAGGAGATTATAAGTGAAGCAATATGGAATCAAACTCTTATTTCAGGGATGACAATCTCTCGTTTGGTGACAGTTCCCATTACATTATTGCTAGCTACAATATGTAAAAATATATTGCAACAATTGGATTTTGTGTGATTTTTTTTTTTTTCAAATTGACGACGAAGAGAAAAGTATATAATCAATGAGTAGTGTTTTCTGTAAACAATAAATAAATATATTATTGCATATAGTGAGTAATTTATACTCCATAGAAGAAGATGAAAAAAAAGTGTAATGGGGGACGGTGGACTTATATCAAAATTGCTTGTGTAATGTATTTTAATTTGAGATAGTAAAAAAAAGGTAAACAGTGTTAACTATTATGAATCTAAAGAAATTAAGGCTGCTCCGAGAATTACCAGCTTGGACATATGTTGCAATTTTATTTACCAATTACGCGTGCCAAAAGTTTTTTATTTTAGCAAAGTGGCAACATAGTGTATATCATTTATTTAGCAATTTTACAGAGTTCTATATTATAATTTTTTTTCTAATTATACTCAAAAGAATTGGCACATTAGTTAATACACAAATTTTAACATTAATTCGAGTATTTATATATTATTTAGTAACATAAATTGAAAAAAGTTCATAGTTTGACAACAATATATACTAGAAAAATCTAATAAGATCTCATGTTATTCTATATATATATATATATATATATATATAGGAATGAGATCTTGTGAAAACATTCATAAAGCTGAAAGCTGAAAACAGAAGATCAGGGCCATTGAAATTAAATATGACGGTTGAGATCAAATCCACGAAATTTGGGCTTACAATATCTCCTCCACAGACCCATTCTCTCTCTTCAGACAATGACCCAACTTCTACTGCTACAATTCCCATTTTTTCTCTTCTGACTATGAATATCATCAGACAACAACGAAGGATCTCCATTTTCTCTCTCCTCCCACCATTTAATTTCTAGAAACTTGAGCAAATTCATGGCAGGTGTGCATAATTCAAGGGAAAAATCTACCATTTCCTAGAATTCATGTCTTCTCATGCTTGAATTCGAACTCTAGAAAACTTGTGGGTTGAAGAAATTTGTGGATAAACTTGTGGGTTGAACAAACCAATGGTAAAAACGAAAAACTCCACCGTAGTAGCGATGCGCTTCGAAATCTAAGCTTTAATTGAATGTGTTCATCGATTCAATTGTATGTGAAAGACAAGCCCAAATGTTTGGGGATTAAATCGAACAGTCGTATTATATAATGCCTTGATTTGATGAACTCGATTTCGTTTCTCTCTTCGTATTGCTGGATTTTGGTATCCGGATCTTGATTATGAAAGTTGAGAGAGAAAAAGGAAGAAGATGGAGGTTGAAGAAGATGAAGGTTGAAGTAGAAGGTGGGGAAAAATAAAGTTACTCTTATAATACTCAAAGTTACCTAAAAAATGAAAGTTAATCTTACATATCAAAGTTACTCTAAATTTGGTAAAAGCTAGCCTTAATATATATAAAGTTATCCTAAAAGCTGGTAAAAGTTACCCTTAAAATATATAAAGTTATCCTAAAACGGGTAAAAGTTACCCTTAAAATATATAAAGTTATCCTAAAACTGGTAAAAGTTACCCTTAAAATATATAAAGTTGCTCTAAAAGTGGTAAAAGTTACCCTTAAAATATATAAAGTTGCCCTAAAAGTGATAAAAGTTACTCTTGTTTTCAGTTTTCAGATTAAGAGCTATTTTCAGCGGATCTTACTACATACATATATATATATAGTAGGCTTGTATGTCTGTTTAAGTCTACCTTTTGATTATCCCTGATTGAGTTAGGCTTGTATGTCTGTTTTCTTCTATTGAGTTTTAACTTTGTTTGTGACTTGTTTAGTAGGTTACTTATGATACGTGTTGCAATGTCCTTTCTTCTAAAACAGGCGAGGGTGGGGGGTGGGATATTGCAACACGTATCATAAGTAACCTACTAAACAAGTCACAAACAGGTTAAAACTCAATAGAAGAAAACAGACATACAAGCCTAACTCAATTAGGGATAATCAAAAGGTAGACTTAAAATGGGAAGACCGTGCAAAGCTTGACTTATTTAAAACAATTTTTCCTTAAATATAAAACTAAACTTTACTAATAATCGAAAATACTATTTAAGAGAAAAAATATACCTCTTCATCAATCATGACCATATCAAGACTTATCAAACTTTCCCCTTTTTTGTGATCTGTGACCTCACACAGTCTAAAAACCAGAACCTTGTTTTTCCAATTAGGTTTTAATAGAATTAAGTTCATGGAGAAAAGAATAAGATCAGACATATAGATATATGAAAAAGACAAACATAAATAATTATGTATACAATAAATATTCTAGAAATAAAATAATTAGTCAATTGCAATGTCGTTAACAAACTTTAATTTGATTCTTCATGTAATGCCCCCGTGGTATGTTATAGGTTCAAAATTATAGATATGTATTTTTTATCTTTATATAACTCAATTTTTAAAAGAATGATTTTGAAAGATATAATTGCTATTGTCACATATAATTGCTAATTTTATAGTTTTTTTATATGTATTTAAAAACAATATAAATAATATATTATTGTTCATCTAAATAAATAAATTTTCATAAGTTTAAAACTATATTGTATATGGAACTTATTTCGAAGCATATTTCGAGCATTCTCTAATGGTAAAGAAATTATAATATTGCGAATTTGTAGCAAAAAGTTATACTCAATACATAGTACAATAATTTAGTTTGTTTATTTAAAATCAGACTGTAATAATCTTCACTTATCCAAAACATCTCATATGTATTTATCACTATTTTGATCACATTTTTTTTAAAAAAAAGGTAAAAATTAAAAAGAATGACATGGCATGCTTAGGTGGAGCTCTTCAAAAATATTCTAAGGCTGTCTTTTAAAATCAAACTCAAATTTTTTTCATCATCCTAAACTCTAATATATATGTAACTTTATCACTATTAAATTTAGTTTTTGTTGTAATAACAAAGTTTCCTCAGTATGTTTTGTTGCAATACTAAATTGTTTTGGTTCAGTTGAGTAAGGCTGAAGTTTTTGAAAGATAATATGTTTAATCCTGTAAATTGGACCTATTATAAAATACTTATAGCTTAATTATTATTATATTTATCTAAAAGAAAGACTAAAAAATATCTTACCATTCATCTAATTAAATATATTTTCATGAGTTGTAGAACTATATAGAAAAAGGTTCTCATTTTGAAGCATATTTCAAGCACTCTCCTATGGTAAAAAATTATAATGTTTTCAATTAGGTAGCAAAACTTAAGTTCAATTTACGTAAGATAATAATTTAGATTTTTTATTCAAAATCAAACTCTAATTTATCCCTATTCAAAACTCCTTTTATATATTTAAATATGTGCAGAACTCTATTTTTTAAAATATTTAAAATAAAAATTAATGACATGACAATCCTACGTGGCGCTCTCTATTTCATAAGTTGTAGAACTATATTGTATATGGATCTTATTTCGGAGCATATTTCGATCATTATCCAATGGTACAAAAATTATAATATTCCGAATTACGTAGCAAAAGTTGTACACAAATTACATAAATAATAATTTTGGTTGTTCATTCAAAACCAAACTCTAATTTTCGCTTATCCAAAGCTCCTTATATGTATTTAAATCTATGTAGAACTCTATTTTTGAAAAAATAAAAATAGACATTTATGACAGGCAATCCTACGTGGCGCGCTTTATGGCCTCGAAATCTTGAGGAGCACCCTATGCTCCCGAGAAGTTCCTCCTTTATTTATATACTAGTATTGGGACCCGGGCAAACGCCCGGGCTTTTTCGTGAAAGAAGAGGTAGAGTTTTTAAATATTTACACCCCTATTTTTGGCCGTTCTTTTTGTTTGACATAGAACAACTAAAAGTTACAATATGATTTTGTCATTATCTTTGACGTTGGTTTCTAATTTATATGTCATGAAGAAACTCACTTCATTCAGAAGTATACTATATCATGCAAAAACTACATCATTTACGAACAATCCACTATATCATTTAGACACTCACTATATTATGCAGAAACTCATTATATGATTCAAACATTCACTCTATCATGCGGAAACTACATATTTTTATATGTTAAAGCACATGTCATGATATACTACACAACCTACTTCAAATCTAAATGTTCACACTAACAATAGGTGCTAGAGTCGTCTAAACTGAGATGATCGCTGAATGTTTTACCAATTTCTCCTCATAGTGATATGACAAAGTTTTGTCCACCGCAAATAATTAATAATTTTAAGACCTAGAATAATATCTCTATAAAACTATCTACGAATAAAAAACAATATTCTTTATGAAATAAAGAACATTAACCTTGTATGCTCTAATGTGATTTCCCTTAGTACGGTTCTTGCTCGTTGTGTCGGTCTACCAATGGCCTGTAGTTGTGCTATGATATTTGCATGAGGGATATAATAATATATATAAAGTACATATAATAATAATAATAATTACTAAAGATAAGTTATAACATGTATTTAAATATAAAGGCTATATAATGAAGAAATAGAAGTACCTGTGAGTTGCACAATTGAGTCACATCGTTTTGAATCAACTGATCATAGTCTCCCAACTCAAACTCGTGTCTAGAAATTTTGGGTTCGTCTTCATCTAGAGTTTG
The DNA here is from genome assembly GCA_947648045.1 of Beta corolliflora. Classification (NCBI taxonomy): domain Eukaryota; kingdom Viridiplantae; phylum Streptophyta; class Magnoliopsida; order Caryophyllales; family Amaranthaceae; genus Beta; species Beta corolliflora. The sequence goes on along the minus strand of CANSZD010002516.1, from coordinate 268,517 downwards.
AACACAGGTTGAGAAGTTGAAATATATCATGTGTTTATTTGTGACAGTTCTATACTCTTCTTTGTTGGCTGTCACATTAAAGTTTCTAATTATGTAGATGTTCCCCTCCTTGAGTGTGCGTTTGTAGTCTGATGCATCATCTCCTCTTATAGAGCCTTGAATGTGATCTCCCTATTTTAGTAGGCCATTTAGTTTGCAAGGTTAGATCAAAATAAAACAAAAATAGATAATGTGTTAATTGTATAGCGGGGCTTACTTCCTCATCGCGCAAGTATCATTTCAACATCAATAAAATTGTTGGTTTTCGGGTTTATTGCATCCCACATTCGGGTGACCCTAACTTTCAGAGTCCAATCTTGTCTTTCTTTGCTCAAATCCTTGATCAGATTGTACCTGATTGGTTCAATTGATATCCTTGACCTTTTTATTTACAATAGCATAGCACATAAGTTTATTTTTTTGTTCCAATGCTGAAGTCACCAGTATATGTTCTAAGTTCAAGATAAAACATACCTTTCTTTAGTACTCATTGTATTTATTGATAAAATTAAATCACCTGTCATATAAATATGAAACAATAATTTGTTAAATTATGAAGGATTGGTAATATTGCTGCGGTATGTTGCTAAGGTATGTTGATGCGGTGCCCTTCACGCCTCAATAGACCAACATGATTAACAATATCAACCATCTTTCTAATATGTTGACCATGTCCCATCTTATCCAACATTCATGTTTGGAGGAGACGAAGGATGCAACATTTGTTCCTTATCAAAGGAAAAGAAAATATATACGAGGAGTATATTTATTAGATAACGTACATTAGGAAGAACTCAATGAGCAAAGCTGATCCCCAAAAATCAATGATATTTAGTTCACGTAATTAGTCAATATTTCCTTTTATACGTTACTTTAATATAAAATTTTAAATATAGTATAAATGGATCTTATTTTAAAGTACTTTTTTAAACACTTTTCAATGGTACAAAAATTATAAATTACGAATAGTATATTAAAAGTTATAATGAATTTACTATATTTAAGTTTTTCATTGTGAATCCAACTCTATTTAATCTTATCCTAAGCTCTATTTATATTTTTAATCAACTTAAAACTCTATTTATATTTAAAAAAATGACATGGCACTTAATGAGTGCGATATAAATGAGGACACCAAATGTCGCGACCTTATCCGTTACTTTAATATAAAATTTTAAATATAGTATAAATAGATCTTATTTTAAAGTACTTTTTAAACACTTTCCAATGGTACAAAATGTAATCCCCCGTAAATTTATGAATTTTATAAATATATTTTAATGTATATTTATATATATTTTAGTATGTTTTAGTATTTAAACGATTTATTTTTGAAAGGTTGACTATTTGAAAGTCAAAGAAATTATTTAATGATTTCAGGAAGTCAAACATTTTAGTTAGTCATACTTTGAAATATATTTGAATAGCTAAAACACTTTTGGGTTTGTAAAAAGGGATTTTAAATTGGGTATCAGGAACCCAACCACACCAATCATCAGCAATTAATTATTATTTTTAGCCCAATCACCTTTTCCTAAGCCCAAAAGGAGAACCTATATAAACCCCCAAAAACCCCAAATTTCCCACACACTTATTTTCTCTCTCCTCTTTCTCCTCTTTTCTTTCGGCCTCCCTCTTCTTTTTCTCCCTCTCCCCCGATTTTCTTTTCCTCCTCCTTTGGTCTTCTTCGGCCAGCAGCACCGGCACCGGCGCCGCCGCCATCGGCCGACCGCCACCATCACCGGCAGCAGCAGCCGGCGGCAGCAACACCATCCTCCCTCCTTGCCGTGACTTTCTTCCTCTTCTTTGCTTTGGTTATTTCTTCCTCCTCAGGTTATTTTAATGCAAAGTTTGTATTTTTAAGGATTGGTTTAATATGTTTGTGTTTAAAAGTTGTAGTTTGATGATTTAGTTATGAATCTAAGATTTTGTAATTTATGTGGTGAAGTAATTAAATTTCAGATTTACTTATTATGTTTGAATTGAGATTTTAATTATCAAAGCATGGATTTTTAGGGTTTTATAAGTTGGAAAATCATAGTAGTATGTTTAGTTTATGAAATTGAGTATTCTTATGATTTTAAGTATGTTTAAGTATGTTTTAAAAAGGTTTTATTATTTTATAAGTTGCTGGAAATTTGAAAAGGATGTTGATGGTGGAGCTTTTATGACTAAACTATGTGTTTTTAAGGGTTTTTAAACAACTAATATAGTAGTACTATACTAGGAGGTTTTAATAATTAAGTTTAGTGATGGGAAAGGTTTTTGAACACTCTTGAGAATGGTTTAAAGTATTTTATTATTGCTGGAAATTTATAAAGTATTGATTGTGGATTATATATATTGGTTATTTTAGGCGGAGAATATTAGCTTTAGGCGACTTTTAAGGTTGTGAAAGTGGTCTCTCGATTTGTCTACACATGGCACGTACATACCTATGTATGGGTTGGATTAGTATCATGTCATAAGGAAGGGATTTATGTAATATCATGTATAGGGAACTATTTTAGTTCATATGTGATTTATATTCAAAATGAATTTGCATGTTTTATGCTGTTGTGTGAAGCATGTTGGTTATGATGGTGATTTTATGGTTGTATGGAATATTGATGCAAGCATATGTGATTTGGGAACTTTATTTTATTAATTCACATGAGGGATTAATATTTATGTTGGTATTGGATCATGATTGAATCTTGTTCCCTTTGGATTATTTAATTACTTTATGGGAACTGAGTGCCTTATTTGGTAAGTTGATTTTTATACCTATGAAAGGTTGGTTGGTTGTTGACATGGTTGAACAAATAATTAAAGGCTATGGATTTAATGTTGGAATTTTCTTGGATTGTTAAGTTGATCACCTTATTTAATCCTAAGATAAAAGTTGAAGTTTATGTATTTTGATGATCATAATGTTTGTTCTACTTGTGAGTCATAATAAGCGAATAAATTATTAATTATGTAAAGTGAAACATGAATAGCAATAGTTTTAGACTTGTACATGTCTGAAGTGTTGGACTAGTATGAGTTGGAGTATGTTGTGGTAGCCCATGGCTTTTCTTGGGACCGGATTAATCACTGTGTCCTATTTTTATTTAAAGGTTCCTCGATATCGTAGGTCAGGGGAGTACGGAGTCGCATCTGTACTTCGTCTTCTAAATTGAAGACTGGTTGGGTTTGGACAACTCTTTCCATTGTCAATTCCATCTAAATTAATTAACTTACTAGTTGTGGAGTTTAGTTTAGTAAAAGTAGTCTACAATGTTGTTATATTATTATTTATCCCTGCTTAATGGTTATTAGTATCATGTTAGGTTTTATATTTATTTACTATGTAGTACTCCGCTTTGCTGATTACGTGCTTTGTGTGTATGTGTTGATCATGGATATGCCTTAATTATCTGAAAAAAGGATCCTTCCTAAATTGTTAAGTTAAAAGAAAGCACTTTATTTACTGAATGACACAATATTGATGACCAATTTGGTGAGCAGTCTTTCGAAATCAATAGTGCATTGTCATTTACAGGTTTGAAGATGATGCATCATGAGTTCGGGAATTGGAGAGCTTGTGTTGACTTTACATTTTACTTTGACTTTATATTTTCATAGTTGACTTCTATTATTGTAGTTGACTTTTACTGTTGGGGTTGACTTTCAGAGTTGACTCATTTGGTTGACTAAGTTTTATTTTTAAAGTTTATTTAATTATTATTTCTACTGCAAAATTCTGAATAAGTCGATATGTTATCACACAGGCTAATTTTTATATAAAATGGTATTTTGGAAAAGAGAGAATTGTCGGGGTGTTACACAAAAATTATAATTTTACGAACTATATATTAAAAGTTATAATCAATTTACTATATTTAAGTTTTTCATTGTGAACCCAACTCTATTTATTCTTATCCTAAACTCTATTTGTATTTTAATCAACTTAGAACTCTATTTATATTTTAAAAAAATGACATGACACTTAATGAGTGCGACAAATGGCGCCAATAGAGGACGCCAAATGTTTGCGACCTCGTGGTAGGCTTTGTACTATAGCTTTATATATTAGTTATATGATATTGATTGATTTTGGGGCTTTATTTACTAGCTAGCATCATCTGATTTATTTGTTTGTCATTCACATAATCCGTCCATTTGCCAACCGTAGAAGTAGTTCACTAGCAAAAATCCAGGACAGGAGGCCAATGCAACTTTGCACCCTTTCTCATATAAATGCACAAGGACATGCTAGAGGGAGGAGATTATATAAGGCATACAAGTATATACATTAATACATGTGTAAGATAAAAAAGAAATGTAAAAGAACTCATATACGTACTTATTCTTCAATCTTCAGGCGCCTTTTATTTGGGATGGAATGATAAAGATTCTTGACAAATTGAAAATCACTTGTATAAATAAGATAAGACAGTATAGCTTTTGAAATGGAATAACATTATTGGGAGCTACAAGTGAGCCTAAGGGAGGGAGAAAGGGAAAGGAGATTATAAGTGAAGCAATATGGAATCAAACTCTTATTTCAGGGATGACAATCTCTCGTTTGGTGACAGTTCCCATTACATTATTGCTAGCTACAATATGTAAAAATATATTGCAACAATTGGATTTTGTGTGATTTTTTTTTTTTTCAAATTGACGACGAAGAGAAAAGTATATAATCAATGAGTAGTGTTTTCTGTAAACAATAAATAAATATATTATTGCATATAGTGAGTAATTTATACTCCATAGAAGAAGATGAAAAAAAGTGTAATGGGGGACGGTGGACTTATATCAAAATTGCTTGTGTAATGTATTTTAATTTGAGATAGTAAAAAAAGGTAAACAGTGTTAACTATTATGAATCTAAAGAAATTAAGGCTGCTCCGAGAATTACCAGCTTGGACATATGTTGCAATTTTATTTACCAATTACGCGTGCCAAAAAGTTTTTTATTTTAGCAAAGTGGCAACATAGTGTATATCATTTATTTAGCAATTTTACAGAGTTCTATATTATAATTTTTTTTCTAATTATACTCAAAAGAATTGGCACATTAGTTAATACACAAATTTTAACATTAATTCGAGTATTTATATATTATTTAGTAACATAAATTGAAAAAAGTTCATAGTTTGACAACAATATATACTAGAAAAATCTAATAAGATCTCATGTTATTCTATATATATATATATATATATATATATAGGAATGAGATCTTGTGAAAACATTCATAAAGCCGAAAGCCGAAAACAAGAAGATCGGGGCCATTGAAATTAAATATGACGGTTGAGATCAAATCCACGAAATTTGGGCTTACAATATCTCCTCCACGACCCATTCTCTCTCTTCGGACAATGACCCAACTTCTCTTGCTACAATTCCCATTTTTTCTCTTCTGACTATGAATATCATCAGACAACAACGAAGGATCTCCATTTTCTCTCTCCTCCCACCATTTAATTTCTAGAAACTTGAGCAAATTCATGGCAGGTGTGCATAATTCAAGGGAAAAATCTACCATTTCCTAGAATTCATGTCTTCTCATGCTTGAATTCGAACTCTAGAAAACTTGTGGGTTGAAGAAATTTGTGGATAAACTTGTGGGTTGAACAAACCAATGGTAAAAACGAAAAACTCCACCGTAGTAGCAGTACGCTTCGAAATCTAAGCTTTAATTGAATGTGTTCATCGATTCAATTGTATGTGAAAGACAAGCCCAAATGTTTGGGGATTAAATCGAACAGTCGTATTATATAATGCCTTGATTTCATGAACTCGATTTCTGTTTCTCTCTCGTATTGCTTGGATTTTGGTATCCGGATCTTGATTATGAAAGTTGAGAGAGAAAAGGAAGAAGATGGAGGTTGAAGAAGATGAAGGTTGAAGTAGAAGGTGGGGAAAAATAAAGTTACTCTTATAATACTCAAAGTTACCTAAAAAATGAAAGTTAATCTTACATATCAAAGTTACTCTAAATTTGGTAAAAGCTAGCCTTAATATATATAAAGTTATCCTAAAACTGGTAAAAGTTACCCTTAAAATATATAAAGTTATCCTAAAACGGGTAAAAGTTACCCTTAAAATATATAAAGTTATCCTAAAACTGGTAAAAGTTACCCTTAAAATATATAAAGTTGCTCTAAAAGTGGTAAAAGTTACCCTTAAAATATATAAAGTTGCCCTAAAAGTGATAAAAGTTACTCTTGTTTTCGGTTTTCGATTAAGAGCTATTTTCAGCGGATCTTACTACATACATATATATATATAGTAGGCTTGTATGTCTGTTTAAGTCTACCTTTTGATTATCCCTGATTGAGTTAGGCTTGTATGTCTGTTTTCTTCTATTGAGTTTTAACCTGTTTGTGACTTGTTTAGTAGGTTACTTATGATACGTGTTGCAATGTCCTTTCTTCTAAAACAAAGGGTGGGGGGTGGGATATTGCAACACGTATCATAAGTAACCTACTAAACAAGTCACAAACAAGTTAAAACTCAATAGAAGAAAACAGACATACAAGCCTAACTCAATTAGGGATAATCAAAAGGTAGACTTAAAATGGGAAGACCGTGCAAAGCTTGACTTATTTAAAACAATTTTTCCTTAAATATAAAACTAAACTTTACTAATAATCGAAAATACTATTTAAGAGAAAAAAATATACCTCTTCATCAATCATGACCATATCAAGACTTATCAAACTTTCCCCTTTTTTGTGATCCGTGACCTCACACAGTCTAAAAACCGGAACCTTGTTTTTCCAATTAGGTTTTAATAGAATTAAGTTCATGGAGAAAAGAATAAGATCGAGACATATAGATATATGAAAAAGACAAACATAAATAATTATGTATACAATAAATATTCTAGAAATAAAATAATTAGTCAATTGCAATGTCGTTAACAAACTTTAATTTGATTCTTCATGTAATGCCCCGTGGTATGTTATAGGTTCAAAATTATAGATATGTATTTTTTATCTTTATATAACTCAATTTTTAAAAGAATGATTTTGAAAGATATAATTGCTATTGTCACATATAATTGCTAATTTTATAGTTTTTTTATATGTATTTAAAAACAATATAAATAATATATTATTGTTCATCTAAATAAATAAATTTTCATAAGTTTAAAACTATATTGTATATGGAACTTATTTGAAGCATATTTCGAGCATTCTCTAATGGTAAAGAAATTATAATATTGCGAATTTGTAGCAAAAAGTTATACTCAATACATAGTACAATAATTTAGTTTGTTTATTTAAAATCGAAATCGTAATAATCTTCACTTATCCAAAACATCTCATATGTATTTATCACTATTTTGATCACATTTTTTTTTAAAAAAGGTAAAAATTAAAAAGAATGACATGGCATGCTTAGGTGGAGCTCTTCAAAAAATATTCTAAGGTCAGTCTTTTTAAAATCAAACTCAAATTTTTTTTCATCATCCTAAACTCTAATATATATGTAACTTTATCACTATTAAATTTAGTTTTTGTTGTAATAACAAAGTTTCCTCGGTATGTTTTGTTGCAATACTAAATTGTTTTGGTTCAATTGAGTAAGGTGAAGTTTTTGAAAGATAATATGTTTAATCCTGTAAATTGGACCTATTATAAAATACTTATAGCTTAATTATTATTATATTTATCTAAAAGAAAGACTAAAAAATATCTTACCATTCATCTAATTAAATATATTTTCATGAGTTGTAGAACTATATAGAAAAAGGTTCTCATTTTGAAGCATATTTCAAGCACTCTCCTATGGTAAAAAATTATAATGTTTTCAATTAGGTAGCAAAACTTAAGTTCAATTTACGTAAGATAATAATTTAGATTTTTTATTCAAAATCAAACTCTAATTTATCCCTATTCAAAACTCCTTTTATATATTTAAATATGTGCAGAACTCTATTTTTTAAAATATTTAAAATAAAAATTAATGACATGACAATCCTACGTGGCGCTCTCTATTTCATAAGTTGTAGAACTATATTGTATATGGATCTTATTTCGGAGCATATTTCGATCATTATCCAATGGTACAAAAATTATAATATTCCGAATTACGTAGCAAAAGTTGTACACAAATTACATAAATAATAATTTTGGTTGTTCATTCAAAACCAAACTCTAATTTTCGCTTATCCAAAGCTCCTTATATGTATTTAAATCTATGTAGAACTCTATTTTTGAAAAAATAAAAATAGACATTTATGACAGGCAATCCTACGTGGCGCGCTTTATGGCCTCGAAATCTTGAGGAGCACCCTATGCTCCCGAGAAGTTCCTCCTTTATTTATATACTAGTATTGGGACCCGGGCAAACGCCCAGGCCGTGAAAGAAGAGGTAGAGTTTTTAAATATTTACACCCCTATTTTTGGCCGTTCTTTTTGTTTGACATAGAACAACTAAAAGTTACAATATGATTTTGTCATTATCTTTGACGTTGGTTTCTAATTTATATGTCATGAAGAAACTCACTTCATTCAGAAGTATACTATATCATGCAAAAACTACATCATTTCTGAACAATCCACTATATCATTTAGACACTCACTATATTATGCAGAAACTCATTATATGATTCAAACATTCACTCTATCATGCGGAAACTACATATTTTTATATGTTAAAGCACATGTCATGATATACTACACAACCTACTTCAAATCTAAATGTTCACACTAACAATAGGTACTGAGTCGTCTAAACTGAGATGATCGCTGAATGTTTTACCAATTTCTCCTCATAGTGATATGACAAAGTTTTGTCCACCGCAAATAATTAATAATTTTAAGACCTAGAATAATATCTCTATAAAACTATCTACGAATAAAAAACAATATTCTTTATGAAATAAAGAACATTAACCTTGTATGCTCTAATGTGATTTCCCTTAGTACAGTTCTTGCTCGTTGTGTCAGTCTACCAATGGCCTGTAGTTGTGCTATGATATTTGCATGAGGGATATAATAATATATATAAAGTACATATAATAATAATAATAATTACTAAAGATAAGTTATAACATGTATTTAAATATAAAGGCTATATAATGAAGAAATAGAAGTACCTGTGAGTTGCACAATTGAGTCACATCGTTTTGAATCAACTGATCATAGTCTCCCAACTCAAACTCGTGTCTAGAAATTTTGGGTTCGTCTTCATCTAGAGTTTGAACACAGGTTGAGAAGTTGAAATATATCATGTGTTTATTTGTGACAGTTCTATACTCTTCTTTGTTGGCTGTCACATTAAAGTTTCTAATTATGTAGATGTTCCCCTCCTTGAGTGTGCGTTTGTAGTCTGATGCATCATCTCCTCTTATAGAGCCTTGAATGTGATCTCCCTATTTTAGTAGGCCATTTAGTTTGCAAGGTTAGATCAAAATAAAACAAAAATAGATAATGTGTTAATTGTATAGCGGGGCTTACTTCCTCATCTGCAAGTATCGTTTCAACATCAATAAAATTGTTGGTTTTCGGGTTTATTGCATCCCACATTCGGGTGACCCTAACTTTCAGAGTCCAATCTTGTCTTTCTTTGCTCAAATCCTTGATCAGATTGTACCTGATTGGTTCAATTGATATCCTTGACCTTTTTATTTACAATAGCATATCACATAAGTTTATTTTTTTGTTCCAATGCTGAAGTCACCGTATATGTTCTAAGTTCAAGATAAAACATACCTTTCTTTAGTACTCATTGTATTTATTGATAAAATTAAATCACCTGTCATATAAATATGAAACAATAATTTGTTAAATTATGAAGGATTGGTAATATTGCTGCGGTATGTTGCTAAGGTATGTTGATGCGGTGCCCTTCACGCCTCAATAGACCAACATGATTAACAATATCAACCATCTTTCTAATATGTTGACCATGTCCCATCTTATCCAACATTCATGTTTGGAGGAGACGAAGGATGCAACATTTGTTCCTTATCAAAGGAAAAGAAAATATATACGAGGAGTATATTTATTAGATAACGTACATTAGGAAGAACTCAATGAGCAAAGCTGATCCCCAAAAATCAATGATATTTAGTTCACGTAATTAGTCAATATTTCCTTTTATACGTTACTTTAATATAAAATTTTAAATATAGTATAAATGGATCTTATTTTAAAGTACTTTTTTAAACACTTTTCAATGGTACAAAAATTATAAATTACGAATAGTATATTAAAAGTTATAATGAATTTACTATATTTAAGTTTTTCATTGTGAATCCAACTCTATTTAATCTTATCCTAAGCTCTATTTATATTTTTAATCAACTTAAAACTCTATTTATATTTAAAAAATGACATGGCACTTAATGAGTGCGATATAAATGAGGACACCAAATGTCGCGACCTTATCCGTTACTTTAATATAAAATTTTAAATATAGTATAAATAGATCTTATTTTAAAGTACTTTTTAAACACTTTCCAATGGTACAAAATGTAATCCCCCGTAAATTTATGAATTTTATAAATATATTTTAATGTATATTTATATATATTTTAGTATGTTTTAGTATTTAAACGATTTATTTTTGAAAGGTTGACTATTTGAAAGTCAAAGAAATTATTTAATGATTTCAGGAAGTCAAACATTTTAGTTAGTCATACTTTGAAATATATTTGAATAGCTAAAACACTTTTGGGTTTGTAAAAAGGGATTTTAAATTGGGTATCAGGAACCCAACCACACCAATCATCAGCAATTAATTATTATTTTTAGCCCAATCACCTTTTCCTAAGCCCAAAAGGAGAACCTATATAAACCCCCAAAACCCCAAATTTCCCACACACTTATTTTCTCTCTCCTCTTTCTCCTCTTTTCTTTCGGCCTCCCTCTTCTTTTTCTCCCTCTCCCCCGATTTTCTTTTCCTCCTCCTTTGGTCTTCTTCGGCCAGCAGCACCGGCACCGGTGCCGCCGCCATCGGCCGACCGCCACCATCACCGGCAGCAGCAGCCGGCGGCAGCAACACCATCCTCCCTCCTTGCCGTGACTTTCTTCCTCTTCTTTGCTTTGGTTATTTCTTCCTCCTCAGGTTATTTTAATGCAAAGTTTGTATTTTTAAGGATTGGTTTAATATGTTTGTGTTTAAAAGTTGTAGTTTGATGATTTAGTTATGAATCTAAGATTTTGTAATTTATGTGGTGAAGTAATTAAATTTCAGATTTACTTATTATGTTTGAATTGAGATTTTAATTATCAAAGCATGGATTTTTAGGGTTTTATAAGTTGGAAAATCATAGTAGTATGTTTAGTTTATGAAATTGAGTATTCTTATGATTTTAAGTATGTTTAAGTATGTTTTAAAAAGGTTTTATTATTTTATAAGTTGCTGGAAATTTGAAAAGGATGTTGATGGTGGAGCTTTTATGACTAAACTATGTGTTTTTAAGGGTTTTTAAACAACTAATATAGTAGTACTATACTAGGAGGTTTTAATAATTAAGTTTAGTGATGGGAAAGGTTTTTGAACACTCTTGAGAATGGTTTAAAGTATTTTATTATTGCTGGAAATTTATAAAGTATTGATTGTGGATTATATATATTGGTTATTTTAGGCGGAGAATATTAGCTTTAGGCGACTTTTAAGGTTGTGAAAGTGGTCTCTCGATTTGTCTACACATGGCACGTACATACCTATGTATGGGTTGGATTAGTATCATGTCATAAGGAAGGGATTTATGTAATATCATGTATAGGGAACTATTTTAGTTCATATGTGATTTATATTCAAAATGAATTTGCATGTTTTATGCTGTTGTGTGAAGCATGTTGGTTATGATGGTGATTTTATGTTTGTATGGAATATTGATGCAAGCATATGTGATTTGGGAACTTTATTTTATTAATTCACATGAGGGATTAATATTTATGTTGGTATTGGATCATGATTGAATCTTGTTCCCTTTGGATTATTTAATTACTTTATGGGAACTGAGTGCCTTATTTGGTAAGTTGATTTTTATACCTATGAAAGGTTGGTTGGTTGTTGACATGGTTGAACAAATAATTAAAGGCTATGGATTTAATGTTGGAATTTTCTTGGATTGTTAAGTTGATCACCTTATTTAATCCTAAGATAAAAGTTGAAGTTTATGTATTTTGATGATCATAATGTTTGTTCTACTTGTGAGTCATAATAAGCGAATAAATTATTAATCATGTAAAGTGAAACATGAATAGCAATAGTTTTAGACTTGTACATGTCGAAGTGTTGGACTAGTATGAGTTGGAGTATGTTGTGGTAGCCCATGGCTTTTCTTGGGACCGGATTAATCACTGTGTCCTATTTTTATTTAAAGGTTCCTCGATATCGTAGGTCAGGGGAGTACGGAGTCGCATCTGTACTTCGTCTTCTAAATTGAAGACTGGTTGGGTTTGGACAACTCTTTCCATTGTCAATTCCATCTAAATTAATTAACTTACTAGTTGTGGAGTTTAGTTTAGTAAAAGTAGTCTACAATGTTGTTATATTATTATTTATCCCTGCTTAATGGTTATTAGTATCATGTTAGGTTTTATATTTATTTACTATGTAGTACTCCGCTTTGCTGATTACGTGCTTTGTGTGTATGTGTTGATCATGGATATGCCTTAATTATCTGAAAAAAGGATCCTTCCTAAATTGTTAAGTTAAAAGAAAGCACTTTATTTACCGAATGACACAATATTGATGACCAATTTGGTGAGCGATCTTTTCGAAATCAATAGTGCATTGTCATTTACAGGTTTGAAGATGATGCATCATGAGTTCGGGAATTGGAGAGCTTGTGTTGACTTTACATTTTACTTTGACTTTATATTTTCATAGTTGACTTCTATTATTGTAGTTGACTTTTACTGTTGGGGTTGACTTTCAGAGTTGACTCATTTGGTTGACTAAGTTTTATTTTTAAAGTTTATTTAATTATTATTTCTACTGCAAAATTCTGAATAAGTCGATATGTTATCACACAGGCTAATTTTTATATAAAATGGTATTTTGGAAAAGAGAGAATTGTCGGGGTGTTACACAAAAATTATAATTTTACGAACTATATATTAAAAGTTATAATCAATTTACTATATTTAAGTTTTTCATTGTGAACCCAACTCTATTTATTCTTATCCTAAACTCTATTTGTATTTTAATCAACTTAGAACTCTATTTATATTTTAAAAAAATGACATGACACTTAATGAGTGCGACAAATGGCGCCCAATGAGGACGCCAAATGTTGCGACCTCGTGAGCTGGCTTTTGTACTCTGCTTTATATATTAGTTATATGATATTGATTGATTTTGGGGCTTTATTTACTAGCTAGCATCATCTGATTTATTTGTTTGTCATTCACATAATCCGTCCATTTGCCAACCGTAGAAGTAGTTCACTAGCAAAAATCCAGGACAGGAGGCCAATGCAACTTTGCACCCTTTCTCATATAAATGCACAAGGACATGCTAGAGGGAGGAGATTATACAAGGCATACAAGTATATACATTAATACATGTGTAAGATAAAAAAGAAATGTAAAAGAACTCATATACGTACTTATTCTTCAATCTTCAGGCGCCTTTTATTTGGGATGGAATGATAAAGATTCTTGACAAATTGAAAATCACTTGTATAAATAAGATAAGACAGTATAGCTTTTGAAATGGAATAACATTATTGGGAGCTACAAGTGAGCCTAAGGGAGGGAGAAAGGGAAAGGAGATTATAAGTGAAGCAATATGGAATCAAACTCTTATTTCAGGGATGACAATCTCTCGTTTGGTGACAGTTCCCATTACATTATTGCTAGCTACAATATGTAAAAATATATTGCAACAATTGGATTTTGTGTGATTTTTTTTTTTTTTCAAATTGACGACGAAGAGAAAAGTATATAATCAATGAGTAGTGTTTTCTGTAAACAATAAATAAATATATTATTGCATATAGTGAGTAATTTATACTCCATAGAAGAAGATGAAAAAAAGTGTAATGGGGGACGGTGGACTTATATCAAAATTGCTTGTGTAATGTATTTTAATTTGAGATAGTAAAAAAAAGGTAAACAGTGTTAACTATTATGAATCTAAAGAAATTAAGGCTGCTCCGAGAATTACCAACTTGGACATATGTTGCAATTTTATTTACCAATTACGCGTGCCAAAAGTTTTTTATTTTAGCAAAGTGGCAACATAGTGTATATCATTTATTTAGCAATTTTACGAGTTCTATATTATAATTTTTTTCTAATTATACTCAAAAGAATTGGCACATTAGTTAATACACAAATTTTAACATTAATTCGAGTATTTATATATTATTTAGTAACATAAATTGAAAAAAGTTCATAGTTTGACAACAATATATACTAGAAAAATCTAATAAGATCTCATGTTATTCTATATATATATATATATATATATATATAGGAATGAGATCTTGTGAAAACATTCATAAAGCTGAAAGCTGAAAACAGAAGATCAGGGCCATTGAAATTAAATATGACGGTTGAGATCAAATCCACGAAATTTGGGCTTACAATATCTCCTCCACAGACCCATTCTCTCTCTTCAGACAATGACCCAACTTCTACTGCTACAATTCCCATTTTTTCTCTTCTGACTATGAATATCATCAGACAACAACGAAGGATCTCCATTTTCTCTCTCCTCCCACCATTTAATTTCTAGAAACTTGAGCAAATTCATGGCAGGTGTGCATAATTCAAGGGAAAAATCTACCATTTCCTAGAATTCATGTCTTCTCATGCTTGAATTCGAACTCTAGAAAACTTGTGGGTTGAAGAAATTTGTGGATAAACTTGTGGGTTGAACAAACCAATGGTAAAAACGAAAAACTCCACCGTAGTAGCAGTACGCTTCGAAATCTAAGCTTTAATTGAATGTGTTCATCGATTCAATTGTATGTGAAAGACAAGCCCAAATGTTTGGGGATTAAATCGAACAGTCGTATTATATAATGCCTTGATTTGATGAACTCGATTTCTGTTTCTCTCTCTGTATTGCTGGATTTTGGTATCCAGATCTTGATTATGAAAGTTGAGAGAGAAAAAGGAAGAAGATGGAGGTTGAAGAAGATGAAGGTTGAAGTAGAAGGTGGGGAAAAATAAAGTTACTCTTATAATACTCAAAGTTACCTAAAAAATGAAAGTTAATCTTACATATCAAAGTTACTCTAAATTTGGTAAAAGCTAGCCTTAATATATATAAAGTTATCCTAAAACTGGTAAAAGTTACCCTTAAAATATATAAAGTTATCCTAAAACGGGTAAAAGTTACCCTTAAAATATATAAAGTTATCCTAAAACTGGTAAAAGTTACCCTTAAAATATATAAAGTTGCTCTAAAAGTGGTAAAAGTTACCCTTAAAATATATAAAGTTGCCCTAAAAGTGATAAAAGTTACTCTTGTTTTCGCTTTTGATTAAGAGCTATTTTCAACGGATCTTACTACATACATATATATATATAGTAGGCTTGTATGTCTGTTTAAGTCTACCTTTTGATTATCCCTGATTGAGTTAGGCTTGTATGTCTGTTTTCTTCTATTGAGTTTTAACCTGTTTGTGACTTGTTTAGTAGGTTACTTATGATACGTGTTGCAATGTCCTTTCTTCTAAAACAAGCGAGGGTGGGGGGTGGGATATTGCAACACGTATCATAAGTAACCTACTAAACAAGTCACAAACAAAGTTAAAACTCAATAGAAGAAAACAGACATACAAGCCTAACTCAATTAGGGATAATCAAAAGGTAGACTTAAAATGGGAAGACCGTGCAAAGCTTGACTTATTTAAAACAATTTTTCCTTAAATATAAAACTAAACTTTACTAATAATCGAAAATACTATTTAAGAGAAAAAAATATACCTCTTCATCAATCATGACCATATCAAGACTTATCAAACTTTCCCCTTTTTTGTGATCTCGTGACCTCACACGGTCTAAAAACCGAACCTTGTTTTTCCAATTAGGTTTTAATAGAATTAAGTTCATGGAGAAAAGAATAAGATCAGACATATAGATATATGAAAAAGACAAACATAAATAATTATGTATACAATAAATATTCTAGAAATAAAATAATTAGTCAATTGCAATGTCGTTAACAAACTTTAATTTGATTCTTCATGTAATGCCCCCGTGGTATGTTATAGGTTCAAAATTATAGATATGTATTTTTTATCTTTATATAACTCAATTTTTAAAAGAATGATTTTGAAAGATATAATTGCTATTGTCACATATAATTGCTAATTTTATAGTTTTTTTATATGTATTTAAAAGCAATATAAATAATATATTATTGTTCATCTAAATAAATAAATTTTCATAAGTTTAAAACTATATTGTATATGGAACTTATTTCGAAGCATATTTCGAGCATTCTCTAATGGTAAAGAAATTATAATATTGCGAATTTGTAGCAAAAAGTTATACTCAATACATAGTACAATAATTTAGTTTGTTTATTTAAAATCAGACTGTAATAATCTTCACTTATCCAAAACATCTCATATGTATTTATCACTATTTTGATCACATTTTTTTTTAAAAAAGGTAAAAATTAAAAAGAATGACATGGCATGCTTAGGTGGAGCTCTTCAAAAATATTCTAAGGCTGTCTTTTAAAATCAAACTCAAATTTTTTTCATCATCCTAAACTCTAATATATATGTAACTTTATCACTATTAAATTTAGTTTTTGTTGTAATAACAAAGTTTCCTCAGTATGTTTTGTTGCAATACTAAATTGTTTTGGTTCAGTTTGAGTAAGGTCAAGTTTTTGAAAGATAATATGTTTAATCCTCAGAATTGGACCTATTATAAAATACTTATAGCTTAATTATTATTATATTTATCTAAAAGAAAGACTAAAAAATATCTTACCATTCATCTAATTAAATATATTTTCATGAGTTGTAGAACTATATAGAAAAAGGTTCTCATTTTGAAGCATATTTCAAGCACTCTCCTATGGTAAAAAATTATAATATTTTCAATTAGGTAGCAAAACTTAAGTTCAATTTACGTAAGATAATAATTTAGATTTTTTATTCAAAATCAAACTCTAATTTATCCCTATTCAAAACTCCTTTTATATATTTAAATATGTGCAGAACTCTATTTTTTAAAATATTTAAAATAAAAATTAATGACATGACAATCCTACGTGGCGCTCTCTATTTCATAAGTTGTAGAACTATATTGTATATGGATCTTATTTCGGAGCATATTTCGATCATTATCCAATGGTACAAAAATTATAATATTCCGAATTACGTAGCAAAAGTTGTACACAAATTACATAAATAATAATTTTGGTTGTTCATTCAAAACCAAACTCTAATTTTCGCTTATCCAAAGCTCCTTATATGTATTTAAATCTATGTAGAACTCTATTTTTGAAAAAATAAAAATAGACATTTATGACAGGCAATCCTACGTGGCGCGCTTTATGGCCTCGAAATCTTGAGGAGCACCCTATGCTCCCGAGAAGTTCCTCCTTTATTTATATACTAGTATTGGGACCCGGGCAAACGCCCGGGCTTTTTCGGGAAAGAAGAGGTAGAGTTTTTAAATATTTACACCCCTATTTTTGGCCGTTCTTTTTGTTTGACATAGAACAACTAAAAGTTACAATATGATTTTGTCATTATCTTTGACGTTGGTTTCTAATTTATATGTCATGAAGAAACTCACTTCATTCAGAAGTATACTATATCATGCAAAAACTACATCATTTCTGAACAATCCACTATATCATTTAGACACTCACTATATTATGCAGAAACTCATTATATGATTCAAACATTCACTCTATCATGCGGAAACTACATATTTTTATATGTTAAAGCACATGTCATGATATACTACACAACCTACTTCAAATCTAAATGTTCACACTAACAATAGGTACTGAGTCGTCTAAACTGAGATGATCGCTGAATGTTTTACCAATTTCTCCTCATAGTGATATGACAAAGTTTTGTCCACCGCAAATAATTAATAATTTTAAGACCTAGAATAATATCTCTATAAAACTATCTACGAATAAAAAACAATATTCTTTATGAAATAAAGAACATTAACCTTGTATGCTCTAATGTGATTTCCCTTAGTACAGTTCTTGCTCGTTGTGTCAGTCTACCAATGGCCTGTAGTTGTGCTATGATATTTGCATGAGGGATATAATAATATATATAAAGTACATATAATAATAATAATAATTACTAAAGATAAGTTATAACATGTATTTAAATATAAAGGCTATATGGGCGGGCGCGGATGGTGTCGTTGTTGTGCACCGCGCCCGGCCAAAGATAAAATTTCTCCTACTCTCTTCTACACTAAGGTAGTATAGCGGAAGTAGGGGTCGTATCCACAGGGAAACAGGGACGAGTTTAGTACTTAGCGTGATTCGAAACCTAGATTAAGCTAAGGGCCGAGAAACCTAATTACAAAGGGGGGTTTCGGGTTGATTATAAACAAACTAAAACTAGCTAGCATATAAACAAAATGAGAAATCAATTATGGAAAGATCTTGAATCCGATTAACATCCACTTCAATTCATTATCGATCCTCGAACCTCCACTCTAATTATTTCCATAATTATCTATTGTCGAGAATTAATCTCGTGTTCTCCTTATTCTTAGTTGAATAGCACGATCAGCGTGACTATAAAACCCTAACTAAAGGATAACCTAGTCCGATCTCGCGTCTAAGTTCAATCCAATAGCAAAGAATAAACACAGAGAACCAATAGGCCCGCTAATGTCATACACGCGATAAACATTCAACAGTTGATTCAATTTCCCTAAGAAATAACCAAGATGATCAGCATCTAAATTACTCCCTAGTTTGCTACCAATTGATAAAAGAATAAAACAATCCGATTCTATTCTTAAATCTAGCATTAGATTAATCACACAATCAAACTAGTAACGTTCCTAGCATAATTATGCAACAATCATAAAATCACAAGCATAGAAATTGAACCATAATCAAGGAAAAGAGAAAGAGAGGAAAGATCTCACAATAACGGTTGAAGCTTCATGTTAATTGATCCAAGAACAGTTCAAGCTACAATCCGATAGCAAAAACCAAATCCATAGTTGAAATCCCTAAAAACTAAACTAAGAATTGAAAACTAAAACTAAGAAATGAAAAACAAAGAAAAGAGAAATGAAGAACAAAGAGAAATGAAGAAGGAAAGATGAAAAGAGAATCATGAAGAAGGAAGGATGAGGAGAGGAGTATCCTCTCTCTCCCCTCAAGCTTGCCACTCCAAGGTCTACATTTCAGCTCTCCTCTTCGTCCTTCTCTTCGTCTCCCCCAAAAATTAGGTCTTAGGAAGCATTTAAACCCCGCACAAAATCGTGGCCCCAAACCGTCAAAAGCGTCGCGAGTCGCGATACTGATCGCGAGTCGCGACGGAGACTCTGCCATCCCGCATAATTTGGCTGTGCAAGAGCATCGCGAGCCGCGACAGGCATCGCGAGTCGCGAGGGGCAGGGGTCGCGAGGTGCGACAGACCTCGCGAGTCGCGAGCGCTGTGCTGGGCAGGCTTGCTTCAAGCGCTGGGCGAGCATGCGCGAGAGCTGGGCGACTGCGATGCGGCTGGATGGGCGAGGCTGCTGGGCAGGCTTCGCGAGCTTGCGATGCTTGTGCTGGCTTGGCGATGATGCTTGGGCTTGGCGATGATGCTTGGGCTTGCGGTGATGCTTGGGCTTGCGGTGATGCTTGGGCTTGCGGTGGAGTTTGATGCTTGCGGTGATGCTTGGGCTTTGGTCGGCTCAAATGCACTTCACCTTAGAAGCTCGGAATACATGACATTAACACAACTTATCTCGCAACACTCCGAACTTCCGCTAAGAGTTAAATAAAACACGAATGTTAACAATTACAATCAAACCCTTAGCAAAGTGCACCCAAAGTAACGTAAATACTACGTATAACTTGAGCGTATCACTATATAATGAAGAAATAGAAGTACCTGTGAGTTGCACAATTGAGTCACATCGTTTTGAATCAACTGATCATAGTCTCCCAACTCAAACTCGTGTCTAGAAATTTTGGGTTCGTCTTCATCTAGAGTTTGAACACAGGTTGAGAAGTTGAAATATATCATGTGTTTATTTGTGACAGTTCTATACTCTTCTTTGTTGGCTGTCACATTAAAGTTTCTAATTATGTAGATGTTCCCCTCCTTGAGTGTGCGTTTGTAGTCTGATGCATCATCTCCTCTTATAGAGCCTTGAATGTGATCTCCCTATTTTAGTAGGCCATTTAGTTTGCAAGGTTAGATCAAAATAAAACAAAAATAGATAATGTGTTAATTGTATAGCGGGGCTTACTTCCTCATCTGCAAGTATCGTTTCAACATCAATAAAATTGTTGGTTTTCGGGTTTATTGCATCCCACATTCGGGTGACCCTAACTTTCAGAGTCCAATCTTGTCTTTCTTTGCTCAAATCCTTGATCGATTGTACCCGATTGGTTCAATTGATATCCTTGACCTTTTTATTTACAATAGCATAGCACATAAGTTTATTTTTTTGTTCCAATGCTGAAGTCACCAGTATATGTTCTAAGTTCAAGATAAAACATACCTTTCTTTAGTACTCATTGTATTTATTGATAAAATTAAATCACCTGTCATATAAATATGAAACAATAATTTGTTAAATTATGAAGGATTGGTAATATTGCTACGGTATGTTGCTAAGGTATGTTGATGCGGTGCCCTTCACGCCTCAATAGACCAACATGATTAACAATATCAACCATCTTTCTAATATGTTGACCATGTCCCATCTTATCCAACATTCATGTTTGGAGGAGACGAAGGATGCAACATTTGTTCCTTATCAAAGGAAAAGAAAATATATACGAGGAGTATATTTATTAGAAAACGTACATTAGGAAGAACTCAATGAGCAAAGCTGATCCCCAAAAATCAATGATATTTAGTTCACGTAATTAGTCAATATTTCCTTTTATACGTTACTTTAATATAAAATTTTAAATATAGTATAAATGGATCTTATTTTAAAGTACTTTTTTAAACACTTTTCAATGGTACAAAAATTATAAATTACGAATAGTATATTAAAAGTTATAATGAATTTACTATATTTAAGTTTTTCATTGTGAATCCAACTCTATTTAATCTTATCCTAAGCTCTATTTATATTTTTAATCAACTTAAAACTCTATTTATATTTAAAAAAATGACATGGCACTTAATGAGTGCGATATAAATGAGGACACCAAATGTCGCGACCTTATCCGTTACTTTAATATAAAATTTTAAATATAGTATAAATAGATCTTATTTTAAAGTACTTTTTAAACACTTTCCAATGGTACAAAATGTAATCCCCCGTAAATTTATGAATTTTATAAATATATTTTAATGTATATTTATATATATTTTAGTATGTTTTAGTATTTAAACGATTTATTTTTGAAAGGTTGACTATTTGAAAGTCAAAGAAATTATTTAATGATTTCAGGAAGTCAAACATTTTAGTTAGTCATACTTTGAAATATATTTGAATAGCTAAAACACTTTTGGGTTTGTAAAAAGGGATTTTAAATTGGGTATGAGGAACCCAACCACACCAATCATCAGCAATTAATTATTATTTTTAGCCCAATCACCTTTTCCTAAGCCCAAAAGGAGAACCTATATAAACCCCCAAAAACCCCAAATTTCCCACACACTTATTTTCTCTCTCCTCTTTCTCCTCTTTTCTTTCGGCCTCCCTCTTCTTTTTCTCCCTCTCCCCCGATTTTCTTTTCCTCCTCCTTTGGTCTTCTTCGGCCAGGAAGACCGGCACCGGCGCCGCCGCCATCGGCCGACCGCCACCATCACCGGCAGCAGCCGGCCGGCAGCAACACCATCCTCCCTCCTTGCCGTGACTTTCTTCCTCTTCTTTGCTTTGGTTATTTCTTCCTCCTCGAAGTTATTTTAATGCAAAGTTTGTATTTTTAAGGATTGGTTTAATATGTTTGTGTTTAAAAGTTGTAGTTTGATGATTTAATTATGAATCTAAGATTTTGTAATTTATGTGGTGAAGTAATTAAATTTCAGATTTACTTATTATGTTTGAATTGAGATTTTAATTATCAAAGCATGGATTTTTAGGGTTTTATAAGTTGGAAAATCATAGTAGTATGTTTAGTTTATGAAATTGAGTATTCTTATGATTTTAAGTATGTTTAAGTATGTTTTAAAAAGGTTTTATTATTTTATAAGTTGCTGGAAATTTGAAAAGGATGTTGATGGTGGAGTTTTTATGACTAAACTATGTGTTTTTAAGGGTTTTTAAACAACTAATATAGTAGTACTATACTAGGAGGTTTTAATAATTAAGTTTAGTGATGGGAAAGGTTTTTAAACACTCTTGAGAATGGTTTAAAGTATTTTATTATTGCTGGAAATTTATAAAGTATTGATTGTGGATCAATTTGAAAGTGGGTTGGCCGGGCTGGGCATTTGGCCATGGACAAAAGAACAGAGCCTTAGTCAACAATGCCGAAAAAGCTTCAGCATAAAGGAGAAACAAATATGGGGACAACATATCTCCTTGCCGAAGCCCCCTCGAAGGTATAATGTTCCCTGTCACTTTGCCATTCAGTTTAAAAGAATAAGATACACTAGACAGACTGTCCATAACGCGGCGAATCCAACTCTCACAGAAACCCAACTTCATCATTACCTGCTCCAAAAAAGACCACTCTACCCTATCATTGGCCTTGCTCATATCGAGCTTGAAAGCCATCGACCCTGTTTTGCCATCACCGGAACGCTTCATATAATGAAAAATCTCAAAAGCAATCATAGCATTATCAGTAATGAGTTGACCAGGTACAAAAGCACTCTGATGAGGAGAAATCAGATCAGGTAGAATAACTTTGAGCCTATTAGCCATAACTTTAGAAATCACCTTATAAAGCACATTACAGAGACTAATAGGCCTAAAGTCACCCATTTGAATAGGATGATGACACTTAGGAATGAGAGTAATACAAGTCTTGTTCAGCGTCTGCAGATCAACATTCCCATTCCACCATTTTTGCACAAAAACAACCACATCATCTCCCACAATATGCCAGAACTTCTGGTAAAATAGAGCATGCATACCATGGAGCTTTGTTTGGGTGCATTTGAAACAAGGCATGATAAATTTCGTCCTTAGTAGGCTCGGCTACAAGATCAAGATTCGAGTCATCCGAAATCTTCAAAGAGAGACCTGCCAAAGCTTCATCAAACCCCGAGGGGAAAGAAGAAGAAAAAATGTTAGTGAAATAATCAGAGATAACATCTCCAATCTCCCCCTCCTCCGTCTTTAAAACTCCATTCGCATCCTGTAATTGTGAAATAGTGTTGCGGCGTTTTCAGTGACTAGCTTTATGATGAAAGTAGGATGTGTTCTTATCACCATCTCTCAGCTCATTCACCCTTGCCCTAGCATGCCAATAAGACTCCTCGAGTCTATGCAACTCATCCAACTCACCCACTAACTCACGACATTTTTCAAGCATAGCCCCATCCGGCCCCCTTTTCTGCCATAACTCAAGCTCCTCCTCCTTCTGCTTAATTCTTTTTTTCAAATCCCCGAAAGTAGATGCCGCCCAAGTGCCTAAACTTGCAGCACATGCTGCCATGCGAGACTCAATACCCTCATGATCACCGATCTCCCAAGCCTGCTTCACTACCTCCTGACATTCCAGTTTCGACAGCCACAAAGCCTCGAAATAAAACAACTTCTTATTGCCCCTTCTTTGAGGACGAACATCAGCCAACAAAAGTATAGGAGCGTGATCCGATTTATAAATCGGAAAATGTCGAACCAAAGAGTGAGTAAAGAGAGCACACCACTCCTCACTAGCCAAAAACCTATCCAATCTCTCCCGAATTAAAGAATCTGGGTCATTACCCCTTTGCCAAGTGAAGGGACTCCCCTTAAAACCCAAATCTCTTAACTCACACAACTCCACTGCCTCACGAAAATCATCAATAAGTCTCTCTCGTCTAAGTGCACCTCCCTCTTTTTCCGAAACATGAAGAATTTCATTAAAGTCCCCAAAGAAGATGATAGGAAGAGAAGAAGATTCTTTAAGAGAACGCATCAAACTCCATGTCAAATGTTTATTTTCCGTTTCCGGCCACTCATAAATACCCACTGCAGCTCAAACCGGCACATCATTTCCATCATAAACCTCCGCAAACACATGATGAGCTGAATAAGACACCACCCTAACATTAATGTCACGCCACCAGAAACCCAGACCTCCCGACAACCCCCTACTGCTCAAACATAAACCATCCACAAAACCACATTTTTCTTTAGCAAGTTGCAACTTTTTCGAATCAATCTTGGTCTCCATTAAAAAGACCAAATTCGGGCGCTCTCTCCAACACCATGATTGGAGAGTTTTAACTGTCCGGGGATTGCCCAACCCCTGACAGTTCCAACTTAGAGTTTTCATTGTCCTTCGCGGGGTTGGTTCATTCCAACCTCCGCTACTGTCAAGGAAATCTGATTCCCATCACATACACCGTCAAGCTTCAATCTCTTTCCACTAACCTCTGGCTCCCCCATTAACTCATCGAACCCATCAGCACACTCATCCACCATACATTCCTTTCTTTTTTCCCCCGTCGGCCCCTGCACCTTGTGAGAGTCAACTGGACCCCTACTCTTAACCCCTCTTCGTTGCACTTTTTTCAGTTTACGTGGAAAAATACCACCCACTCCCATAACTAGGGGTGTTAACGAGCCGAACCGAGACCGAACTTAACTAGGCTCGGCTCGGCTCGAGAACATATTTTACTCGGCTCGGCTCGAGCTCGAAGCTCGTCGAGCTTGAAATATTAGGCTCGGCTCGAGCTCGAGTCCAAAATTTATAGCTCGGCTCGAGCTCGATAGGCTCGAGAAGCTCGAAATTTACTTTCAACCAAGGTTAAATTTCATGAGCCCAAACATTTATTATTTCAAAGGCCCAATTTCTAAGCAATTGTTGTTAGCAAAGCCCAAGCAAATAGCCAGCTTGCTGTAGGGATTTAGTAGGTAAAGGATTTATTTTATAACAACTTGTAACCATGTCCTCATGCTATCCCACCGATGTGGGACGCATCTGCCAAATGTTTGCTCTTTTAAGTGAAGCTTTACTCATTCTTATATCTGAGCAGAAAACCAAGAGCTCATAATGTTCTCAAGCATTTTAGAAATTCATGCAACTATAGAATTTTTTTTTAAAACAATTACTGAATTACCTGAAATTCATATTTAAAAGTAACCTACAATAAAATGCACCCAAGCAAAATTCTGGAACTCAGTTCCTTGATGCCATTAGTTAGCGCCCATTTTAGTTAGCATAATAAGATGTCATGCAAGAGGGAAGTATTTGTTATACAGCTTTCTTTTTCTATTTTGTTGAGCAACAATGCAAATCCATTTTTGCTGAGCTTGTAACAAATTTTTGATGCGGTGTTCTTTTTCTTTTTGATGAGCTTGTAACAATTTTTTGTTCTTTTAAGGTGAGCAATTGATTTCTCATATTTCTTTTCCTTTTTTTTTCAATCTGATTTTTGTCCATTTCTAAAGACTACAAATTCTTTTTTTATGTGCTCCAAGTCTTTAACAAGTGATTGTTCAATCATATATTTCTAACAATTAATTTAGTTGCTCTTAAATAAATGCAATAATTCGACTACATTCACTTTTTATATAATAAATTTGACCAAACAAAAAAAATTATGTAGTATGTTGAACTACTTGTTAATCTATATGTATACTATCTAATTATCAACTCCTTATACTTTTTTTAGTTAATAAATAAACAATTAAGAAATTAATGGGTAAACTTGTGTGATTGAGGTATTAAAATTATATATTCCTGTTTTTAAAAAAAATAAAATAAAGTACTGCATATATCAAAAAGATAAATGGTGTGTGAAAAAATAAAAATGAAAGCATTTATAGCTGACATGAACAATATAAACTTTGAGCTTGACTTGGTTCTCATTGCCGATATGTATATCATGAAATTATTGTTCGATTTCTCATTATACTCAATATGTTTTTATTAGATGGTTTGTTCAAGACCCCCCAAACTTATAATCTTGGATCCGCCTCAACCCCTAGTTGTCCCAAACAATGAAGCGGAAAAGTATACAAGTGGACTTTTAGCGGCTATCTCAACTTTTTTATTCAAGCTAAAAATCACGACTTTGAAAATATTATGACTACTAACATGGATGCTTTTAACCATAATTATTAATTAATTTTGTTATCTTAAATCAAACATTAAAGAAATAATTTTTAGTAATTAAAAAACTATCGAGCCTGTTCGCGAGCTTTCGAGCCGAGCTTAATGTAGCTCAGGCTCGACTCGTTAGAGTCTCGAGCCGAACCCGAACTCGAGTCGAGCCCTCTCGAGCCGAGCTTTGACCGAGCTTTGACCGAGCCGAACTCGAATAGTTTGCGAGCCACCCTGGCTCATTAGCACCCCTACCCATAACAAAAGGAAGGGGGAGCAACCCCTCCCCCATACTTACTGTCACATGCTCTTCACTCCCACTCAACACGTCGCCAACACCCTCCCCTACATCATCCACCTCCCTCGTGCACTTTTGTGGCTCCTCTTCATCATCCCTCACACACTCTTGACCACCAACACACACATCACCTCGCCTACCGACCCTCTCTCTATGCTCTTATTCACCTCCACATCCAACCCTTCTTCAACATTATGATTCATCTCCACATTATCAGCATGGAGATGATCACTACTTTCCCCCTTCCTCTCCTTACCTTCTACCATCGGCACCACCGTCCTCTCACTTGCCACAGTAGCAGCAGTACTCCGAAATCCCGCAGACAAGGAGTCCTCACCTCCTCACCTCCTCACCTGAAGGTTTTGTAACAAAGAAAACCCTCCTACAAGCTGTTACCTCATCAACCTCTTCTACCATGGGTTGCACCCCCCTACGTGGTGTGGCACGTAAATGCTTCCCCCACCCCAGGCTCCTTTCTTGGTCATGTTCATCAATATTAATACATTCTCTCTCACTGTGTCCAATTACACCACACATGAAACAAAAAAATGGCAGTCGTTCGTATGCAAAGGAAACTCGCACCACACGACCTTCTCGAGTTTTAATATTCTGAAATCGACAGAGAGGTTTTGTAATATCTAGGTTCACTCGGACACGTTGATACGAACTCATACATACTATGTCCTTTTCTACTTCCATCACCGTCCCCAAACTCGATGCAATTGTTGAACAGATCGACGGGGATCGACAATTAAATGGTAAATCTTTAATACGAATCCAAAAAGGGCAGTGAGTAAGAATTACCTCTGATGGTTGTTCATGTCCTTTAATCTCATTCAAGACAAGCAGTTGATTATCAAAACACCATGGTCGACCCTCCATAACTTTCTCCTTGTCCCTCCAATGAAGAAACTGGAAAGAAAATAGATTAGGGCCAATAAGTCGGATCACAAGACGTTTCGTAACGCCCCACACTTGCGTCAAGGTTTTCTTAAAAGCTTCGATGTTAAAACTACGTTCGGTCATTACTTTGCCAATTAGCAAAAGGGAAATTTGCTCTGACGAATCCTCAAATTCTAAGGCGCCGACATCCACAGTATTGGATTCAGCATCATTAATTGTTAAATTTTTGCATTGATTGACCAAGGCATCTCCTATGGTGGCAGAAACCTCAACCGTTAGGGTTAGCGTCAACCTATCTCTCGAGGAGGCACCCTGTCTTTCGAGGGAGTTTTTCTTATTCTTTTTCTTATAATATGTTATTCATGTGCTTTGTTACCTTATAGAGAGGCTTTCAAATGTTAAACATGTTCTATAATCTATATGTCAACTGGTTGTTTGCTCCTCCATAGCTCTCATCTTATTTTAAGTGTTAGTCTCGTAGGCGTTCTAGTCTGAAAGAAGACTGGGAAATTTTTCTCCTTTCATCATCAGTTATATATCAAAATGTTCTGTAGATTGTAAAAGTTGAAATAACCTTGCTGAAGTTTCTTTTTTGTCTTTAAAGAATTGTTATTTCCAGGATGCACCATGTTATTGGCTAAGCCGTCTTAACCTGAGTCTCAAAGACTGAAAGGATTTCCTGTTTTAATTGTTAAGTCAGATATCATGTGATGAACAAGGAACTGATCACTGATAATGGTTGTTTAATGTGAGGTTTCTTATTCATCTTCTGTTTTGCTCTATGTAATTTATATGGTCTGGCCATTTGAATAAGCCTACAGTAGTTTGCAGTGTACTGATTTAAGGGAGTCCAGAGAGGGGCATTTTGGGAAATTGCTTTATGTTGATAGTAGCTTGAAGAAGAAGATAGTTAAGGAGATAGTTTGTTAGAGAGGGAAGAACATGTTGAAAATAGACGAGCGTTTCGGTGAGCTTTTAGAAGTTCATTTGGGAGAGAATCAAGCCTCTCGTAATTGGTGTATTTTCAGCTAATTTCTACATCTTCTTCTTCCTTAATTTCTACCATTAATGGTGCCTAAGCTCTGTCAATTCATATCATAGCCTCCGACTCGTTGATTGTGGAATATAGATGATTGAGAAGTGTTGATTGTGGAATATAGATGATTGAGAAGTAGGACAATACAGATAGAGAACTTGTCACGAGTTCTGGAAGTTTTGAAGCCTAAGTTTTCTCTAATAGCATAATGCAATAATATATACTACCTTTGTTTCTTAATACTTGCAAACACATGGAAATGGCACATGAACCAAGGAGAGGTAGGGGCAGAGAGAGTGAAAATGGCTCATGTTATTAACAATAAAATAGGCTTTATTTGTATAAGAACTTACCCAAAGAAGAAAATGTTGCAGGTAATGGTGAAACATCCCAAAAGAGAATATGTCGTAAGTATTAAGAAACGGATGTAGTACGTTAATAGGTGGGGGTTCTTGTTCTTTTGATCACCTCAATGTGATTTCTTTAATTTTGGTGATGAACCGTGAAAAATGATGTTGAGACAAGAAAAGAAGCGTCCATTGACATTCCAGAGATATTTAAAATCCAAAATTTTCTTCCGTTTTCTATTAGTTGCAATATGGGGGTGGGGAGCACGGTTTTCTTAGAGACCTGTGTCACAAGAAGAGCGAAGAGAGAGAAGGCAAAGGGGCTATGTCATGAGGGGAGTGAAAGAAAGAAACCACTAGCCCATAAAAGGTATATTGCAACTAATATAACCTCCAATATAGGGTTGTGTTGCGGCAGATAAAAAAAACGCAGCATTTTCATTATACTTTGAGTACATCATATATGTAAGAAGTTAGTAGGTGAGTCATTGATTCCCTGCATGTCTTTCTAAGAGCTTCTGTAGTCCAGCTTTAAGTGACTTTACCACTTAAGACTAAGAGATGTTAAAGGTTATGATTTGCGCTTTATATTGCTGTGGTAAATTGCAGCGAGATGCTTATTGCTTAAATGCTTATGGAAAAAGTATCAATGGCTTTTGTCAATACCATAAGTTGAATTTCTGCTGTCCCATGGCCTGTATTACATTTGACATCTGGACAATTATTCTTTAGATAAACTTAGTTTTGTTGGTTTACTCGTACTCACTAGTCACTAGTGATGTTATCACAGGTAGGGCTGTTCAAAGACCAGGGTCGGACCGGAATCAGGACCGGACCGGACCGGAATATGGACCGGACCGGACCGAAAATTCCTGTCCGGTCCTCGGTCCGAAAAAAATCCCGATTCCGGGTTTCCGGTCCGGTCCGGTCCAAATCCGGAAAATTACGGTCCGGACCGGTGGACCGGAATTTCTGATCTTTTAGTAAAATAAAAAAAAGTTTATATGTTAAAAAGTTTAAAAAGTAGTAAAAAGTTAGAAATTTAGAAACCTTCTATTTATAAACTTTAGAAATATTGTTATTAATATTATTAAAATTTTAATATATTTAATTTATAAATATTTTTAAATCAAATTAAAAATATTTTTTAAGAAAAAATAAAGATTCCGGTCCAACAGGTCCAAGACCGGACCGGACCGGAAAAATTCAGGTCCAGGTCCAAAATTTTTCCAGATTCTGGTCCACCGGTCCAGCTGGTTCCGGTCCGGTCCGGTCCTGGACCGGTGAACACCCCTAATCACAGGTCTATTGTGATATTTAATAGTTTCATCATCATTTTTCATCGTCTTAGCTATATCCATATATCATGATGTTGGACTTGAGGATTTGATTTCTAGCGAGTACAAGGAAGTTGTAGGTTGATGACTGCAGAAATAAAATCTCAACTAATAGAAAATGGATGAAATAAATATTACACAGGAAAAATTGATTCTAATAAACCAATCGTTAGCCGGCTTGCTGAATTTAATCCAACCTATTGATTACTTTTTAATAATTTCAACTTTTTGGGTAGCTTTTCAACATAATCCAGACTCCTGTTTTTCTTGTTTTGGGTCTGTTGTATGCAAGAAAAATAAGAGTTCGGATTATCTTGAGAAGTTATCCTCCAAAAGTTAATTGGGATTATTCTAAAATAACCGAAACATAGGAATATAGTCAGCGAATTGGGCGACGGTTAAATTATTAGAATCAATTTTTTCTATTAAAAAAAAGTAGTTTTCTATAAAGGAGTATATTTTACAAGCTCGTATGAGACTAACTTTTATTTTAGTATCTTTGGATATGGCATGAGCTGACATACACGACCCTATCGAGAGCAAGCTGCATCCTTTTCGATTGATGACTAATTTTAGGTAATTTGTTAATCGGAAAATACTCTCTACTTTCATGCTCCTAAATTATAATTCTTCAACAATATGAAAGCTGTAGTAGATTGATGTCTTAGTTTAATTTCCACATGTTACGCCAATTGCCACATATACATGTGTTGGGTTAAGATGGCCCAAATTCCATTAGCCGACAAGTAAATCGGTGTTCTCTCATGAATTATACTAATGCAACCTTGCATTATTTTGGGTTCTAGAAGTAATGCCATCATATACGTGGCACATCATAAATCAAATTGTTGGAGCTAGAAAATCAGGGTTGCTAAGTGACGTCCTATAATTTCCTGGTAACGCCCTAAATACGTATAAAATACTGTATTTTTGTATTTTTCATTTCTTTTCTCACTTTCTCCTCTTTCCTCACTTCCCCTTCCCCTTCCCCTTCTTCTTCTTTCACACCACCTCCACCTTCACACCCCCATCACCACCACCACCGCCACTACCTTCCATAATACTCTTTTTTGTGAGAAAAGAGGGCAAAAAAACCCAAACAAGGCATAAAGCCATAAACAAATATCAAAAGAACATAACTTCACGTCTTCCTCCCTGCACACCATTAACATTAAATTTTCCTTGATGTAATCTAGATTGTGCGAATGATTCCTGCATCATGAAGATTCATTATGAACTCATAGATCTTCAAACAAAGTATTACTGCTCACATCTCTCATCAAACACGTCAGGAAGCTTCTCCAAACAAATACATAAGACCTTAATATGTGCACATAGCAGAAGACAGAGACCTCAGAGCATCTATGAGGCGCCCACCACAAAAAAAGGAGGCGTCCACCATGGATGCCCCACCACAGGTGGAGGCGTCCATGGCGGGCGCTCCACCACCGGGTGAGGCGCCGCCATGGACGCCTCTCCATTTTTTTGAAAAAAAAAATTATGTCTCCTCTACGGTTTGGGTGGTGGTGGACGCCAGTGGTGGTGTGGAAGAATGGGGGAAGGGAAGGGGAAGGGGGAAGGGAAGGGGAAGTGGGGAAAGAGGAGGAAGTGGCAGTGGTGGTGGCGGTGGTGGTGGCAGCGGGCTTCAATGGTGGTGGTGGAAGGGAAATGGGAAGGAGAAGGGGAAGGGAAGAAGAGAGAAAAAATGGAGGTATAAATATGCAGTATAAAAATACTATATTTAAGGCGTTAGTAGGAAATATTAGGGCGTCAAATAGCAAATCCGTAGAAAATTCATGAGAATTCTTCAATCTTCACTCTTGATGGCGGCAAACAAGAACATTCTACATATTTAAAGATATATTTTGCCGGCATTATTCACCCGACATTCTCAACAATATAAATAGGAAGCTTGGCATACTTTTAAGGCAATCCACCATTAACTCGTCCACACTCGTCCAGTGTTTCATACGACTCCGATCCTATTATACACTCTATAAGTGTTCCTTCTACATAATATTTCGGCTTAGAGAGATATTACCTACAATGTGTAGGTTTGTTACCATTGGCTCCTTTATAGAGATTTGGCTCTCTAAGATATTATGAGGTCGGAGATTCTAATACACACAATCACTAATCCACTATCCTTTTGTATTATTCCTTTGTGAGTTTGTACTAATAGTGAGAGTTTTATTGTATTACTCACCCTAATAAGTTTTAAGTGATTCTTGTACTCTCCAATTTTCTTATAGTGGATTTTCAGGTACTCGTCGTCCGTGGGTTTCTTTTGCCTCTATTTGAGGTTTTTTCCCACGTTAAATATTGTGTATCTACTTTTACTACTTTTCTTGCCATATATTTCAAACTATATTATCTTGCTCAATCTCTACATCTTTAATTTGCTTCCGCTACGCACTCACAAGTGACAACCCTAACAAGTGGTATCAGAGCCAAGGTTGGTTAGAGTGATTTCGTATTAAAGATGTCTTCGGTAACGAAGTTCGAGATTGAGAAGTTCGGTGACAAGATAAGTTTAATCATCTAGATTCTAGAGGATATCTATGAAGGTTGTTCTAACCCGGAACGGATTGGGCGCTTGATGGTGTACATAAAAGCCATTTTTGGTGGATTCATTACTCAACCTCGATTGGCGTTGTGTCCTTATAATAACGACAAAAAACAAAGAATCATAATTCATAAAAGCCAAAAGAGAGAATATTTTTTGAAAAAAAACATATAGCCTATAGGAAAATGATACGGTTTATCCGATATGATGTTTGTTTTTCCATCTTCCTACATATGAATTAAACAAGAGAATCATTGCCCACAGGCCACAGAGGCACAACCTGGCCATAAATAGGACATTGGTAACTTCTCTAACATTCGTGCACTTCTCAACAAGTCAAGTTCTCTTCTCACTTCTCTTCAATATTAGGTAATAATACTTCACTTTTCTAGTTTTCTTAGCTTGTTTGCGATTTATTATTAATTAGTTTGCTAATTTCAAGAAATTAATTTGAAAAAGGTACTCATATATAATTTATTGACTACCTTTCATTAGTGATTTGTCTCTTAATGAATTTATTTAATGCATCTTTGTAAGAAAAATAAATTATGTTGGTGTTAGATAATAATGCTTCAACCTAAAAGTTTCTATCAGTGTATAATTACATGTATCTTAATAATGAATATAATTATACGTATCTTAACAGGTTTCTATCGTCATCAATTACTGTTTTAGAGGTGATATTGAGTAGCAATGAGAATTTGATAAGAAAAACTCATAATTATAGACAACATATATCACCATGGACATTGACATACGACTAATCATATGAAGTTACAAATAAAATCATTACCAATACCTGTCATTTAATACTGTCGATAATTTACTAAACAAATTGTTTGAATTTTTTTGGATATAAACTATATTATATCATCTCTAAATAATAATTGTTATAGAGATATTATATCTTTTATATGGTCATTATTTTTTTTCAACGTTTGACAACTCTCATACGCATATGTAGACTATCACTACTAGCTAGAAATGGCTTCGTCTCAAGCTCCAGTGAGGAAGGAGGAAGCGGCTATCCATGCGTTGATCAAGCAAGCCAAGGAAGCGAAGCCACAAGATGAGATGATCTTTGGAGGAAGGCTTAACAACAAGAGCAGTAGCCAGAAACCCATGGACCTTTTTTTTGAGAAGGTATGGTCTGGGAATTTCCATAAAAAGTATCCAGAGGTTCTTAGCGACGAAGCCAGTTTCGTAGAAACTGAGACTAATGAGAACGGCATCAAGAGTGCAGTGGTGTATTCCCTCAAAACTAGTGAATTGCCATTCAATCACTATGGTTTTCTCCATGCTTGGTCTGACTCATACGAGGAAGGGAAAAACACTCGAAAGGTATGACAGTATGAAAGAAGATAATACCTGTTAAGGATCACTAAAAGATACTTTCCATCATGTATTATCCTTGTATTATCTTGTCATATATGGTAGTATCCTCTGTAATCTTATATTAGGATAATTGTGATTATCAATCTTCTCCTAATTCTTAGGAGTGATTCTAGGCATAATTATAGCTTGTGCATAGGTTCTCAGTTGTATTTAAACTGTACAATGTTAATGATAAAATTATCCTTTCCAATCCTTTACATGGTATCAGCCTAACTCGGTCCTTTCTTCCTCCATCACTTCGTCTCTTCTGTCCTCTTGCTCACAATGACTGATGTTTCCTCCCCCACGCATGATCTGTCTATTCCCCTTGATTCTACATCCAAACTTCATGTTATCTCCTTTCCCAATTGCATCAAACTTACCTCCACTAATTACTTAGCTTGGAAAACCCAAATTGAGGCCATGCTTATTGTCTTTGATCTTCTCAAATTTGTGGATGGATCGTTTCCTGCCCCCCCAATCACCATTACTACCGATTCCGTCACCGCTCCCAACCCGGCTCATATTGCTTGGCTTCGCCAAGACAAGCTTATATTCGCTGCCTTGGTTGGTACTCTTTCTCACACTCTTATTCCCCTTGTCTCACAAAACAACACCTCTAAATCAGCTTGGGACACTCTCGCATCCACCTACGCCAAGCCATCTCGGGGCCATATTAATCAAATCAAAGATCGCCTCAAACACATTACCAAAACTACAACTCAATCCATCAGTGAGTATATGCAATCTATTAAAACTTGTGCTGACCAAGTAGCCTTACTTGGCAAACCTCTAGATCATGATGATTTCATTGATCACATTCTTAAAGGCCTTCCATACAATTCCTACAAACCCATTATCGACGCGGTTAATGCCCGTGACACTACCATTCTTTATTATGAGTTACATGAGAAACTCATTCAAGCTGAAATTCACATTAACAACCAAGCCTCCTTTGACCAAGCTACAATCTTTCCGGCTACTGCTCACGTTGCTCAAGCTCGACCTTCTTACCCATCACGCCCTGCCACCTCCAACGCATTACTCCCCACTCCC
This sequence comes from Beta corolliflora, assembly GCA_947648045.1. Classification (NCBI taxonomy): domain Eukaryota; kingdom Viridiplantae; phylum Streptophyta; class Magnoliopsida; order Caryophyllales; family Amaranthaceae; genus Beta; species Beta corolliflora. Next base: position 233,272 of record CANSZD010002516.1, on the reverse strand, counting down.
CAGTCACGTGCCTATCTTGGTACATGTCAGTGGTGCCGAGCCAAGGGCCATTATGCCTCTCAATGTCCTGCCTTCAAGCAAGCTCATCCCCACATTCAATTCCCCACACCTGCTCGTCTTTGCTCGCTCTTGTCCAACAATGCCGCAAGCCCATGTTGCAATCAAGCTTTCTAATGCACCTTCCTCGGCATGGCTCCTTGATAGTGGTGCCTCTCACCATGTTACTAATGATCTCAATACTCTTGCTATTCACACTCCGTATGATGGAACTGAGGAACTTGTAATTGGTGATGGTACATCTCTTCCTATCTCTCACATTGGTTCTATTATTATTACTACTTCTCACAAAAAATATGTTCTATCTAATGTGCTCTATGTCCCTTCTATCTCTCGTAACCTCTTATCAATCTCTCAATTTTGTCTTGAAAATTCTCTTATCATAGAATTCTTACCCTCTTCTTTTCTTGTTAAGGAACACAATGGGACAATCCTATTCCAAGGCCCAACTAATAATGGCGTATATGAATGGCGCCCTACTCTTCCTACTTTGTTTTTCGACTATCAAGTCCTCCATGTTTGATTGGCATCATCGACTTGGTCATCCCGCCATCAACATCTTAAATAAAGTAGCATCTATTTATCCTTCCGAAATTTCCATGTCATGTACTTCCTTTTCTTATTGTAACTCTTGCAATATTAATAAAATGCATAAACTCCCCTTTGCTACTTCTACTCTCACATCTAATGCCCCTCTTGACTTAGTTTTTTCGGATGTATGGACCTCTCCCACTCTTTCTTATGATGACAAAAAATATTATGTCATATTTGTTCATCATTTTACCAAGTATATATGGTTTTTCCCATTAAAACGAAAATCTGACACCTATGATGTTTTTATTCGCTACAAAGCTATTGTTGAAAAAAATTTCAAACGACCTATTCTACAACTCTATTCGGATAATGGGGGTGAGTATCTTAAACTCACACCTCATCTCTCACAAAATGGTATATCTCACCTCACTTCCCCTCCTCATACACCGTAACATAATGGCTATCTTTGAACGCCGCCATCGTCACCTTGTTGAAACAGGTCTTACCCTTCTTTCTCATGCTAACATGCCTACGGAATATTGGCCCTCGCCTTTGCCACCGCTACATATCTTATAAATCGCCTCCCTACTCCTACTCTTAATTATGCCTCACCATATCTCAAATTATTCAATACCTCTCCCAACTACTCTAAATTACGTAGTTTTGGATGCTTGTGCTACCCTTGGCTTCGTCCCTACACTTCCCACAAAATTGAACCTCGTTCTAAACCTTGTATTTTTGTTGGTTACTCTGTCTCTCAAAGTGCTTATCATGTCCTTGATCCTACAACAAATAAAATCTACACATCTAGGCACGTAAAATTTGTTGAAAGTGAATACCCCTTCCTCACTTTACAACCTCCTACATCTCCTTTACCTACTGTCCACCTTGATGCCTGGTGTCATCTCCCAATATCTCTCGTGACTTCCCCTGCTCCATCTCAACCTTCACCCACTACCCCTACTCATACTCCTACTGCCACGCCAACTCCTCCCTCTCCTACTACCCCACCTTCTTCCCTTACACCCCATCATATTACACCTACTGCTACCCCTCCTTCCTTACTATCCCCCATGCCATCTCCTTCACCTACAGTCCCTAATTCTTCCGCTGCTACCTCTTCTCCCTCCCCCACTGCTACTGCAGATTTTCCACTCCCCTCCTCCTCAACTGATCCACCCATTTCATCATCAACCCCTCCCTTGTCCTCCCCTACTCACTTCATGACCACTCGCCTACAAAATAATATCCGAAAACCCAATCCTAAATATTTTTCTCCTCAAGCTAATCTTACTACTTCCTCTTCCATTCACGAACCTCGCACCATTACTCAAGCTTTGTCTCACCCACAATGGCGACATGCCATGACCGAAGAATATGATGTTCTTGTACGTAATGGTACTTGGGCACTTGTCCCTTCTACTTCTTCTCAAAATATTGTTGGATGTAAGTGGGTTTATCGTGTCAAGTACAAATCTGATGGCTCGGTTGAACGCCTTAAAGCACGACTCGTTGCTAAGGGTTTTCACCAACGCTCCGGTATTGATTATTCGGACACTTTTAGTCCCGTTATTAAACCCACTACTCTCCGTATTATTCTTTCTCTAGCTGTCTCTCATGGTTGGTCACTACATCAATTAGATATCAATAATGCCTTCTTGCAAGGCACTCTTCATGAAGATGTTTACATGGCTCAACCTCCGGGTTTCATTGATACATCTAATCCTACTCATGTGTGCAAACTCAACAAAGCCATATATGGCCTTAAACAATCCCCTCGGGCTTGGTACACTGAACTCCGGACCTTTCTTATTTCCTTTGGTTTCCAACCTCTCATTTCCGACTCTTCTCTTTTTCAATATTCTCATAATAATATCACCTTCTACCTTCTTATCTACGTTGACGATATTATCGTCACTGGACCTTCCCCTTCTCACTTAGAATCCTTCATTACTCATCTCTCTGCTCGATTTTCTCTAAAAGACTTAGGCCTTCTCTCCTATTTCCTTGGTGTGGAAGTTGTTCCTGCCAAAGATGGTCTTTTCCTCAACCAAACAAAATACATTTCCGACATTCTCACGCGCTTCAACATGCTTGGTTCTAATCCTGTTAGTACTCCCATGCTTCCTACTCCTTCTCTTACTCTTAATAATGGCACTCCTCTTCCTTCCCCTACCGACTACCGTGCCTTAGTTGGTGCCCTCCAATACTTATCTCTCACTCGCCGTGATGTTGCCTTCACTGTGAACAAGTTAGCTCAGTTCATGCATCGTCCTACGGATGCACATTGGCACGCTTTAAAACGTCTCCTACGTTATCTTAATGGTACTATTGATCATGGATTAATGCTCTATACTTCATCTCCTGTCCATCTTCATGCCTATACGGACGCCGATTGGGCTGGAGATAAAGATCATTTTTTATCTACCACTGGCTACATCATTTATCTTGGCCGAAATGCAGTTTCATGGAGCTCTAAAAAGCAACGCACACTAGCTCGATCCTCCACCGAGGCAGAATTTCGTGCTGTTGCCGCCACCACAGCCGAGTTACTTTGGGTTCGTTCTTTATTAAGTGAGCTTGGCTATAACTCTACCATGCAGCCCACTACCTTCTGTGACAACTTGGGTGCTACACACTACTCTGCAAACCCCATTTTTCACTCACGCATGAAACACTTAGCTCTTGACTTTCACTTTGTTCGTGAAAATGTACAAAATAACATCCTTCGTGTTACACATATTTCGGGTGATGATCAACTTGCCGATGTTCTTACAAAACCACTACTCAAGTCCCGGCATCATTACCTACTGTCCAAGATCGGTCTCACCTCTCGGTCGTCCGTCTTGCGGGGGCGTGTTAAGGATCACTAAAAGATACTTTCCATCATGTATTATCCTTGTATTATCTTGTCATATATGGTAGTATCCTCTGTAATCTTATATTAGGATAATTGTGATTATCAATCTTCTCCTAATTCTTAGGAGTGATTCTAGGCATAATTATAGCTTGTGTATAGGTTCTCAGTTGTATTTAAACTGTACAATGTTAATGATAAAATTATCCTTTCCAATCCTTTACAATACCTTCGTTATTTTCATTCTCATAATTAGTTTATATACATCCTAAGTATGAGTAAACTTTGGCTACATTATAGGAAAGCCAGTAGAGACTTAACTAAATACATGAGATTACAATCTCAACAAATCACTAGAATATCTACAACAATATTACATATAGTCTAGCACACCCCCTCAATCGAAGCGGGAGGTTGGCGTAGGCTGAGACTGTCCCGGAAATCCTCAAACAACACTAAGGGAAGGCTAGTAGTAAAACTATCGGCAATCTGATAACGGGACGGAACATGTAAGACACGAACTTGACCACGAGCTACTTAGTTTATATTTGACATATAGACTAACACGAGTAGACTAACACAGTAGACTAACACGAGTAGATTATATTTGACATATAGAGATTGTTTTGCATAAATTTGGTAATTAAATCGATCACTCATTTTGCAATATATTTCCTCAGTTCTTCTTTAATTGCAACAATTTAATTTTTCAACGATTCACAATTCACCCTTTGACCTTCTATAATGAATAGTAATTCGTAACTATTTGATTTGTCTTAATGTGTATTTTCTATATGTCTCATTTGCATAATTTCTATAAATATATAACTAAAGATATTGATAATCAAAATCATACATCAACAAGTGTGAAAACCCAAATATTGAAATTAAGAAAGAACGGAGGCAGTAAAGCTTTTATCAACACGCATACAACATCGTTCAAATGTAGTCAATGTTTTTTATTTTTATTTTTTTGATGGTTGAAAATATATCATTAATAATAAGTCAAACGACACATACAATGATAATTAAGATCTGAAAAATACAGATTTAGCAAATTGCAACAATTTTCTCAATGGAACCAATTAATTTTAAGCATACTCGAGCACAGCTCCAATTCCATCGCTTCAAGCTTGACGCGAGCAGTGTACTTCGATGTCTTTGCATCTTTCCAAGTAGAGAACTTCACAATCTGATTATGTGATATAATTGTTCCCAATGACGAATTGCTGAAAAAACCTATACCATTATGGATCCAGAGTCCAGACCATCTTCCAAATTATTGACACCATGAAAATAAGAAAACTCATACAAAGATGAGAAACAACCACCAAAAAGGGGGACAAAAACTCTCACAGATGGAGAGAACTGAACAGAAGATAGTAACACTAAAAAAACACTAAAATCTAAGGAAAAGGGTCGTAAATAATCTTATTTTCAAAGCAGTTAGACTATTTCCGGCCAAGGAGGCCAAGAAAATTAAAAACCCTAGAAAGAGAATTGAAGAGGGAGAGGGAGAGAGGAGAGGAAACGGCTAGGGTTTGAAATATGATAACTATCCCTTGTTTCCTTTTTAAAATATATGCATATATAATATTCGGGATCGTATTCTAAAAGCTAAGGTTGATAATTGTCCATACATATTGATACTATTAATTACTATATAAGATGACTAGTTGTTGGGCCTGGGCGATGCCCCGTATTATATTTCAGTGTTTAATTTCAACTATTGCTTCTTTTCATTAGATCATTTGTTTATGCTTGGGTTGTGCCTTATCTTTCTATTGCTTGTTGGCCAACACAATATAAATTAAATACATTCGATCACGATGCTGGAGATAGAATCAAATAAATTTGTTCACATACTCCAAATATTGTTAGTCACCGTGAGGATTGGGAAGATGAGTTGACATACTCCGCAGTTATCTTTGTATTCTCCTATTCCATTCCATTTTATCGATTTGACCTTTGTTTATATAAACTTATAATAAGGAAGCAAGTTATTAGTACTTAACTTTGCAGCTTTATGACAAATTAAAGCTATAGCGAGCTTGGTGGTTGGACACAGTGGCGAATCCAAGATTTCGGGTGAGGGGTGGCGTAAAAAAGAAGGGGACTTAGGCGTAAAAAATTGAGACTGAAAAGTAGTTGCAATAATTAAACTTCCATCGCTAATTTTAGCGACTACCTAGATGGTTGCTAAAAAAGAAAATCGGTTGCTAAAAATAGAGACTGAATAAGGAGTTGCAAACAAATAAAAGTCAGTCGCTAAATGTAGCGACTGAATTTCAGTTGCCAAAATACAAGTTCGGTCGCTAAACTAAACGGTTGCTAAGTAGTCGCAATTCAGTTGCAAAATGACGACCAACCAAATTTCAGTCGCCAAAAACAAAATTGCGACTAGCGTTTTGGCGACCACCCTGATTTTGGTCTCCGGCGGTCGCTAAGATGTTTTAGCGACTGATTTGTATGTTTTAGCGACTGATCTGTTCGGTCGCTAAATCGACTTTTTCTTGTAGTGAGGGCTTGGATGCTTTGTTAGTTGGTTTGGTCTCGTTCGCTGCAAGCTTCCTGTTTCTACTCTTTTTGTTTTTCTCTTTCTTTAACAAAACCAATTTCTTTTTTTAAAAAAAAAAAAACTAGAGTGCGTAGCACATGCTACCCCTAGTTACCATGTCACTTCGCCACTGGTTGGACTTGGACACTCACTTTCTAAGCAAGTGGTCGGGGGTTTGACCCTTGTTACGAACTTTTTTTTACCACTATCCTACAATGCCAATTCATCTGCCGTGTTTGGCCTTTAACACATATAGATACTTATATAGTACAACATAATAGTTTTAAGATTGCATTGTAATTGTCATACTGTATTAGTATAACCTTTTATATAAGTAGTTGAACAAAAAGCAATCAGTATTTTCTTCATCACTCAATCAGGTAAGACATTTAAGTTAAGTTTCGTCTAGTGGTTGGCATTTTGTCTTCCAACCTTAAGGTTAGAAGTTCAATTCCCACTATGGGCACTTTGAGGGTAGGGATTTCCCTTACCCTCCCCCCTCTGAGAGTGTCTAACCTGCTAACCCGCGTCGGGTTGACCCATGTGAGGTTCCCGTTCGGTAGGGTAATTCATCTCATCAATCCCCAAAAAAAATTCAGGTAAGACATTATAATAGATGATCATACCAATATTGTTTCCTTTTTCAAGAAACAAAAATGACAATTTTAGTTGAAAAACAAAATTTGAAAATTATCGGGATATATAGTGATGAATGATGATGACTCTTATTTTCGAATGAAGGAAATACATTGTAATATCGATATCCAATTATTTTGAATTTCGGCCCCCTTATGCTTGCAATTTGTTCTAATGGCCTCCCGCATCAATACATATGTATGTGCTTGTTTTTGCTATGATGCCAAAAGTGTGAATATAATTGCTATTAATACGCAGGTTTACGGATACTACGGCCTTCGAGAGAAATTTCATAACATAGATTGGAACAAGGTCGAAAAGGATTTGGACGCATCTTCCTCATCCGTTGTCTACATTGACGCATTAACTCAAACTTCAGTGAAAGCCGTAATTCAAGCAAACGTGGTGTATGCAGATTTCGCATAAATGGAATACTATGGTCCACTCCGCACTAAGCCATACTTATAATATGTATCTTAGGATATATTCAAATTAAGCTAGAGTATAGTGGACCAATATGATATAAGATATGCTTATGTACTGCTAATAAGGATATCACGAGAGGCAATATAAATAAAGCTAGCACTCTCATGTAAGTATGTAACATGTACTCATGCAGGATCATCAAAGACCTAGTACTGAATCAAAAGGGACTATATATGAGCTAATCAGCTTATGAATCTATATATACTTGAGAACATATATAGAGCTTGTTTCAATAATTGCTAGCCACAATGACAACAAGAAAAATATTATTTTCCTCAAAATAATTCACGTTAGAACCAGACGGATCCACAGTATGAGCTAGCGTTGAACAATTGTGCTCTCGATCGAAGTTCCAAATGTTTGTCATCGACTAATTAACTACTTTCATAAATAAGCTAAGATCGTATTCTCTTTATTTTATTTTTAATTATAATTTCAAAGATTTCACGGGAATTTTTCACATTTGTCTTAACTTCGGCTATCCACAACGTAAAAAAAGTCCCCTCTTTTTTCCATCTCTGGATTTGGTTTGTTGTATTGGATATCTAGTTATATAGATTTGGATACCTATTATAACTCTTGTTAGATAAAGGCCTCCAAAAGCCTTGTATATTCTCCTTGTCCCATATTGGTCATGGAAAGGGTGTTTCCCTTCTTTATTTATTCTTTCCTTCATCTACCCTTTGAGTTGCTAGTATATGGTGTTTTTGTTGACGTGAGGTTGTTGGGCTATGTAACATACACATGCGTTGCGCCGCCCGGACTAGAGACTGGAATATGGGAATTAGTGCTGAGCTGAGTTTCTTTTTCGACTAGATTCTTTTGAGTGTGTAACGTTTTGATTTGACGGTCAACTATTACTAACCTTGATTACAGTCGTGATTTCCGCAAATTAATTATGGACGTTACAGGTTATTTTCTTATTTAATCTGATCTCATTCTCCATTTTCTCGATACAAAAAACTCACATCTCTTCTTTTTCCTGGGTTATGCATGCTATACTCCAAAGCACTCTCAGTTCTAACTAACTGGTGACTTGGTGTGCTGCTATGTTAACTTTGGAGAGCATTCCGTCGAGTTCCGACTACCACTGTGTCGGTCCGTAATTGCTTTCAACTCAATGGTCTCCTACACTGTACAACCTTAAAATCTTGTTCTTAAGCCATTGCCCTTCTTCTATTTCTAACAATTTGAAAGCAATTAGTATTAAGCAATGGCTTCTCATTGCAGTAAGACTCTGTCTGACATCTCTAAATCGAAAAGTTCTTAATGGTAACAATTACAAGCCCGAGGCTTAGAAAATGTACTGTTGATGTTATTTGAGCAGTTGGAGACTGATTATGTCCTTTTAAATGATTCTCGTGGACCTATTGTTGCTACAGGGCGGGGGATGTTTCTATCACCCCTCCTGTTGCTTCTGTCCTCATGAAAAATGAGGAAGATATCAAAATATATAATAAGGATAACAAGACAGTCATATTCCATATCCTTAATCATATGATTAATACTCTATTTGATCTGTTTATGGTTCATAATTCTACAAAGGCAATCTGGGAGGCCGTAGAGAAGAAGTATGGGGTAATGATGCAGGCACGAAAAAATATGTTGTTGGAAAGTAGCTGGCTTTCCATATGGTTGATGATAAACCAATTATGGAGCAGTTTCATGCCAATGAGAACCTGTGTGCTGAAGTATTGACCGAAGACATGAAGATATGTGAGATATTCCAAGCCAATGTGCTGCTCGAGAGCATTCATCCATCTTGGAGTGATTTATGAAACCATCCCAAGCATAAAAAGAAGGATCTATCTCTTTAAGAAGTAGTATGTCATATGAGAATTGAAGAGGCCAATCGTATCAAAGACAATTTGTGGCCATTAGCTCCACAAAGGCCAACCTATCATGTACAGTTTGATTGGATTTTGTTAGGGGTATTTGGTGAAAAAACCATTTGTATTTTGTATAGGGTCTACACCTCTCCTATCTTATAAGTACTTTACCTAACCAAAATTTAGCCAAATATACTTTTTTAAATAACACTGAAGATGGAACCATACAAAACCACAATAATTATTACTCCCTCCGTCCCATAATATAATGCTTACTTCTTTTTTTCACGGGAATTAAGGAGAATGGAGGGAGTAGTAGGATTCTCCAAAAAAAAATTAATGAAGTAATTTTTGGTACTTTTTTCTTGGAACTACTTCTTTAGTTTTATTTTCCCTTGAAAAAAAATAAAAACGGTATTTTCACCAAATACCCCTGACAAAATTTTTTATTCACCAGATACCCCAACTTTTTTCCAAATTCAACATATACCCCTGACTTTCTAAAAAATACGTCGGAATGCCCTTAATGACCAATGGTGGTTAACTCCGTTAGTCATTAACGTTAATTAACCCTAAAAAACCCTAAGTCAACCCAATTAACCCGAAGTTAACCTAACACACTCTATCTAACCCACCCCAACCCCACTGGCCCCCAACCCCAGCCCCACCCCCCCAACCCCGGTTCCACCAGCCCCCACCTCGGCCCCACCAAGACCCCCTCCCCCGAGGCCCCATTCCCCCTCGATCTCCCCCGCAACCCCCCCCCGATGAAACGACAGCGACAATGGTAGTAGATCCAACAAAGACATCGCAGTGAGGTGTTTAAAGCTCACAACGACAACTCGTGGAGGTCGAAACGACGCCGTTATTCGTCATCGTTACTATCTCTCCTACTTCTCTATATATCCATCCTTTTGAAGCTCTGAGACATCGTCTCTGTCCACTCTTCGCCTTCATTCTTCTCGATCTCTTCCTTGATTATTGTGTGCATCCTCTCTTTACACCTCTTCGCTACCTATATTACACGATTCAGACGCGAAAATCGAGATTTCAAGCAAAAATTGAGAGCATCCATGGCCGTCGTAGACGCCATAGAAGTGAAATTCACCATTATTATTGTTATTACTGCAAAACGAAGGACTAGGGCCGGTAGGGAGGGATGCGGGCTGGGATGGTGGAGAGGGGAAGGGGAGCGCGGCTGGCGGGCGAATCGAGGGGGAGGGGGAAGGGGAGGCGCGGCTGCGGGGCAGATCAAGGGTGAAAAACCGAATAAAAAAGGAATAAATGTTCTTTATAATGATGTAAAACAATAAATAGACGCATACATTTTAAAAGAAAAGTATGGGTATTTTGGAAATTTTGTGTAAACATTGAGGATAAGTTAGTCCAAATAAATTGATATAAATAATATAGGCACAACATTTTAAGACACCCAAAAAGGAATATAAGCACTATATTATAGGACGGATGGAGTATTTATCAATCTTGATGCCTGATGGTAATGGTTTATCTAAAACAGGATAATAATTCTTCATAAAATGAAAAGCGCGTGTATAAACCAGATGTGGCGACGATATAACTTTTGGGAGTGATTTGTTTTTGTTGCCAATCGCAAGAAGCCATCTTCTATGTGGTCATCTCGATACCAATATGCTTTTTGAAAGTCATATTTTTTTTTTTAAGGTTTCAATTCTAGCTTGATGAACTTTATTTGGGAGGGCATAAGGATTCCTCATAAAATGGAAGGCACGTGTATATAGATAAGAATGAGATGCCATAACATAGTACTTATTTTGGAGCGATTTTTTCTATGGCAAGATGCCTTGTTTTATGTCAACTCTACATTCTTGCTCCATTATGTAAGCCATGCACCTAGGGGTGCTAAAGAGGACGGCTCGCAATTATTCGAATTCGGCTCGGTCAAAGCTCTGCTCGGAGAAGCTTGATTCGAGGTCGGGATCGACTCCAGGCCTTAATGAGACGAGCCCGAGCCTATACAGTTGGGCCTACTACCTAAGTGTATGTAGCTTTAGTTATTGACTTGGGCCTAAGCCCAACTTTTTGAAACGAAGTTTCGAGCAGAGCTTGGACTTTGTCCTCTCGAGATCGAGCCGAGCCCAAATATTTGAGGCTCGTCGAGCTTCGAGCTAAAGCTGAGCTTGACTTCTACTGTTTTCGAGTCGAGCCGAGCCTGGACGGCATGTTCGGTCTCGGTTCGACTCGTTAACACCCCTAAGTGATTATGCAACCATATAATTAATTTCGGGGCTTTATTTACTAGCTATCATCATCAGCTGATTTATTTGTCATTCACATAATCCGTCCATTTGCCAACCGTAGAAGTAGTTCACTAGCAAATAGACAAGACAGGAGGCTATTGCAACTTTGCACCCTTTCTCATGATTTTCCTCATATACATTCACAAGGACATGCTAGAGGGAGGAGATGATAAGGTATAAAATCATATAAAAGTGTAAGATAAAAAAAAAATGTAAAAGAACTCATATACTTATTCTTCAATCTTCGGGGGACTTTATTTGGGATGGGATGATAATTAAGGATTCTTAATAAGTTTAAAAGGAAAATTGGATTTTAATAATCCAACCTTTAGGCTGTCTTCTTAAAACAGTCCCACTTATTAGATATTTTTGAACAATCCAACCTTTTGCTGATATCTTCTTATAACGATCCCTGGTGACTTCTGACCTGAACTTCAGGTAATTTTTTTTCCCTCCTCCTACTCATTTCTCTCTCCTCCCCTTCATTCCCTATCTAGTTTGACCCACCCCCTCCCCTTACACTGGCCCCGCCGCACCCACCCAGCCCACGCCGCAGCCACCAGGCACCCACCCCCCTCTCTCTCTTTGTCGCCGTTTCTCTCTTCCTCCTGTCTCTCTCCTCTTTCTCTCACTCTCCTCGAATCGCGTTCGTCGTTAATAGTGGTGGCGGTGGTCGTATTTAAAATACGAGAGGGGCGAAGGGGAGGGGGAGGGGTGACGGGGTGGAAAGAGACGAAAGGATAGGAGAGGGGGAGGCGCGACGGGGTATGAGGCGAAGGGGAAGGGGAGGGGGGTGGCGGGGTTTTTCTACTTGTGAGGGGTATGGGGATTTCGGGGGTTTCTTTGTGGGGGTGGGGTGGGGCTCGAGGGCGGCGGGGTAAGGTGGGGGCTGCGGCGGGTGGGGCTGGGGTGGGGGTAGGTTGCCGCGGGGGTGGGGTGGGGGGTGGGGTGGGGCTGCAACGAGGCTATGGGTGGGGGTGGGGTGGGGATGCGACGAATTAGGTTGGGGTGGGGGTGGGTTACCGCGGGTGGGGTGGGGGTGAGGTGGGGCTACAACGGGGTGGGGGTGGGGGTGGGGGTGCGGCAAATTGGGGTGCGGTGGGTTGCCGCGGGGCGGGGGTGGGTGGGGCTGGGGGGCTTAGGGTGGGGGTGGGGTGGGGTTGGGGTGGGGGCTGCGGGGGTGGCTAGGTGGTGGTGGTTGGCGAGGTAAAGAGGTAGAGGAGGGAGAAAATGGGCTGACCAATTATAGTGTGACACGTGTCACATTTGACCTGTTATACCGGTCACAACTAGGGATGGCAATGGATCCTGGACCCGGCCCGAATCCGTGGACCCAGATCCGTTTTTAAGGATCTGGATCCCAAAATTTCAGACCCGTTGGATCCGAGTCCTATTGTCAGGGTGCGGATCTGGGTCCGGATCTGATCCTGAGATCCGGACCCGGATCCGTAGATCCGTTTTTAATACGTTGGGCAGTGAGGGAGTGGGCTTTTACTTGGCGTCCGGGGCTCCTTTCCTACTCTTTTATCACTCCCAAATACTCACAAAACCCTACTGGCAATTCACATTACACGCCTCCCTTCTCTCTCCCCACCCCCCACCTTCCTCTTTCTTCTCCAACCACCCACTGTTGACCCACGTCCACCGTCAGTCCGTCACCATCAGGTGCATTCTCTCTCCTCTTCATCTCTCTTTCGCCTTCTCTCTATGCGACTTGGTACCATCGGTCGTCGCGTCTCGCGTGCACCACCGGACACCACCAGAGCTTTCGTGCGCACTTCCGAACCACCACCAAGATTCCACTCGCACAACCGGTCCACCACCAGGCTTTCACTCACACCGCCGATCCACCACCAGGCTTTGCACGCACCATCTGTCCACCACCAGCTCTTCGTGCGCACAACTGCTCAACCACCAACTCCTCATGCACCATCTCCTCGATTTATGGATTCAAATTCCGAAATTATACTATGTTAATCTACTTCATTGAATGTTGTGAATTTTTTTTATACTGAAATTGTGATCTTATTGTATTTGTTGAAACCAGTTGTTGTAAATTGAGTATTTTTGGTTGCTGTGAATTTCTTGAATTTATTATGATCATGAAGCATATTTTTGTTGTGAATTGAGTTATTATTTGGATCCGTTTCGAATTCGTTTTTGGACCTGCATCCGCTGGATCCGTCGGGTCTGGATCCGGGTCCTATTTTTATAGACCCTCTGGATCCGGGGCGGATCTGGATCCAACGTTTGGAAACGGATCTGGATCTGGATCTGCAAGGACCCGGTCCAGATCCGACCCGTTGTCATCCCTAGTCACAACAGGTCAAGGACCATTATGAGAAGATAACATCAAAAGGTTGGATTGTTCAAAAATATCTTATAAGTGGGACTGTTTTAAGAAGACCGCTTAAAGGTTGGATTATTAGAATCCAATTTTCCAATTGAAAATCACTTGTATAAATAAGATGAGACGGCATAGCCATTGAAATTGGCATAACATTATTGGAATTTGGAAGCTACAAGTGAGCCTAAGAGAGGGATGAAGGGAAAGGAGATTATAAGTGCAGCAATATGGAATCAAACTCGCTCGCTCTTATTTCAGGGTTGACAATCACTCGATTGGTGACATCGTGACACTTCCAATTACATTATTGCTAGCTACAATATGTAAACATATTACAACAATTGGAAATTGACGAGGAAGAGAAAAGTATTTATTGTAAACAATATTATTGCAGATAGTGAGTAATTTATAGGAGTGTTCACAAAAAACAGAAACAGAAATATCGTACCGAAAAACCGGAAAATCGGTCAAAATGGGCGGTTACCGAACCGGAAAATTAGGGATTAAACGGTACGGTTACCAAACCGGTAAAATTTACGGTTAAACGATACGGTTTCGGTTATGATTTTTTATAAAACGGTTAACCGAAAAACCGGATAAATTTATTTTTTTATTATTATTTAATTTTATATAATAATTATATTAATTAATTAATGATTTTTGTGTGAGAAAAGTAGAAAACGAAAGTCAGTAGTCAGTACCTCCCTTAAAACTGACCAAAAAAGCGTATTCCTTTTAGCACTGTAATAGATAAGTACTGAAGAAAAACTGAGAAGTATACCCTAATTTTCTTAGTTATTAGTTCAAATGCAATAATTCTATAATATTCTCGATTTATCACTCCCATGACCATCAAACATATCCACAGCACCATTAACTTCCTTTACAGGAGAAAAGACAATGGCAAAGAAATTAAAAAGCCAACCTGTACTTCTTTATACTTGAAAGGATGTTCCTACTGCTCAAGTTTGGAAAAAAAAAAAAAAGGAAAACTCTCCAATAACCCATGCAAATATTACCTCATTTTCACATCCACCATGAGAAAAGTTTGAAATCTAATATATAAAAGTAGTAAAATAATTTGATAAAACTTGAGTAACGGTTAACCGGAAAACCGTACCGAAAACTGGTTAACCGTTTATGCGGTTACCGGTTTGAACGGTTACGGTTACGGTTCGCAAATATGGCGAACCGATACTTCCGGTTACCGTCCCGAAATTTTATTTCGGGACGGTTAACCACCCATGAACACCCCTAGTACTAATTTATACTCCACAGAAGACGATGAGAAAAAAGTGTAATGGGAGACAGTGGACTGCTTGTATCAAAATCGCTTGTGCAATGTATTTTAATTTGAGAAAGTCAAACAAAAGTAAATATTGTTTTTTTTTGAAAGAGAAATTTCATTAATTGAAGGTCAAACGGCATCTACAATAAGTATTAAAGAAAAACAAGATACAATTAAACAAGGCTAAATCAAATTTATCTTCGAAGAAACTATAATGAACCAGATCGAGCAATACAACGCAGCCCCCTTGTATATGTTGAATCAAGCAGCTATTGATAGGAAGTCTATCATTTTGACATAGTTTGGGAAGAACATTCTTGATCGAGCCATGTTGACCGCATCCGAGATTCCAATACCTTCATGTTGAGTCTACTTCAACCAATGAGAACAATTTCTCATACCTAAAAACAAAAAAACCATACTCACAACTCCCATAGGGGAGAAGGAGATCTCCAAAACAAAGACTAAAAACCCCATAACAAGGTTTGAAAAGATCTCATAAAGAGAGACTAATTTATTAAACAAAACAAGAAAATGAACTAAAAACTGAAAATAAAAGGGGAAAAGGGGCTTACCATGGATGAAATCATCCATGGCAGCCCCAAATTAATGAAAAAAAGGGTAGGGGAGGTCAGGGTTTGAGAGAGAAAAAGAGGGGAGGCGGTGGATACTGCTAGTTTGCTAAGAAGTTAAATATTGTTAACTATTGTGAATCTAAAAAAATTAAGGTTGATTCGATAATTACCAACTTGGAAATATGTTGCAATTTTATTTACCAATTATGCGCCAACATTTTTTATTTTACCGAAGTGGCAACATATATAGTGTATATCATTTATTTAGCAATTTTACAGACTTCTATATTATAATTTTGTTTTCTAATTGTACTCAAAAGAGTTGGCTCATTAGTTAATGCACAAATTTTAACATTAATATGGAGTATTTAAAGAGTACTATTTAGTAATATAAATTATAAGAAGTTCATATTTTGACGATACTATATACTAGAAAAATCTAATAAGATATTATATGATTATATAGATATTTTTATATCTAATAGTATATGTTAAGGTCACAATCTTGATGATGAATAAAAGTCATCTTGTCTTTTTATTTGTTAGAAGTATAAAAATTTAGAATATCATACTAGTAAACGATATATACTAGTTTTCATAAGTGTGTTCTATATATTTGATCAAATTTACATTAATATTCAGATTTCTTTTTGAACTTATCTTAGTTGTAAATGAACTTATCAAAACTTTTAGGAAAAATCATCTTAACTTTTTTTCTTCTGATTTAATCAAAGTTGATTAGTTAAATAGATGACATGCACCGAACCCAAATATATATATATATATATAAATATATATATATATATATATATATATATATATATATATATATATATATATATATATATATATATATATATATATATATATATATATATATATATATATATATATATATATATATATATATATATATATATATATATATACATGTACATGTATATATATACATACATATATATACATATACATACATATATATACATATATACATACATATATATACATATACATATATATATATACATATATACATACATATATATACATATACAAATATATATGTATACATATATATACATATACATACATATATATACATATATACATACATATATATACATATACATATATATATATACATATATACATACATATATATACATATACAAATATATATGTATATATATATATATATATATGTATATATATGTATGTATATATGTATATATATATACATATATATATTTGTATATGTATATATATGTATGTATATATGTATATATATATATGTATATGTATATGTATATATATGTATGTATATATGTATATATATATATGTATATGTATATATATGGTATGTATATATATACATGTACATATATATATATATACATATATATGTATATATATATATACATGTATATATATATACATGTATATATATATATATATACATGTATATATATATATATACATGTATATATATATATATACATGTATATATATATATATACATGTATATATATATATATATATATATATATATATATATATATATATATATATATATCCACTTCAACAAAACATGAGAAATAAAACCCTAAGGAGTAAGGGTTTGACAGTTTTGAGTATAGATCCCTAATAGAAGCTAAGCCCTAGATATCATTATCAATACTGTAGAGAATGTAATTTCCCTTGCCAATATTTTCTGTAAAAATGCAGCTTATATACAACCTAATTAAACAAATAAGTGGGCTTATAATACATACTAAATACAAAGCCCATAAGCTAATATTTACATAAACCAATACCCTCCCTCAAGTTGGAGCATGCAAGTCACAAATGTCCAACTTGCGAAGAAAAAAATCAAATTGTTGTTTACCTAATGCCTTTGTAAAGATATCTGCAAGTTGACTATTTGTGGGAAGTTTAGAGGGACTAATCGTACCATCCTTGATCGCATCCCTCAGAAAATGACAATCAACCTCAATATGTTCGTCCGTTCATGGAAGACAGGGTTATGGGCAAGATACAAGGCTGATTGACTATCACAAGACAAAGGCATAGCCTGTGGGTGTTGGATCCCAAGGCTATCCAAAAGACCCTTCAACCATTTGAGCTCACAAGTCAAAGCTGCCATGGACCGATATTCCGCCTCTGCAGAGGAGCGGGAAACAGTCACTTGTTTCTTCGTTTTCCAGGAAATGGGGGATCTCCCGAGAAACACTAACCAACCAGAAACAGAGCGCCGAGTAAGGGGGCAACTAGCCCAATCAGAATCACACCAACCTGATAAAGTCATATCACAATCTGTACGCAGAAGAATACCTTTGTCCCGGACTATTCTTCAAATAACGAACAACTCTCAAAGCTGCATCCCAATGATCCTGTCGCAGTTCATGCAAAAAATGGGACAATATATGAACAGCATACGCCAAATCAGGGCGAGTGAAAGCTTAAGTAGATAAGACGACCAACTAGTCTGCGGTATTGCTCCTGTAATACCCCGATTTTTAAGAGCGTTTTAATTAGCGTTAATTGTAATTATAAAGTTAATTATGTTTTGAAAATTCTTATTTTATTTGAGTTGACATATGAGTTTTAAATTAAAATATTGTAATGTGATTATTAATTCGATTTTTATTTAAGATAAGAATAATATATTTTGGATTTTAAATAGCCAAATGAATTTTAAATTCCCTCTCTTGTTATATTCTCACTCCCAAAGAAACCCAAACCCCATTTCTCTCCCTCCTCCCCGTGAGAAACCCAAAGCCCCCTCACCCTTCTCTCTCTCTCACTCCGTCATTTTTCTCCGTCCTCTCGCCGGCGACCTGCGTCGGTAGCCGGAAGTCGCACCCCACGCGCACCCCTCGCACGGTGCTGCTCCCGTGCCGCCGCGGAGCCGCTTGTTCTTTGCGTGCCTTGTGTTCTTTGCTTTGAGGCGACGCTGCCTTCGTGGCCCTGGTTTGGCCACCGCGAGTTGGAGCTCGCCGGTGTGTCGATCACCTCGCCCTTCTCTCTTCCTTGCTCGCATCTCCTTCCTTATGCTGCTGTCCTTGTTGGTACTACCCCCTCCTAACTCTACATATCTCCTCTCTGTATATGCAAAGCTTTAATGCTTATAATTGATGGATTATAAGACTTGAGTTAATTCAATTGCTTGATAATATGACCAGTTGCTTGATGTGTTCTATCCCTTGTTGTTTGAATTTTGGGATTTAAATATTGGATTGAGATGTGAAAGCTCCTGGTTCAATTAAACTTCAGTGTTGACTAAAAAGAGCTCAACTGTAAATTTTAGTTTTGGGAAAATATAAAATCAAGTGAGGATTTGTGTGTGTATCATCTCTTGAATTATATATGGTGGTTATTAAGCTAAGTAAGATGTGGAGTAAAGTTATGATGATTCATTTGTCTTATGACTATATACATAACATATGAGAGTTAGTTTCTAAATCCTAATTTGAAAGGTCTTGTATTAAGTGATCCTTGTTAATATTGAAAAGATGACTTAAATGCCAGATAGACTTGGTATGGATAAAATCGAGTTCATTGGTTTACTTGACTTAAGTAATCTGGGTATCAGTTTTTGATGGTGGTTTATTGGGTTTTGGAAAAGTGATATTCTTGTATTAGAGTAAGAACCACCACTATAAGTTGTTAGGTTGCCAAAGTCTTTATTATGGTAATAAGCCAATTAGTATGTTAGTTGTATGATAAGGTCCTAATTATGATTAGAATAATCTTCTAAATTTGTTGAAGTAAGGGTATAAGAAGATGTTTAATTAGACGAAAGTCTAAAATAAGGTGTATTCATGAATACATAGTTTCTAAAAAAGGTATATAATATGATTGGAGTTGTAATCACTTAACTAGATGCCACACGTTGATAGCTTAGTTAGTCTCCTCACCAAAAGTTAGAAAAGGGGATTAAGTACTTATCACTAATAAGCTTAGTATATGGATGTAGTATGGAATAGTACTTCCTGTCTTATAAAGGATCGGAAAGTGTGAAAAGATGACTCTTGTTCTTATGAATGACGAAGTATCAAATGTTTGCTATGATATATGTTCATGTATTCTGAATATGATAAAAGTATACCTTTTAATTCTGAAACCATCTGAAAATATGAATGGCTCTTAAACGATATGAGATACGAAAGGACTGTTATGTTTCTGCTATGCTTTTGATATGTTTATGTTATTCTTATTCTTAAAAGTACTTAAAGGTATGAGATATGCTTACAATTTCCTATTATGTAAAATTTACGTTATGATCATTCTGAAACGATCTGAAAGTATAGAAAGTAACATCTATTGCTAACACCCACGATCCCCTTCGAAATGTGTTTATGAAATGATGTTTATAATTATGTTAAGGATTTTGTGATGTGATTCTTATATGTATTGTGGGATTAAATTGCCTTCGAATGATTTTCGTAAATGATGATCTTATGAGTTATTGATGCTCAAGTATGATTCATGAAAGATCTATGGCTTATGCCCTGCAAAACAAACGAAACATGATAAATAAAAGTGAAAGAGGTTCTGGCAGTATAATGTTACACTTATCTACTTTATGGTCGTGCACGTACCTTCGCACCCGCCGTACACCCGAAAAGGGAGCCGAGCTCCTTGAAGGGTACCGCATGTTATTTTGGTGCGAGCGGTGTATCCAACAAGGGAGCTGGGCTCCTTGAGGATCATCGCATGGTGGTGTATCCAACAAGGGAGCTGGGCTCCTTGAGGATCATCACATGGTGGGAGACGTCCCACATGTCTATACTCGCCAATTTTGGTGCGAGCGGTGTATCCAACAAGGGAGCTGGGCTCCTTGAGGATCATCGCATGGTTGTGTATCCAACAAGGGAGTTGGGCTCCTTGAGGATCATCACATGGTGGGAGACGTCCCACATGTCTATACTCGCCAATTTTGGTGCGAGCGGTGTATCCAACAAGGGAGCTGGGCTCCTTGAGGATCATCGCATGGTGGTGTATCCAACAAGGGAGCTGGGCTCCTTGAGGATCATCACATGGTGGGAGACGTCCCACATGTCTATACTCGCCAGTTACCAAGCTAAAAGATGAAAAGATAATGATGAAACTTATGATATGAAATTAAATGAAATATTTGTTATGTAGATGATTTTATGACTTAATGCTATGCAGTATGATGACTTTGATGTTACGAAAGTATAATTATGATTGCGATTATGTTTTATGATTTCACACATTATGTTATCGATGATTGGATTAGGAGATATGAAATGTTTTATGAATATGATGATTAGTGATGTTTACGAACGAATGTTATGAAATAACTATGTTATTACGATAGTACGATCATTACTAGTTAAGTAAATGAAAGATGATGATGATTTATGATATTCAGTATGACTTAAAGTATATGTTTATGAATGTTTGTTGTCTAATGATATGAAAGTATGTCTTTTATTCTGATATGAGAGAACTATGATGATGTTACAACTCTGCTATGATTTCTGAAAGTACTTAAAAGTCATGAAACATGATGAATGATAATGGATTATGTGAATGTTGTTATGTTGTTGTGATATGGTTATGAATAATGTGAACATGTAGATTTCGTGAGAGTCGTAGACACCAAAGCATGTTTTAAGAATGTTTTGTGGGTTAGTACTCAGCGTTGTGCTGATGTGTCTGTCAATGTTTTGTTTTGTCACTACTGTGGCCTGTCACTTGGTGGGTGGCAGTGTTACAATAGTTTCAGGTTGAAGTTCTGGAGCATCTTCTCCAAGATGGAAGCAGTTACGTACTAAGAGCTCAGCCATGATTGTTTTATGTTCTTTTTGAGGCGAGGACGTTCCACTTTGTATTAGTTAATAATTTGATGATTTAGTTTCATTTCTAGTTCTGGTTGAGCAATAGTGCTCCTGATTCTCTTTAGCTGCTACTCAGCGAAATCGTTGAGTTATGGATTTGGAAATATTTTATTATAACAGGTTTTTCAAACATTTACCCATTTTGGGTTGTCCAATTTACAAAGGAAACTCTGCCGAAATTTCTAGAAAATAGTAATCTATTATTACAGTGTTTCTTTAAAGAGTGTCAAATCAAGGTATTGTCCCTGTAAGTTAATGTCAAAGGTCGCCTTGTATTTTCCCATAGTGGAAAGTACGGCGGTAACGCGCCGACTAAGCTATGTCTTCCGCTGTTAATCCTGATTAATTAACTTGATAAGGATGTTCGAAAGTCGGGGCGTTACAGCTCCACATCAACAAATAAAGGACTTGTAGAGTTACCCAATTTGTGATTTTGTTCCATAGGAAAAGCTGCTGGTTTGGCACCAAGTAACCCAACCTCTGAAATAATATCAATAGTGTATTTGCGTTGACAGAGAAAATACCTTCTGGATTTCGTGCAACCTCAATACCCAAAAAATACTTCAAGACACCAAGATCTTTCATATGAAAGCAAGAGCTCAAATAGTTCTTAAAAGCAGTAAGTGCAGCAGAATCATTCCCTGAGATAATCAAGTCATCAACATAAATGAGCATAGTAATCTGAATCTTACCCTGATGAAGAGTAAATAGAGAATAGTCAGAGTATGATTGTTGGAAGCCATATCGCTTTAGAGAATTAGCCAACTTGGCAAACCAACAACGAGGAGCTTGCTTCAAGCCATAGAGAGACTTTCGCAGTCGACAAACTTGACCAGGTTTATTACTCTGAAACCCAGGAGGCAGCTTCATATAGACTTCTTCCGACAGATCTCCTTGCAGAAAAGCATTATGTACATCCATATGATGCAATGCCCAATTCTTTGCTGCAGCAACAGCAAGAAAAGCACGAACAGTAGTTATCTTAGCCACCGGAGCAAAAGTGTCTGTATAATCTATCCCTTCAACTTGATGATTACCGAACACCACCAATCGAGCTTTAAGACGCTCAATACTGCCATCTGAGTTATACTTGATCTTGTACACCCACCTACTCCCAATAGCTCTCTTCCCAGGCGGAAGAGTTTCTATACTCCAAGTACAATTGCTTTCAAGCGCGTGAATTTCGTTCAGCATGGCTTCTCGTCATCCTGGATCTTTCATAGCTTGCTTAAAAGACTGGGGCTCCGTACCTGCAGTTACAGCTGCAAGAAAATTTCTGTGGCCCATAGAAAATCGGTCACAATTCACAAAATGTGCTATAGGATAAAACGTACCTGAGGAGTGATGTGAAGTAGATGAACTAGTAGAAGGGGATGGACTTAACTTTCGAACGGTGTTGGTAACAAAATCTTTCAGCTTCACAGAAGGAATTTTAGAACGTTTTCCACGACCCAAGTCCCTTTTAGCTGGAGAAGGAGATAACCCCACCACCTCTGATATGGAATCTGAGCTATGCTCCACCACTGGCACCGTGCTCACCGCACGCTCCTCCCCACCATGTGCCACTTCTGTGGCAAAATCAACATCATCACCCCGCCGTATATCACTAACAACACCCAGATCCGAAGATGGTTCTCCATTAGTACAGCCCAAATCCACGTAATCAAAACCATCATCACCTTCGACTAGAGGCATAGAAGGGGAAACAGAAGTAGAAGGTATAGGATCCTTCAACATAGTAGAATAAGGAAATTCGTTTTCATAAAATTTGACATCACGAGAAATAAAAAATTCTCCTGTGTCAATATTAAACAATTTCCACCCCTTTTTTCCTTTAGGATAACCCACAAAAACACACTTACGACTCCGGCTCATGAATTTGTCCCCTCGTGACTTTTGATTATGGGCATAGCAAAGACAACCAAAGACACGCAAATCAGCATAAGGAGGGGGAACATCATACAATATTTCATAAGGAGTTTTATAGTCAAGAACACGGGAAGGGGTGCGATTTATCAAATAAGCAGCTCCCAAAGCACATTTCCCCCCAAAATTCAATAGGAAGATCACCCTGAAATCTCAATCTTTCATGCAATTAAATTCAGTGTCATTGTCACTCCTAACAACTTGCACTTTTGCACTAAATTGTCGTTCAATCATGGCAAAAAAAGAATGAAACATGTGATTAACCTCTGTTTTATCAATCAACAAAATCACCCAAACAGCTCGAGAAAAATCATCAACAAGGGTCAAAAAATATCGGGCACCACAAGATGAAGGGGTACTGTATGGCCCCCAAAGATCACAATGTATCATCTCAAAACATCTAGTAGTTCGACTATCACTGTCAAAGAATCTGTCTCTAGTTTGTTTAGCTTGATGGCAAACATCACAAGCTTTATTCAAAACAACACTTGAATTACTAACAAAAGGGAGAGACTGAACTACTTTGTCACAAGGATGCCCCATCCGTCGATGCCATATTTCTGCAGAAATCGCCCCGTCAACACTCAAAGCTTGAATATTTGGAACATCGCGAAAGTAATACAGTCCATCCCGTCGTTCACCTACTCTAATCAGGGTCCTCGAAGTTCGGTCCTGTATAACGCACAAATTTTTATTGAATTGTACAACACAATTTAAATCATCAGAAAGATGAGACACAAAAATTAAATTGCAATTAACGTATAAAACATTTTTTAGCACCAAATCACGAGACAAATGAACTTCTCCATATTTTGAAGCAATAGTTTTCTTTCCATCAGGAAGTCCCACGGGACAATCCGGCATATCAATCACATGACTCAACAATTTAATATTTCCAGTAACGTGCATTGAAGCTCCCGTATCAGTAATCCAAGGATTAATAGAAAACTTACCCATCAACTTATCATCAGTAGGTTTAAGAGTTGAATTACCAAGCAAGTGGAGAAATTGTTGCCATTGTGCTGATGTCATGCCTGGGAGTGCAATATTATCATGAGCATTGGAAGAAGAGGTAGTGTTGCTTCCAATGTTAGCTACTGTATTACGCACCTTAACCCCACCTTTTCCTTTGCTTATACCATCTATTGGGTGCCGACCTCTACTGGTGCTGCTATCACCATCCAACATGCCACCTGATCCACCAGCCACACTACCATCTGCTGTCCCCCGTCCCAGTCCAGTACCACGACGGTTTCGGTTTTCCCACCAATCCGGGTAAATACCACTCTTCGCGAAGCAATTGTCAATTTCATGCCCTGTGCGATTACAAAAGGAGCAAAATAAAGTGGATTTATCCCTATGGGTCAGACGAGAATTACCTCGGAGTTGGGATTTCGCAGCAAGAGTCATCACTTAGCTTCTTCACGTTCAACCTTGGTACGAGACGACTCACGCAAGCGCTCCTCTTGTAGCAATGTTTGATATGCGCGATCAAGAGAAGGAGTCGGGTCTTGTGCCAACAAGGTAGATCGAATATGACCATAAAGATCGCCATTAATGCCATAAAGAAAATCATGGAAGCGGTCTTCATCAAGACGGGTTTGAAACTGTTGTCCGATATCACATTCGCACTTCCCACATTTGCATGTTGGAAGAGGATTATAAGTAGTCAAATCGTCCCATAAAGGCTGCAACAGTCCAAAGTACTCTGAGACAGACATGGTCTTTGTCTGTCGACACTCTGCTAGGGCTGCTTTAATCTGCTGTTTTCGAGGACCACTCCCGATATCGAAGCGGCGCTTCAAAACATCCCATAAGGGCTTTGCCTCTTCAAAGAAAGGTATGGTCTTTTTAATAGATGGATCAATAGTCATCAAAATCCATTGAACAAGCATAGATTGAACACACTTCCAATCCTCAAGCCTGACCTTGTTCGTGGGTTTAGTGATAGTTCCATCAATAAACCCAAACTTGCGTTTGCCTTGGTAAGAAAGACGCATCGATCTCGACCAATCTTCGTAGTTATCGCCGCGAAACACAATATTAGTTATGGAGGTTCCGGGATTATCATTGGAACCAAGGAAATAAGGAGAAGTAGGATCAAGTTTCGGCACCGAACCGGGCTGCTCGCCGTCGGTCATGGTGGTTCAATGATAGAAGGGTCGAGGTGCCGTCAAAGGCCTGATACCATGTAGAGAATGTAATTTCCCTTGCCAATATTTTCTGTAAAAAGGCAGCTTATATACAACCTAATTAAACAAATAAGTGGGCTTATAATACATACTAAATACAAAGCCCATAAGCTAATATTTACATAAACCAATAAATACAAATAAATACTATTCTCCACAATGGGAAGACATGGAACATCTGATGCTCTGAAGATAAGAATGGCAACGTTGATAGTACATGAAACCTGACAACCTGTGACAAGTGAAGTTTTAACATCTTATGTTTGGTCCGATGATTCTTTTTTACTCCACAAACGTAGTACTCGATGGATTTCATCAAGTCTATAAATAGCCAAGAGGATATCTCGTCTTGAACTCACGCACCACATTACTGCACAATCTTCTATATATATATATAGCTTCTTGAGTCAAAGTACACTATTGATCTTTATTAGGCATTAGCTGAGGTAATTTCCTTCCTAATAAATCAGTTCTCTATTTTCTTAGTTTCTTTTTTCATTATGTTAGTTTTCCATGACTAATTTGGACTGCAAATGAAATGCATATTGTAATTGTTATTATACGTACGTAGGCAAAGGAAATAATGGCATCAATTCAATGCGAGAGGAAGGAGGAAGTAGGTGCGCATTTCAGCTCTGAGGAGAAAGCGAGTTTGGATGAGATAATCAAGCATGCAGAGGACTCGTATGTCTCTGAAAATGTCGTTGCGAAACATGGTGGCCATGGCCATGGCCTATGCACAGGTGATGGTCATGGCCATGGCCATGACCATGGCAATGTCGGAGTGTAATGAACTGGATAATTTGGACAGTAGAATTAAGGAAGAAGATGTTTATATTTGATTGATGGAAATGCAAATTACAGAAATAAAGGATAATTGCCAAGTTTTCGAGTGACTTGGTCACACTCCCAAACTAACCACTAAAATAAACTTCTCCAATATTTTCTTCACATCTTCTTCTCTCCTGATATCCTCTATTTATAGTGTATTTGCCTTACTCCCCAAGCTAACATATTAACTAGTGTATATTACTAAAATACCCCTGTCCCCCTAGGCTAGTCTATTACAATACCGGCCCGCCAAACTTCCACCTTGTCCTCAAGGTGGGTCGTAAATCTTGTAATTCGTGTCATCTTTCCTTTGGCAGTATTGTTGCAGTTTGGAACAAAAAGTGGACTGAAGGGGCCTTGAATCGCTATAGTCATAATCCGGCCTCGCTCGTATTTCTCTTGAGTGTACTGGAAAAATATGAGAGTGGGCATTGATTTAGGGGGTGTTTGAAGGTATTGGAAAAGGAGTAGGAATGCTTCAGTTTAGTGAGGTTTGGGTTAGGTTTTATGACATGGGTTAAGGTGTTAGGTGGAAAGGAGATTCGGGGCTTAAAATGAGATGGGGTCGTGGAGGTACGAGAGGTTTGGACTGGGATAAGAAAAACAAAGAGAGTAATGAAGGATGTGAGCGAGAGGTTGAAAAGATAGGCCCTAGTTTCACATTTTCGGAAGAAGGCCGGTGCTTGAAAAAATGAAAAATGGGCTCGAATTGAGGAGGCCCGGTCGCTTGGGTCAATTCCCAAAATATTGGGCCGGGTCCGCATCTCCTCTTTAATGCTTGCATTGACCTGGCACAAAGCATGGGTCCCTAGTAGCATGATTTCATAAGTGACATCATCACCTAGGGGATTAAAATCTCCCTTAACGACCTCCGGTGCTTTCTCCAATTTGCCAACTAAGACACGTGGTTTCCACCGAATTTATCCAGTAAGTCTCGCAATTTGGCAAATTACGAACTACCCTTAAAAACATCTCTTTAACGATCATTTCTCTAAAGCTTCTCACACACGCCTCTCTTTTAACATCCCCTCTCGGGTTCCTTCTCGACCGTTCCACCACCATGCCACCCTCCGACGAAGAAGCCGGGACCACCACCCGATCCACTATTCCCTGAACCACCTCGCTCAAATTCTCCTCTCGTCGGTTCAAATTTGAGATTGTAACATCCACTCGTTCCTCCACTAACAAAACCGACTCGACCACCGCCGATAAAACCTCCGAGTAAAGTCACCTTGTCTTTTACCCACCTCCCGGTTGTAACGAGTCGATTCCACCCTTAGACCCGTCCCCGTTGCAACAACCTCGCAACCAAACGGGAACCCCCACTGGAACTAGCAAGACCTCCGGTCCCTCCACCGGTTCCTCTATCTCCAATGCCGCTGCACCCAAGTTCTTCACCAACGAACCGGCTCGGCCCACCATCGGAACCGCCGCCCACCGATTTTATCTCGCACCACTCCGCCTTCTTTTCTCCGATTGGTGTTGAAGGAGTACTCCTTGTTCGCCGAACCCTTCACCACCCGGATGACCATGAGTTTCACCACCAAATCCACCTCCACCGGTGTATACTCCAAAGAAACCCACCAAATTTTCCGCCGGTCAAGTCTCGGTGACTCTTCGCCCGTGTGATAAACTCCAAAATCATTTTCAAAGGCACTATTCTTCGATTTGACTCTTCCTCTTCGACCATAGGTTGGTTGTCTTCCGCTTCGACCATAGGTTGGTTGTCTTCCTCTTCAAGTTTCTCTTGAAAGTTAATGGTGGTGGTTTGAATTTCTTGGGGAAAAACCACCGAGGGTTTAATCACTTCTACCACCTCTTTTGAAGCCGGGTTGTACAACCCGCACTTGCCGCGAAAACACCGGTGTAGAAGGAAAACACCGCACCACCGAGTAACTTCAACTCATCCCACTCGTCGGATGGGCCGCCATTGATGCTCCCAAAGAAACCATTGTAATGCTTCACCTTCGCATCCAACAATGGAAGCCTTCAACTTCTCTGCTTCACTAAACCATAAAAGTTGGAAGTACTCTTCCATCTCCCAAATCCATTCATCCGGATTTCTTCCATCAAATAGAGGAAGTTGAAGCTTATATTGGATTGTTTGCAGCTTCCTTACATTTAGAAACCAGGGATTCAAGTTTTGTGTAATTTCGAAAATCCCTCGTCGACCATATCTCTTATCTGTTTGCATCCTTCTTCAACCTTTTTTTTTTTTGGGATAATCGAAAAATTCGGCCCGCTTAATTACCCGAATTGTACTGCTCTGGTACCAATTGTAATGAACTGGATAATTTGGACAAGTAGAATTAAGGAAGAAGATGATGATATTTGATTGATGGAAATGCAAATTACGAAATAAAGGATAATTGCCAAGTTTTCGAGTGACTTGGTCACACTCCCAAACTAACCACTAAAATAAACTTCTCCAATATTTTCTTCACATCTTCTTCTCTCCTAATATCCTCTATTTATAGTGTATTTGCCTTACTCCCCAAGCTAACATATTAACTAGTGTATATTACTAAAATACCCCCTGTCCCCCTAGGCTAGTCTATTACAATACCGGCCCGCCAAACTTCCACCTTGTCCTCAAGGTGGGTCGTAAATCTTGTAATTCGTGTCATCTTTCCTTTGGCGGTATTGTTGCGGTTTGGAACAAAAAGTGGATGAAGGGGCCTTGAATCGATATAGTCATAATCCGGCTCGCTCGTATTTCTCTTGAGTGTACTTGGAAAAATATGAGAGTGGGCATTGATTTAGGGGGTGTTTGAAGGTATTGGAAAAGGAGTAGGAATGCTTCGGTTTAGTGAGGTTTGGGTTAGGTTTTATGACATGGGTTAAGGTGTTAGGTGGAAAGGAGATTCGGGGCTTAAAATGAGATGGGGGCCGTGAGGTACGGGGGTTTGGACCGGGATAAGAAAAACAAAGAGAGTAATGAAGGATGTGAGCAGAGGTTGAAAAGATAGGCCCTAGTTTCACATTTTCGAAGAAGGCCGATGCTTGAAAAAATGAAAAATGGGCTCGAATTGAGGAGGCCCGGTCGCTTGGGTCAATTCCCAAAATATTAGGTCAGGTCCGCATCTCCTCTTTAATGCTTGCATTGACCTCGGCACAAAGCATGGGTCCCTAGTAGCATGATTTCATAAGTGACATCATCACCTAGGGGATTAAAATCTCCCTTAACGACCTCTGGTGCTTTCTCCAATTGGCCAACTAAGACACGTGGTTTCCACCGGAATTTATCCGGTAAGTCCGCAATTTGGCAAATTACGTAACTACCCTTAAAAACATCTCTTTAACGATCATTTCTCTAAAGCTTCTCACACACGCCTCTCTTTTAACATCCCCCTCTGGTTCCTTCTCGACTGTTCCACCACCATGCCACCCTCCGACGAAGAAGCCAGGACCACCACCTGATCCACTATTCCCGGAACCACCTCGCTCAAATTCTCCTCTCGTCGGTTCAAATTTGAGATTGTAATATCCACTCGTTCCTCCACTAACAAAACCGACTCGACCACCGCCGATAAAACCTCCAGTAAAGTCACCTTGTCTTTTACCCACCTCCGGTTGTAACGAGTAGATTCCACCCTTAGACCCGTCCCCGTTGCAACAACCTGCAACCAAACGGGAACCCCCACCAGAACTAGCAAGACCTCCGGTCCCTCCACCGGTTCCTCTATCTCCAATGCCGCTGCACCCAAGTTCTTCACCAACGAACCAGCCTGGCCCACCATCGGAACCGCTGCCCACCGATTTTATCTGCACCACCTGCCTTCTTTTCTCCGATTGGTGTTGAAGGAGTACTCCTTGTTCGCTGAACCCTTCACCACCGGATGACCATGAGTTTCACCACCAAATCCACCTCCACCGGTGTATACTCCAAAGAAACCCACCAAATTTTCCGCCGGTCAAGTCTCGGTGACTCTTCGCCCGTGTGATAAACTCCAAAATCATTTTCAAAGGCACTATTCTTCAGATTTGACTCTTCCGCTTCGACCATAGGTTGGTTGTCTTCCGCTTCGACCATAGGTTGGTTGTCTTCCTCTTCAAGTTTCTCTTGAAAGTTAATGGTGGTGGTTTGAATTTCTTGGGGAAAAACCACCGAGGGTTTAATCACTTCTACCACCTCTTTTGAAGTCGGTTGTACAACCCGCACTTGCCGCGGAAACACCGGTGTAGAAGGAAAACACCGCACCACCGAGTAACTTCAACTCATCCCACCGTAGGATGGGCCGCCGTTGATGCTCCCGGTAAAACCATTGTAATGCTTCACCTTCGCATCCAACAATGGCGGCCTTCAACTTCTCTCGCTTCACTAAACCGGAAAAGTTGGAAGTACTCTTCCATCTCCCAAATCCATTCATCCGGATTTCTTCCATCAAATAGAGGAAGTTGAAGCTTATATTGGATTGTTTGCAGCTTCCTTACATTTAGAAACCAGAGTTTTGTGTAATTTCTGAAAATCCCTCGCTGAGCATATCTCTTATCTGCTGCATCCTTCTTCAACCTTTTTTTTTTTGGGATAATCAGAAAATTCAGCCGCTTAATTGCCCAGAATTGTACTGCTCTGGTACCAATTGTAATGAACTGGATAATTTGGACAAGAGAATTAAGGAAGAAGATGATGATATTTGATTGATGGAAATGCAAATTACGAAAATAAAGGATAATTGCCAAGTTTTCGAGTGACTTGGTCACACTCCCAAACTAACCACTAAAATAAACTTCTCCAATATTTTCTTCACATCTTCTTCTCTCCTAATATCCTCTATTTATAGTGTATTTGCCTTACTCCCCAAGCTAACATATTAACTAGTGTATATTACTAAAATACCCCTGTCCCCCAAGCTAGTCTATTACACGGAGCTACCAACCTAGGCATTCGTATAGTCGCGATAGCAGGAGGCTTAAAGAATCAGACAAAGGGAACTTTGAAAATTTCAGACAGCAAGAAATGGGCGGGACATGTTGTCAAAAACTTCCCCAATCCTCTCAGTAGTATGGGTGCTTTCTCTCTATCGGTCATGTCGTCAACTGGTGTTAAGGCCGGGGTGGCTTATGCTGGCAAGAATCGTGCTGGTGTTGAATGTGCATGGCTCCTTGCTTTTGCGGACACCACGGCTACTAAACGTAGGGTAAGTTTAATCAAGATTAATTAAAAGGGAATAGACTAATTAACATGTTTGTTCACTTTTCGTATACTAATCTCCGTTTCTAAATAAGTGCAACCGTTTGACTTTCACGCTTGCTAGACCAACGCAAAATTTTGACCATTAATATCTCTAATTATGAATTTGTAAAAGTTATAAAAAGTTGATATTATGAAAATATACATTGAAACAAATCCAATAACATTTTATATGATCATTTTTGTTTTTATATATTAGTAAAAAAAAAAACACGGTCAAAGTGAAATATATGAATAGTGTAAAAGTCAAAGTGTTGTACTTAAAAAGAAACCGAGAAAGGATAATTTAATGTTGTTTGTATTTTCTAACATAATGGGCCGTGGCAGATTTATGCAGAGTGTGGCCCTAAAAGCAAATTCAACAAAATTGACTGGGCAAAAATCGAACAGAAGCTGGTTAATGCTGGAGAGCTAGCTAAGGCCTCTGACAAGGCGACTGGAACTTCGGTGTATGCTACTATTGTTGGCACCAGTGGCAAAGACGTGGTTGCTGCAGCCTTCGCTGGTTAAACACACATACATAGTACTCCTCCGTGCATGTACTACGTACTATGTAGTTCACTAATATATAGTTGCTGCATGCAAGTACTTGTGTGGATCAACTATATGTGTATTGCTATTGTATATCTACTTCGTCGTTTGTGTGCGGTTATTTCAGTATGTTTTAGTTTGATTGTTATGAGGGCCAAGCACCTGTAGGCTGTAAGAAAATGCTACTACCTTGCATTGCATGATTCAACCGTGCATGTACTTTATCATATGTATTACTAATAAATAAAAGTCCCTCTTTTATTACTTATGCATGTTACTTTTTAAAATATAATCTCTATGACTTGATTACAATTACACCAAAGTTAATTGAAGATGATGTAATAGAATCTTAAATACAACCTCCGTTTGACAATACATGCACCATTTCTGAGTTAAGTGTATAGTTGGGTACTGAACTTTCACAAAAGTTGCAAATAAGGTACCTTAGTTGTAAAAGTTGCAATTTGGGTACTTAATTAACTTCCGTTACCTATACTGCCGTTAACTTGCATTTAATTTTAAAAAAAGACTTTGTTGTTCTCTCTCTTCTCCCAACATCTTCTCTCCTTCCTTTATTCTTTGCACACTTTCTCTCTCATCTCCACTCGATATACTTCAAATCCCTTGAATTCCATTGCTTACTTTGCGATAAAAACATCTGATTAATACTCTACTCATTGTTCCGAACATTTTGGTACTAATTTTGATCAATTTTCTTGCCCTTCAAACATTAGGCTTCCTCTAATTTGGGGATTTTTCTTCGTTTTACTCTGTTTTGGGGGATAATTTTAACGCTTCTTTAGTACTAATTGCAATTGTACTGGTGTACTGTTTGTTTCAACATAAGATAGGAGAAAGGCAAGTATTGAACAAATATTATCCTCCGGATTTTGATTCGGCCAAAATACCTAGAGGAAAGAAGCCCAAAAATCAGCAAAGTAAAGTTCGTATGATGCTTTCTATGAATAATCGTTGTATTACTTGTGGAAGTTACATTTACAGAGGCACCAAATTCAATAGTTTTTTAATATGCTTAAAGCTAAGAGAATTTTCCAATTTGACAGGGAATTTATCGGAAATTTCAATCACATGGGTTGGTAATTTTTTAATATATAGTTTAATTTCGATTTTCTTTTTTGATGTATTGCTAGATTTTTTTTGTCTTATTCTTGTTATTTTCGTGAGTTGATTGAATTCATGGTTTCATCTTCAACCTTCAATCAATATCATAACAATTGCAAAGCTGCGTGAATCTTCCAATTTTACAAGAAAATTAAGAAAATTCTTGTTATTCTTGTCAATGGTCGGTTCTTTTGGTATGTCTTTATCTCCGTGCGTCGTGAGCGGAAAAAAATTCAGTGGTGGTGATGGTGACGGTTTGTCGGTGCGTTGTGAGTGGTGGTATGGCAATGCTGTTGAGATATGGAGGGGGGAATGGTGGGAGTAGGTGGGTGGTGGGCTGGTGGCCTTGTGGGGAAAGAAGAGAGAAAGACGTAAATTTTTTTTTAAGAAAAAGAATAAAAATTTATGCAAAAGTATTTTTTTATCTAAAGTTCAGTACCTTAAATGGTTTTGGTGGCAGAAGTTGGATTGAGTACCTTATTTGCAACTTTTACAACTAGGGTACCTTATTTGCAACTTTAGTGAAAGTTGAGTACCCAACATTGTACTTAGCTCCACCATTTGCAGCTTTATATGACACACAAACCAAGGATAATTGTATTACAAGTTTACAACCCTCCATCTGATTATGTTTTAAAGGAGGGATGTATTGTGAAACATCTAATAGAGAAAATGGTGCATGTATAGTGAAACATTCAAAAGAGGAAAATGGTGCATGTATTGTGAAACATCCAAAAAGAGGAAAATGGTGCATGTATTGTGAAACAGATGTAGTATATTTGAATGAAGAATAAGAGAAGGGGGAAGTGTTGAATTTTCGATTAAAAAATTAAGGGTCCGTTCTTTTCACCTTATTTTTGCTTATTTTCAGGAGAAAAAAAGTTCAGAGAAATAAGGAAAGTTAAGAACAGTTCATAAAAAATAGGAAAATTTTAGATAAAATAAGAAAATTAAGAAAAAAATCAGAAAAGTCTGTAAAAAAAAGTTTGGTAAAAAAAAAAAGAAAATTGAGGTAGTTGAAGAGCCATGTACCATATGCTCTTAAAAGAAGTTGAAATAATTTTTCTAAAAAAAAAAAAAAAGCATAGGAAATCGACCACGGGCTTGCCCTTACACCCTCTAGGGCCCAGGCTCCATACAAATGAATAACATACTCCTACAGTTTAACCCAAATTTTTTTGTTTTTTTGGGCCATTTGAGCATTTCTCACAAAATACTTTTCTCACAAAATACTTTTTTTCAGTTGACCACTTTAGATATATTTTTCTCTCTCCTCTCTCTCTAGGAAGGCAGAAACACCGGAAGAGAGAGATGTTGCTGGCACTTGGCAGTGTTAATTTCCAACGCCGAGGGCAACATTCTAGTCGAAAGGTATGATTTTTCTCCCTATTTTTTTTTTTGGTTTCAAGTAACAAATTTTATCCTTTTCTTTAATTTTCTGGGTTGATTTGCAACGAACCCAAATGATAAATTTCCTTCTTTTTTTTCCCCATTTTTCTATCAATCTCAATTTTACTCGAAAAATTTCTTGTTTATCGATTTTGAACTACTTTTTATCCTTGATTGTAAGTGTTGATTATATACCCTGAAACTCGGTTGTTTTGATCTGGCTTTAAGCACTATCATATTGTGTCAATTTTGTAGATTTTTTCATATTATATAATATTCGCCTGATTTATGCTGCTTGATCTAGTTTGAACATTGATTGTATGCGCAGTTTTCATGTTGTTGAACTGGCCCCTTTTAGTTTTGGTTGCTTTGTTGTGAGAATAAGCACTAACTTTGATCTGATATAGAATTTTTACGAGCAAGATGCTGCATGTGAAATAATCAAAGAAGTTTGAGGTTTCATGTTTTTCAAGTTATTAAGCCTCAATTTTGTTTGAGGTTACAGTATCACTATGTTGTGTTAGGGATGTGAGTGCGAGTGGAAGCAAGATCTAGAGATTGAGAAGAATAAATGGAGATAACATATGTGGCGAGAAAGGTACATTAAAGGACACACAATTTAACGTGGGAAAAACCCTCTATAAAGAACACGGTTACGACAAGCACCCGAAAATCCAAGGAGGGCTTGCAACGAGAGTACAAGAATCTAGTGGAATAGGGAGATTTTAGTAATACAAGAATGAAGGAGAGTGAGTAATACAATTATAACTCTAATAGAATAGGGAGATTTTAGTAATACAAGGAGGTTTGTAATGAGTAATACAATTATAACTCTATTGAAATCATGATTCATCATGATCTTTGCATCAACAAGAAAATCTAGAAATGAGATGTGAACACACCCGCATCTAGGTGTTTGTCATATGTGTAGGAATGACTTGAATTTCTGATTTGTGGGTCGTCTCGATACTTGATCAATTATTGATTCAATTAGGATTTAGGAAGTTCTGCTTCAATATCGGATTAATAATTTTTTGTGCAGTTAGCTCAATGCGCCATACTGAATCCTTCTAAAGTTTGTTATATATTTAGCATGCCACTCCCCATTGTATTTCAGGTTCAATGGAGTTCCTTCTGAGGAGCGGTTGCATTGGCGAACTTTCTTAGTTAAGTTGGGTGCTGAGAATCTTAAGGATGCGAAGAACGAAGAGCTCTTTGTCGCATCACACAAGTATGTAGAACTTCGAAGGCCATCCAATTTCATTACATATTGCTTACAGTTCTGCTTGGACTCTAAATTGTGGCTGTGCTGTGTGCTTCTTTCTCGTTTTGGTTTACATATCATATTTTATTGGAAAAAACTTGGTCTACAAAGTGGTTAGATTGCCGACCTCTAATAGACTTTAATGTGTAGTGGAATCTAAATCAGAAGAATTATTTTTGTTAGTAGAAGCACCATAAATAAGGCAAATTAGAGAGGGAAGAGCATGTTGTGAATTGACGAGTGTTTGAGTGAGCCTTTAAGAGTTCATTTGGGAGAGAATCGAGCCTCTTGTAAGCTTGCACATCTTTACGCTTTGCTGTATTTTCTGTTAATTAATCATATTTTTTTTCTTTTTCCTTAATTTCTGCCATTAATGGTGTCTAAGCTATGATAATTCGTCGCACAGCCTCCGACTCGATTGTGACAATACAGATAGAGAACTTGTCATGAGTTTTAAAAGTTCTGAAGCCTAAGTTTTCTTGAATAGCATATGCAATAGTATATACTACCTTTGTTTCTTAATACTTTCAACGCATGGAAATGGCACATGAACCAAGGAGAGGGAGAGAGAGTGAAACATGGGTCATGTTATTAACGATTAAATAGGCTTTATTTGTATAAGAACTCACCCAAAGAAGAAATGTTGTAGGTAATAGTGAAACATCCCAAAATAGAATATGTTGCAAGTATCAAGAAGCGAAGGTAGTACTTTAGTAGGAGGGATTCTTGTTCTTTTGAATCACCTCAAGGTGAATTCTTTAAT
The DNA here is from genome assembly GCA_947648045.1 of Beta corolliflora. Taxonomy (NCBI): domain Eukaryota; kingdom Viridiplantae; phylum Streptophyta; class Magnoliopsida; order Caryophyllales; family Amaranthaceae; genus Beta; species Beta corolliflora. The sequence goes on along the minus strand of CANSZD010002516.1, from coordinate 196,748 downwards.
TTTAATGGTGATGAAACTGTGAAAAATGATCTTGAGACAAACAAAGAAGCGTCTAATTGACATTCCAGAGAGATATTTAAAATCCAAAATTTTCCTGCGTCTCTATTAGTTGGAATATTTGGGTGGGGAGCTTGGTTTTCTTGGAGACCTATGTCATGAGGAGAGAGATAGAGAAAGAAGGCAAGGAGACCTATGTGATGAGGAGAGTTAAAAAAAGAAACCACTAGCCATTAAAAAAGGTATGCTGCAGCTAATTTGAAACCTCCAATATAGGGATGGGTTGCGGCAGATTAAAAAAAGAACGCAGCATTTTTTTTTCCATTATTTAGTACATCATATATGTAATAAGTTAGTAAGTGAGTCATTGATTCCCTGCACGTCTTTCTAAGAGCTTCTTGTAGTCCAGCTTTAAGAGATGTTAAAGATTATGCTTTGCGCTTTATATGGCTGTGGTAAATTGCAGCGAGATGCTTATTAGTTAAAAGCTTATGGAAGAAGTATTAATGGCCTTGTCAATAACATAAGTCGAATTCCTGCTGCCACATGACCTGTATTACTTCTGACTATAATCTGGACAGATTTTCTTCATATAAACTTAGTTTTGTTATGGATTTATCAACATCTTTTCTGGTAAAGTAAGCTTTTGGTTTACTCATACTCATTAGTGATGGTATCACAGGTCTTTTATGATAACAAGTCTCATCATCATTTTTCACCATCTTAGCTATATTCATATATCATGATGGCGTACTTGAAGATTTAATTTCTAGCGAATACCAAGGAAGTCGGTGTAATTGTGTATATGTGTTATCCAAAGTCTGATAGTGGGCGTTTTATTATGCTTGTAAATGCTATTTAACCCATTTCATTTTTTAATATTTTCCCCACTTTCCAACAGATCGGTTTATGTTGTATATACTGTGCTTGGAGATATTCACATCTATCTCGTTGGCAAGGATGAGTATGATGAACTTGCCTGTAAGTATGCAGCACATTTTCTCTGTTTGTGTCATAATTAGGCAACCACTCACAGTGAACAATCACAACAGCTGGAGCTTCTCTTTCCTGCTAACAAATTGCAGAAGGGCAAGAAGTTGTTCCAAATGTAATAAACTAGTGAAAAATAAATGCATCTGGTATCTAATAATTTCCAAAAAGAATTAGAAGATAACTTTTACTTCTGTTTTGCATTTTACTCCCTCCATCCATGATCCAACCATAGTTGTCATCTTGTCTGTCTTTATAAACGACATATAATTAGGGATTCATCATTTATTTTGATGTTTCCACCAATTTATAACTTTTAACCAATATAGTGAGTGGAATCAGGAATATTAAATGTTTCTTCTAGTTACTATGCAAAACATGGCAATTGTTTGACAAATACTAGAAAAGGAGAAAAAATGACAACTATTGTAGAATATAGGGAGTATGAATTTGTCGTTTTGTTTTGGTTATTCATCTTTTTGCTTCCATTTTCCTTGTCGTTTGGTTGAGAATGCTAGTACTCATATTGGTGATTGCTTTTTTTTCAAGTGTCAGAAACTATTTTCATAATCACCTCAACGTTGAAGGATGTATGCGGAAAACCTCCCAATGAGCGCATGTTCTTGGACAAATATGGAAGGATTTGCTTATGCCTTGATGAAATTGTTTGGACGGTATGTAGGGACTTTCTTGCTTTGTCGCATGTATTAATCACTACTTGTACTCTGCTCAAATCGGTATTCGAGTCTTAAGATGCATTTTCTTAGTAAATTTATTCTCAAAACCTATTTTGTCTCCAGGGAGATCTCGAGAACACTGACAAAGAGAGAATTAAAAGACTTGTAAGGTTGAAGCCACCAACTGAATTTTGAATACTAAGGATAGAATGTTCTTTCTCAGACTTACAATGGTGTATTGTAAATCATGGAAACAATGTATCTTTTTTACCATCTTGTTGAATGTTGATTGTTGAAGTTGAAATTACTACTTTGTATCTTCTAGCAACCATTCTAAGTTTTTCCACTTAGACCGTATCCTATTTGCAAAAACCAGCAACTTGCTGAAACTTCTTAAATTAAATCCATGGCAATATCCTAATAGGTACAGCTCTAACATGTAGTATCTAGATCACACTGATGAAACCATCAGCATAGTAGCTTCTCACCAAAAATCCGACCTCAAGTCATTGGAGTAAATAACACATGCCAAACTGTAACTATATGGATGCACATCTGAGCAGTAGGATTGCGTTTCCCGAGAGCCTCTCCTTTAAATTGTAATCAATCTTCTTCGAACTTGATGCACAAATAGATAGAATAGCAGCAAATAGCATCTTTCTAGCCTGCATCTTCGTGGAACTCTTTCTCATTTATATGGAACCTTACGGATCTCCTTGCTTTTCCCATCCTGTAACCCTCTCCTGCATTACATCTACTACTATTTGTCAGACAAAGTATGGCGAATTCGCTTGATATAACTCCAAGCTAAGATTCAAGGTGAACTTGAGGAAACAACCTTCCTCGTAACTTTCCATCATATAAACTTTTAAAATCAGGTCACTATATCCACGGCACAGACTTCCCTTTGCACTCGAAACACTTCTTGTATCCTGTTTTCAGGCATTTTCACCACCCGGTCCTCATCAACTTCTAAGTACAACGAGTTTTCACTCTCTCAAACCCAATGGATCGCGCCTCTTCAAAACACGCCGTTCTTAAGTTCCATATCAAGGGAAACTCTAATATGTGTTCCATCCAAATCTTTCGAATACCCTGTCTCAGATGTATAAATTCTAAGGGCGTGATCAACTGATGACACCATCGTGTATTCGTGTGTATAGAGATTACCTCATAGCCTTTACTTGAGCTGTAGCCTGTACGATAAAAAATCAAAGCAACTGAATACCCAGAATTGTTCTCAGTTGGACCAGTTTGTGAACACGGAGATAATTAAGAGCCTAAAGATCACTTGAGTTGATGTCGTAGTGGAGCAGTGTACTATACTACTATCGTTCAAGGCTGTCTAATAGGGCATGCAAAGCGACCAACAACACAGGCCCCGCTTTTTAGAGTGCCCAAAAGTCTTAAATTAAATGTTTTTAAAGCCATATTGTTGAACTTTATTTGTCAAAAAAAGTTTAACAATGATATATTTTGTAGAAAACATTATTTATAATTTTACAAGCTATGCATAATATTTTTTATTTAGCACAGGGCCTCAAAATTTTTAAAACGGCCTTGCTATCGTTGGTGAGCCCTATGCTAATTTACGCAACTAAAAGTAAAGTTCATATTATGTATAGCAAATAGTCTAATTTGTATCATTTTGCACATATCAGATAAGTTCATGTTAGTTTTAGCCAATTTTTCAAACTAAAACAAAAGGAACTCAATACAAAATATTGTTAAGATTGAGAAAAATATGATTAGAAATGGTCCTGTGCAACTTACCCGCTAAAGGAAGAAGAGTCTAGACTACTCATCACAAATCCAAATGAGATTACATATCAGAAAGCTTATAAACTAATAATTATATCTCCTGTTCTCCAATCGGGAACAAGTCTTATATGCACAATACAGTGCAAATGAGGGACAAGAATTATGATAAATTGTGTGATCAGTGATGGATATAGTGCTTTCAATCCTGGTGTTCTCTATTATTTTACTCTATTGCACTTCAATATTCTACAAATTACCTGCTTGCACGACAGTCATATAATACTACATTATGGAGTAAATATTGTATATATCACTATCACTAATTAAATTAGAAACAACACAGCTAATTAAAAGCCAGCTAAAAGAAAGTGATGGATAATGCTTTCAATCCTGGAGTGAATATTGTATACTCGTATATTATTACTATTACCAATTAAATTAGAAAGAATTCCAAAAAGCTAAGTTTTATTTTACTCAATTGAATTTAAGAAATCAAATAGACAGTTGTCATGCAACCTGGTCTCCTTTTTCCTCCTCGAATTTCACCCCTACTTTTCCACCACAACAAAAGCAAACCACCCTTGTCTCATGGGAACCACCACCCCCACATTCCTTCAAACTCAACTTTGACGGTTCAGTTCGTCATTCTTCCACAACAGCAGGCATCGTTCGTCCATCCTCAGCAGCAGCAAGTGTCATTATCCGAGACCACAAAGGAAAGCTAGTTCGAGCTTGTGCTTACAACCTTGGCACAATCCCGATGTTTATAGCAGAAGCTTTGGCACTAGTCCAACAAGGATCTCTTCAGCAATTGAGGAAAAAAATCAACCATCTTCAAATGGTGATAATCTCTTGGTCTTCAACTCAGTCAAAGGCAATTGGGCTCCCCCAAGGCAGATAGCGCACATCATGAGAGACATTCAATACCTCCTGCAACACTTCTCTAGTTGGAGTATGAACCATATCTAACCCGAAGCGAACAAAACAGCTGATTGGATAGCCAACATAGGTCATCTAGTAGAGTCCACATTTTTCATCGAAGATTGTAATAATTCAACTCTTCGTTCCATCCGTTCCATCCTTGTAAACGATATATATTTTAGGGGTCCCCCTCGTGCGAAGGGTCTCTTAAGTTTCTTTTCTTCTTACCTTATCAAAAAAAAAATCTAAATTAGAAAGAATACAACTAATTAAAAGCTAGCTAAAAGAAAGTGATGGATAGTGCTTTCGGTCCTAGTGGTGCTCTATTACTCCCTCCGTCTTTTTCTAGTTGTTACTCCCTCCGTTTCTTTTTAGTTTACTCACTTCACTTTGGGGGAGAATTAAGGAGAGAAGTATAAAAGTATGAGAGATAAACTGAAAAGGTGGAGAGAGAAACTAAAAAGTGAATTAAAATATAATATGAAAAAGTGGACGACATAGGTGGAAAGAGAGGAGAAAGTAGACGGACCATATTAACAAGAATAAAAAAAAAAGCATCAGTGTGTATGTTGAAAAGAAATAGACCAAAAAGAAAAGTGTGTATTTAAAAAGAACAACAGGGGAACCAAAAACACGGCAACTTCCTTCAACCATCAGTCCATCAATATCCATTTCCTTCTTCTCCAAATCTTCTAACATCAGTTCCCGTAAGAATACAGTACAAGCAACTAGAAACAAGAACTCAATGACTCAAGCTCGATGATCATAAGTCACATTATTCAATGCAAAAGATGTAATTGCAATGCCCACAAAAACCACAATTAACATTTAACAGTATAGAAGAATTTGGCGAATTGAACCAAAATTTCTCTGAACACCTTGTGTGCAACCTCCTAGAAGCTTAATTCAAGAAAAAGCATTGATACAGTGCAACCTCATCAAAACTGAAAACATTCTTAATGTAATGGAAGTTTCAAAACTGTGATTGGTCATGCGTAGACGATGTCATAAATAAAGTTTCAAAACATGTCACACTGTATCAATGCATTAAGTACCGTCAAAAAAAAAAAAAAAAAAATCAATGCATTAAGTATATATCTTTTCCTTAGAGGACATATTTGATATTCCCCCTAGTTATTGTAGGGAACTTCATTGCATTGCAGCTGTCATGCGTAGACGATGTGGAATCACAGTAAAAAGAAAGGCAAGCAAATCAGTAGATTTTTCTTTTTGCAAATCAGTAAACATTTGAGGATGTCCCCTTATCCCCCTCAAGTGAGTCCCCTTCATCTTACCTTAAAAATGGAGATTTTATAGAAGTAAACTTAAAACTTGAAACATGTAAACATGTAAACAAAATAAAGTAAGGCGGTTGAACTGGCCATGGTTTTACAGTAAAGACTTACAAAGAGTCTTGCATGAAACTGATACTTAAATAGTGTTACAATTTTATGTGAGAGAAAGGGAGAGAGAGAGAGAGATTTTTAGAGGAGCTTGTATTGCTGTGTTATGCTCTGCCTAGAACTGAAGGAGGAGCCTCATTTTATAGGCATGGAAGAGTAGTGCTGTCAAGTTGAAGAGTTGTTGATGAACAATCTGTCTTCTTCTTTATACTGTTCAAGGTTTTTGTCTTTTGTTGCTTTTTACTGCTGAAGAAAAGTATTACTTTACACTGTTGACTGCTTTTGACTGGTGCTGTTGATGCAGGAATCAGCCCGTTGTTGTGGTGTCTCATCCTGTTGAAGCTTGAAGATAGTGAAATAGTCTTCTTTTTTTTAAAGTCTGGAATCCAGCATCGTCTTCATCATCACTAAGGTGGATGGAGGAGTCTGTTGTAGATTCATGCTCCGAAGTAATGGAGGATTCAGACATGCTATTAGCAAGCTGTCTAAGGAACCGTGCATAATCTTCTGGGGTTTTAGCTGAAGCAAGTAATGAATTTGCCTGTGATTTTCGGGCAAGGAACTGAGATTGTTCTGAAGTCATGGTACCTGTGTTACAGTTTTTCTTCAACCATTCTCTAATGGCTGGTTCAAGAATAGACTGTGGTGTATTAAAATTTGACCACCATCTGATTTTAAATTTTCTTTGGAGAATCATGCCTCCTTGATCCTGGTTTATTTCAAGGAACCATTGACAAACCCAAGGAAGGTAAAATTTCATTGAAAACAAACATAAAGCGGGAAAACGCCTCTCTATATTTGAAGGTTTGTATTGGGTTCGAAAGGTATTATAGCTTTTTGTAATGTCAGGGGGAAGGATTTCACTGAAAGAGCCATAGAATTTCCACCATTGGGCAAACCAGGATGGCAATTTTTCTGACTGTATGGTTTTAGTGTTGAAGTAGATAAGCCATGAACGGAATAACCTATTATTTTGTATTAAAAAGGTGGAGAACCAAGCCTGTTGGTAATCCTAATAATTATAGGTTTTGCAATGTGGGAAAGTGTTATTGAAGCTAATGGGGAAGGCTTTTGTTTTGACCGGTCTTGATTCCAATCTTGAAGACTGAGAACCTTTAGAATTTTAATGGTTGAATAAGAGGGCTCAGCTTTCTCATTTTTATAAAAGAAGTGTTTGAATTCGGCGGAGCTCAGAACCTCAAGGATTGTCCGTAATAATCATAGCTTTTTAGTACGATCCCATGGTTTATAAAACCAATTTTTCCCAAAGATATTTTGTATGGAGACATAGGGATCCTCATCATGATACCCATGTTCAATTGTTATAATATTTTGTAAGGCAGTTCTAACAAAATATTCTGAAGTCTCATTTTTCTTAGGTTGTGCAATCACAACTTGAGAGCTTCTAGTTTTGTAAAGTTGTTTTTGAGGAGGGGTTTTTTGGGAAGATTCTCCTTCCTCTGGTTTTGAAACGACACTAATATTTTTTCCCGTAGGAGTTTTACCTTCTGTTGCTGCTTTGCTTGTGCTTCCTTGGTTTTGCATAGAGTTTTGGAAAGCTTGGAGGAGCTGGGGGTATTTTTGGATGGATGAAGGATGTTCAGAGATGGAAAGGAGCCATTCTTGAACTTCTTGTGTTCTATCAATAGAAGAGGTTTCACTCTCATTATTCTGGACTGCATCGTACCATGTTTTAATGGGTTTTTGTGTGGTGCATATGGTTTTTTCAGGAGGAGGACGGGACTTCTCTTTATCTTTTGTCTTTCTAGGCATTTCTGTAAGAAATTCACGGGTTAAGAAGTCAGGGATAGAATTTTATTCTCCTTTTATATGCTCAAATTCAAAAATGCTTAAGATAGACTGCCATCTAGCAAAAACATGTTTTCCAGCAATGTTTTGGACATCCTTTTTTAAAACAGCTTTAGCAGCTTGACAATCAACACGTAATAAGAATTTTTATTTAATAAATCAGACTGGAATTTGGTGATACAAAGAACAATTGATAAAACTTCCTTTTTTATAGTAGAGTATTTTAACTGGGTATCATTCCAATGCCCTGAGGTGAACCTGATAATGTAATCTTTACCATTGTCGACCTGTTTTAAAATACCATCGTAACCCTTGTCACTGGCATCTGTTTCAACAATTTTAAGCAGGTCAGGGTTTACTAAACTAAGGCAGGGGATTTCTAAGACTCGGGTTTTTATTGTCTTAACAGCCTGGGTATGGAGATCATACCAAGGCGGTGGGTTTTTCTTTAGTCTATCATGGAGAGGTTTCGCAATTCTACAAAGATTTGGATAAAAATCTAAGACATAATTTAAACTACCAAGAAACCTCTGTAGTTGTGTTTTATCTAAGATTTTATCAGGAAATTTGCTAGTGAATTGGAGAGACCTATCAATAGGGGTAATAGTACCACAAGACACAATTTGACCGAGGAATCTAATCTCAGTTTGAAATAAAGAAATCTTTTTTGCTGAAATAACAAGACCATTTTTCTTAATTAGATAGAAAAAAGTCAAAAGGTTTTTAAAGTGCTGATCAATCATGCTTGAGTAAACCAGCACGTCATCAATGTAAACAATGCAAAAGTCCAAGTAGGGGTTGAAGATGTCGTTCATAATCCTTTGATACTCAGAGGGAGCATTTTTAAGGCCGAAGGGCATAACATTCCATTCATACTGACCAAAAGGAACAGTAAAAGCGGTTTTATAACGATGTTGTGGCTTAATTTGTATTTGCCAAAATCCGGATTTCATATCAAATTTTGAGAAGATAAAGGCATGGTGTAATTTTTGCATCAGATCCTTTTTATTGGGTATCGGATAACGGATCAAATGAAGGGCATCGTTAAGAGGCTTGTAATTTATAACTAGCCTAGGCGTGCCTCGTTCAATCTCTGAAGCTTTGTTGACGTAAAACGCCGCACAGCTCCAAGGAGAACGAGACTTGGAGATTAAGCCTTTGCTTTCGAGAAATCTAATCTCTTCTCGACAATGGCGCTCTAAGTCGACATTCATTTGAGTTGGCCGGGCTTTGGTAAGGATATTCTTTTCATCAAAGTCAGGCTCATAAGGTAAGTCGACCATGTGTTGTTTCCTATTCCATAAGGCATTTGGAAGCTCAGAGCAAACTTCACTTTCAAAGAGGCTTTGGAAGTTAGCTATCTGAGTTTTTAGAATAATACCTTGTAATTGATCCTCAATTTTTTGTAAATGGATTTTCTGTTTTAGATCATGCACATCACTCTGTTTTCGATTGATAAGAGAGTTTATCTCATTATTATAAATGGAGCTTGCCTTTATAATGTTGAGATTTCTGGTTTTGGACTTTTCTAAGAAAAGGAAATCAAGCTTTTTATCTTTGGTTTTGAAGGATATTCATCATAATTGACATTGTAAGGGGTTATTATATTTATGAAAGGTGTTCCCAAAATTACTGAATGTTGCATATTGGTAACAAGGACAAAATGGATTTTTAGAGAGAGGCGTTGATTTAATATGTTGGCACCTGTTTTTCCCTCTATATGCATTTTGGTGTTATTAGCAGAGCTAAGTTTTTCTGAAGTTTTTTGGTGAAAGCGTTTTGGGACGAGACTGGATTTAATGCAATTTAAATCTGCTCTGGTATCGAACAAAGCTATAGTATTGATTTTGAAGTCACTGGAGAACTCAAGTGTGATTTTTATGTAATACTTTCTAGAACTGATTTCTTTTAAAACAAAGAGGAAATCATCTGGGACTTTTGAGCTTTGTTCTTCATCAGGGATATCGTCAGGATCACTCTCACTAGGGATATCTGGGACCATATGAGAAGTTAGAAGCTGAATGATGGCAGAGTCATGCTGCTGCTTAGTTTTAAGGTCTTTTATGTCGGCTTTAATGGTTTTAACTTCAGCCTGAAGGTCCTGTATGGTTCTTTCTGGCTTTTTTCTAGAATTTCTCTTTTCTAAAATAGAAGTGAGGTTGTACGGTTCAGTGCTTGAAGAAGGGAGGTTAGGGTCCTTTTCTTTAGGACTTTCTTCAAGGGATTTACGAAGACGCTCAAGATACTGTTTTTGTAAATCAGGATTGTTAATATCCTGAATAACATCTAAGATGAGGTTTTGTTTTTTGGTAAGAACGTTTAGGGTACAATCCTCATCATTAGCTGAAGAGGAGGAATCTATATCATCATCCTGAGGGCCATAATCTCAGCTGAATTATAAGATTCGGTTTCCTCATCAGAAGACTCTATTAAAAGAGCTGAAATTCTTCCTAAAGTTTCATCATCTAGGTCAAGGTTTTGGATTTTATTAGACACTCTACAAAATCTAGCCGTATGACATTTTTTGCCGCACTTAAAACAAGTTATGTTTTTTTAGTCGGGTTTTGTGGTGGTCTGTTGGTGTTTCCTATGCGGTTTCCATTTTCGTTGCTCGAAGGGTTTTTTATGGAAGACTTTCTCAACCTTCTTATAGAACCTTCGTGCTTTATAAGGTTTTTGGTAATGGGTTGTTTTGCTACAGTTCCCTTTACAAGTGTTTATCTGAGGGGAAGAGACGTCAAATTGTTGGCAGAAGGAACCTAATTCCTTTTTAGTTTCTTTTAACTCTCTTTTTAGGTGTTTTTGGAGCTTCAAATCTTGACATATTTGAAGGCCTTGTTTAGAGGTTATACTGATCAACTCACCGTAGGTTAGCCTATCGTAAGGGATTATATGTTCTCCAAAATCCTCACGGATTCTGTTTCTGACCTTCTCTCCTAATATGGTTGGGAGACCTGCCAAGAATTTTTCTTTCCAAAAGGGTTGGTTAGAATCTTCTCTAAGCATAACCCTGATTAGGAAGGTATTTTTATACCACTGGAAATCACTAAGTTTTTTGCATCTAAGATTAGACAAAAGATCTGCGTTTTTGTCTCTGAGATGGGAGGAATCTCCAATGAAATGTAGTGATAAGGTAAATATGAGGGTTGAGACAGAATCTTGAATTGGTTCACTATTTAGGTTAAGAATGGGAACCCCATCTTCAGTTGTCTGAATTGCATTCAAGATGTCCAGCTGCTGTTCTTTGGTGAGATAGAATTCCCACCATCCTTTTAGCTGGCCAGAGAAGCCTGCAATGAGGAGTTCTGCAACCGTTTTATCTGATATACCAGATTGGTTTTGTAAGCATTTGAAGCCATCGTCATTTGCTGTAAAAGGTTTAAAATCTGGTGTTCACTCATACCATCTATATTCCATTCGTAGATGGAAGAGGCATTATATTTTGGTTGAACAATTGTGTTAGGCTGACTACCGATTTGAGATTCATTAGACCTTATTGGAATAATATCAAGAGGATCAGTATTTTGCCAAACAAGTTTAGCTAATTCAGGTGTTTTGGGGGTAGTGTCGGGATCCGTATTGTCACCTAAATCTAGGACACTGACATTATTATTTTGGACTGTTTCCTCCTCAACTATTTTTGAGGTAGAAGATTCAACTCTGCTAATTTGGTCTTTAATAGCTTGGAGGAATTCAGTTCTTGAAGTCGTGACTTCGTTTTGAGCCTTTTGCGAAATCTGAAATGGTTTAAAAATTGGATTCCGGAGGCTTTTTTCTAAAGGAGTGGAGACTAAGTTTGTCTCTGCTTTATGGTTTTGTTTCTCAATTCTAGAAAGCTGCTTTCCTAGAGTGTTAAGGCTAATATTAGTGAAATTGTTTTGCAGGACAATATTCTTAAGGTTTGTTGAGGCTTCTTCCTGAGGTTTCTTAAGAGGGAAGGCCTCTACTTTGTGCTCACCTATGGTAAAGGAAATTTATCGTAAAGGAAGATGGTCATTCTGAATAGTGCCATCTGGAGTCTCCCAAACGGGTGTCCTTCTATTGGTGTTGATAGGTTCTATGGTTTTAAAGGGGTAATCAATGTTGTTGTCAGAACTATAGAGTTCAAACCAATCAAAGAAAAGAATATGGGTTTTATGTTGTGTAACAAAGCTATAATAGCTTTCTTGGATCTTTTTTCGTATTTCAAGAAAGTGCTCGAAGAACCATGTTCTCTTCGAGAGGTTATGTGGTGCATAAAAGTCTTTGTGAACTAATTCTTTATTGATCTCAAAATCCTTTTCAAGGACGTTAAGCTCATTGATAATATTTTCAGTTATAACTGAGGCTGAGGGTGAGTCTGGAGGAGACTGTCTTTTAGCATAAACTGGGTGTGGAACTTGGGTTCTATATTCAACATTTTGAATGGAAGGTGAAGGTATATCTGAGGTAGAATACCTTGGTCTTTCCGGGTAATTGTTTCTAGGACAACTAATTTGTCGTTTATAATGCATGTTATTTTCAGAAGGAAGACGAGAAGACCGTCCCAGGTTTTCAACAGAGGAATGGTCTGAATACCTAGAGCTAGTGCTTCTGTTAAAGCTAAGTTTAACACTACCATCTGAGTATTGTATGACTCGTTCTAATTCGGTAATAGATTCTGGAAGAGCTGGGGATTGCACTTCAGGTTCAGCAGCTCCCTCAAGGAACCAATCTTCAGGAAGATTGACATCATTCCATTATATTGGTCTAGGGATTCTTATGTTAGATCTAGAAAGGTCGGTTTGGAGTATGAGAGTTTCTCCCTTTTTACTATGTTGTATATTTCTAGTATTAAAAGCAGACATCATGGCTTTGTAATGGACTTTATAGATCAAAGCTACTAGAATAGAACCATCAAACATTTTGTAGTTATGTGTTTTAATTTGTAAAAGTAAGGATGATAAGATATTCTTATCACTTAAAGAGACTCTGAAATTTGGATAACAATCAAAAGAGACTGGACCCATGCATAAACTTGACTCTATAGTTCCTAGTAAGGAATCATTAAAGTCTTTGAATCGTCCATCTCTAAGGGCAACAAGGACTGAAGAATTTAATCCTTCTTTGGTAAGAGGTTTTAAGCCAACTTGAACCAATCCTATATGGATGTATCGATAACCCTTTTCGTCATGTTTTTGCAGAAAATAATTTAATAGTATCAATAGGTTTTGTTAAATGGATATCACGTTCTTGGGTTTTGATAACATAATCAGTTTTAAAAATATTATATTTACTCATTTTATAAATCTAGTCTTTATTAACTTTGGGTATCTCCCAATTGTCAATGCTTTGCTCAAGATTTTCTATAGTAAAGGTTTCATTTTTAACCAGCTTATTGGCTTTACTACTACCACGAGAAGAGGATGGAGTTCCTCAGTTCCATATAGAACTCATACTTATGAACCAGAACTTAAACCAGAAAATAAACCAGAAATAAGCCCTATAACCTACCCGCCGTTTAGGTAACTGTAGCCTTATGGTCTGACTGCCTCACACGGGACTTACTGCCTCTACAAACGTTAAAATGAGCAGAGTAACAAATAGGACAGAAACAAGTTTTAAGTCTGGTAAAGTACCGATAACAAAAGAACAAGTTTTATAAAGAACAAATATAACTACACCCCATTGTCTCGATACCGGATATATATATATATATATATATGTGTGTGTGTGTGTGTGTGTGTGTGTGTGTGTGTGTGTGTGTGTGTGTGTGTGTGTGTCGTATTTGGATTTTCTTATACGCCATTATGCATGTACCATATTTGGATCCATATGCATGTATCGTATGTACCAAAGACCCTTGGATCCAATAGTATGGCTCCCTATCCATCTCCCACATGGGAGACCAAGGTTCAGATCTTGGTGGAAGCAAAATTTCAATTTTATTGGGGGGAGGAGGTTTGGGGCTTATTGGGCCTCTGGGTGAGTGGCCCTGTGCGAGGGCAGCCTAGAGGAAATTTATCTTACCACGGGTTCCAACTAAAAATGAAAATATTTTTAAATTAATTCTACAAAATAGTTGAATATAATTTTAAAACGTATCTATTATAGCAATAAATGCAAATCAAACATCATGGAAATTTAAAAAATAGAAGTATAAATTTCGAAGATAAATTTCTTTAAAATACAATATCATCACATCTTCCAAAATATCGTTTCAATAAATATATTTCTACTACCTTACCTTTCTCCTCCCTCTCCTTCGACAGCCCTCCCCCCTCTTCTCCTCCTTCCCCCATTGTTACCCATAGTGGTATAGTGTTAAATATGGGATTGGGCTGCACCCATCACAAGGAGAGAGAGTCCACTTTACAGGACAATTAAGGTTCCACCTTAAAACCATATGGCAATAAGAGGAGTAGCCCCTTTGCATTATAAAGTGAAGTCATTTCTCTTCTTTTATCAATGTGGGGCACTCACATGTAGGGATGGGCATGAGTCCATGACCCTAACCGGACCCTATTGGACCCGACCTTAATTTTAGTGCATGGGTCCAACTTTTTCTAGACCCAAAGGGTCTGGGTTTGGGTCCGGGTCTAGGTCCTAATAAACTTCTTGGGGTCCGGGTCTGGGTATTAATATTCTAGACCCAAACCCTACTCAGACCCTACATTTGGACCCTAAAGTTCTTTAATATTCTTTTTGCCTTTCGTATTTTAGAGGAAACCTTCGTATTTATCAAAAAATTTCAACCTTTGTCATTTGGACCCTAAACCTTATACCCAGACCCTAGACCCTACAAATCGTAGGCCCTATAGAAAGTCAAGAAATATAAATGACATTGAAAATTGCTCAAAAGTAAAGGAAATAGGCTAGACCCTAAGGGTCTGGGTCCGGGTCTGGCTAGATCTGACCCATGCCCATCCCTACTCACATGTATTGTGAGTTATACATCATAGTTTCAACACTCCCCTCACATGTGAAGTCCCTTTTTCAATTGGCCCATAGCAAATTAACATTCCCCTCACATGTGAGGTCCCTTTTTCAATTGGTTCATAGTAAATTAATGGTCGCAGCTGTGGGCCTGACTTTGATATCATGTTAAATATGGGCTTGGACCTCACCCATCACAAGGAGAGAGACTCCACTTTACAGGACAAAGGAGGTTTCACCCTAAAACCATATGGTAATAAGGGGAGTAGCCCTTTTGCATTATAGAGTGAAGTCGTATCTCTTCTTTTATCAATGTGGGACACTCACATGTATTGTGCGCTATACATCATAGCTTTAATATATAGTCACGTGAAATCTTGTTAGATTCGTCTCGACGTATACTTTTCAAAATATCAACACTTCATATTTTTACTTTTATTGCATTAGTGATATTTATGGGTAATATTTTGAAACAGAGAAATTATGTACTATTGAATAGTTGCTTGTATCTAGGAAAATTATATAAATATTTTATTTGATATAAAATACGGTTTTTTCACCAAATACCCCTGACAAATAAATTTATTCACCAAATACCCCCACTTTTTTTTCGAATTCACCAGATACCCCTGACCTTTGAAAAAATTCACCAGATGTCCAAATGACTAACGGCGGTTAACTCCATTAGTCATTAACCCTAAAAAACCTAGAGCTGATCAGACAGAGCCGGGCCCGGCCCGAAAAATCAGCAGGCTTGGGCAGTAAAATGTGGTCCGAAAATGGGCTTCGGGCCTGGGCTTTGTGGCCCGACTGCATTTCGGGCCGAGTCTGGGCAGGCATGGAGGCCCGCTTTTTGGCC
Source organism: Beta corolliflora (assembly GCA_947648045.1). Taxonomy (NCBI): domain Eukaryota; kingdom Viridiplantae; phylum Streptophyta; class Magnoliopsida; order Caryophyllales; family Amaranthaceae; genus Beta; species Beta corolliflora. Next base: position 181,437 of record CANSZD010002516.1, on the reverse strand, counting down.
CGGCCCGCGAATATAAGTCAGCTAAGGGGATTGTTTTGGCTTTTGGGCTTGCGTGGAATGTAAATATTGTCCTGCTGCTGCTGGCCCGTGAATATAAGGCTTGAAGGGATTAAAAAAAAAAAGAAAATCTGAAATAGGAAAAGCTAAAGAGTAAAGTGGCGTGCTGCTGTGCATAGTTAGTGAGGAGAGAGAAATTATTACCAAAATTCAAAAAAGAGTGTGAAACCCTTACCTTCCATAGTTCCTCAAGCAAGCAGCCGTTTTTACTTTTTTCTTCTTCATCCCATTCTCTTCTTCTCTTGATTCTTCATTTGGGTATGTTAAATACTTAAATTTTAATTCATTATGAGTTATAACTAATTAAAATGGAACAAAAAAAAATAGGCCCGTTTGGCCCGGAAATGGCCCGCTTGGCCCGCAAGGGCCGAGCTTTGGGCAGGCCAAACTGGCCCGCTGACTGGCCCGGCCCGCTGTCATGGGCAGAATTTGGGTGGCTGGGCCCGGCCCGAACCCGACCCGGCCCAGTGTTTGATCAGGTCTAAAAAAACCCTAAAAAACCTTAACTAAATCCTTAAAACCCTAACTCTAAAAACCCTAAAAGCCCACCACCCCCACCCACCCCACCCACCACCCCCAACCCACCACCCCCCTCCCCGCCCCCTTCGAAGCCCGCGCCTCCCTCCCCCTCCCCCGCCGGAAAATTGCTCCCCCCCCCCCCCGCCGGAAAATCGCTCCCCTTCCCCCCCCTCACCCCTCGAAGCACCTCCCACTCCCCCTCCCACAAAGCCCCCCTCCCCGTGCAGTGCGCGCCAGCCTCCCCATCGCCCTTCCCCGCCGCAAAATCGTGAATCCCGAGCCCCCACCCCTTCGAACTCGATCGATGACTCGGACTTCTTAAACGCTAATGGCGGATCTAGTGCGAGATCGAGCGAGGAAGGGGAAGGCGCCGACGAGTCGATGGGGACTCGGATCTCGGTGACGAAGCTCGTCGGCGAAACTCGGCGGATCTAGTGATGATGGGGGAGGGCGCCGCCGCACGGGGAGGGGAACTGCGGGGAGGGGGCCGGCTGGGAGGGAGTCTGCGTGGGGGCCGCGGGGATGGGGGAGCCGCAAGGGGGGGGTCTTGGGGAGCAGGGTCTCGCATGGGGCCGCGAGGAGGGGGAGGGAGGGGCTGCGTGGGCCGCTGCGGGGGGGGGAGGGGGAGGGGGGTGGGCCGGGGTTGGGTGGTGGGTTGGTGGGTCTAGGGTTTGGGGGGCTAGGGTTGGGTTAGGCGGAGAGAGAGTTAGGGTGTTTAGGGTTTACTTAGGGTTTAGTTAGGTTTAATTAGGTTTAATTAGGTTTTTTAGGTTAATTAGTTAACGGAACACTAACGTCCGTTAGTCAAAAGGGTATTTTGGGTAATTGTTTTAAAAGTCAGGGGTATCTGGTGAATTTTTTTAAAGGTCAGGGGCATCTGGTGAATTTTGAAAAAAGTGGGGGTATTTGGTGAATAAAAACCGTATAAAATATCTAGTGGTGGATTATAGGAAAGTTTTATTGTTTCCTTATTCTAGTTGGTCTAAGGTTTGGACTTTATATGCTCATTGTGGATTAAGCTTGTTATATGCTTGGAGAGATCCCCCAAAGTTGCGAGTGTGCGTTTGGTGTACAACCGAGCATGGTGGATATTATGCTCAACCAATTGTGAGTATACAACATGGCCCATGGGTGTTAAAGTAGGTGGCTTAGGGTTAGGAGAAAGAATCACTTTGTGTGGACGACGGTGATGGTCATGGTCATGGGACTTTATTGCTCAATTTGCACGATGTAATCTTCTTTATGATAATTAAATATAGTGGTTTTTTGGTTTTTCTTAAGAGGGGATTGTCCACATTAATAATGTCTTATTTCCGCTTATCTTATTTAGATTATTTGTTATTTTCAACCAAATGATGGATGATCAACGTGTGGACAAATATCCTTTAAGATATTTAAAAGACCGAGAGAATATATTAGAAACACCAATTAAACTAATTAATAACACGACTAAAAGCCATCTAGCTAAAGCCTTATTAAAGAAAGTGATACACCACTTATTTCACTTTATAATTGTTTTTTTTTTCCTAAAGGACTCCATAATTGTTTAATCGATTATCGAATCGGACCGTAATCTCACTTGATTTTGCCGACCATGTATTTTGTATTCCGTCTAAGTTTGACAGGGCAAGGCTGCGTTGAAGTAATATATATATAGAGAGATTAAGCAAAACAATTACACTTTGTTTGGTATTTTTTTAGTAAAGGAAGGAAAAAGAAAGGAAGAGAAAGGAAAAGAAGAAAAAAGAAGGTAGCTGTAGTTTCCAATGTTTGGTATAATTGGTGGATTTGAGAGGAATCACATGTTTGGTTGTCATTAGTAAAGGAAAGGAAAGGAAGGAAATAAAGAAAACATAGGTAAAAACTTATTAACTTTCATTCCTGTCAAATTCCTCCGATTTTGGGAGGAAAGGAAAACAAGGATTTAAGAGTATTCTTTTCCTTCCACTTCCTCTCCTTTCCAATCAAACCCCTCTTATTTTCTTTTACCAAATATGAGAAAGTTTATTTTTACCTTTCCTTTCCTTTCTTTTCCATCCAAATCATTCCTTCCAAACAAAGTCATAGTGTCAGAGGAAGCAATTTATAGCTAACTACAAATTAGATAAACATATAGAGGAATATTGAGAAGAGCGAAATACATACATCATTTTGAGGATCGAAATGGCTAAATTAGTCCCAGCCCCCATCTTGCTGGTTGCTGTAATTTGTGCTCTACTTTTGGTGAATGCGGATTCTAAAGGTAATGTGCTACTATCAATCTACAATACGCCTAGTATATAAAAATAGTTGCTCCAAATTGATAGAGGATAGAATGATGATTCCTTCTTTCTTTTAATTGCAACACTGATTTAGGAGATGAGAGATAAAAAAAAAAAGGACTCACGTGCTATGAAGGAAAAAGAGAGTATTTTGCCGAAAATGTCAATATTGTAAGTAATGTAGGACTTCCTTAAATGGGAAACATTACAAGTAATGAAATAAAGAAGGAAGTATTTACTATTCCCTCCGTCCCATAATATAGTGCTTGCATTCCATTTTGGGTGTCCCAAAATGTTGTTCTTGTTTCTATTTTTTAATTCCACAATTCCCCTTGATGTGCCTAAAAAACCATGCAACCATCATTTATTTGCTCCTTGAAAATAATTTTTTTCTTTGTTTATTGAACCTAAGGGTTGAATTAGTCATATATTTAATGCTTTTTCACCCATTATACACCATTCTCTCTCCTAAAATCTTTTTTCTTTTCCCACAACATTAATTGTTTATCATTCAAGTTCCACTTTCCTTAATTCTCGTAAAATATGAGAAATAAGCACTATATTATGAGACGGAGGGAGTATATAATAAAGAATCTTCTTTTCCGATATATATAAGTATCTTAAACAAGTTCGGTCTCAATGTCAAAAAAACAAGTTCAGTGATGTACACAAAAATATTAGTTGTGCTTAATATTATAACAGAATGCCTTACATTTGAAAGCAAACTTGTTCGGCTATAATGAGTTATAATCAGATATGGATAGATTATTAGAAAAAGAGATAGTATGAGCGAAGCACATATAGATAGCTTGATAGTTGATAGTAACATTTCCACAGGCATGTGTTCCCGGAAAAGTTTTAATTTCCTTTTTAAAAAATGCAAGGACGATAACCAATGCAATAAGGTATGCAAGGCTGGAGGCTCACTCGGTGGGAAATGCATAGTTCCAGAGTTGGATAGGTCATTTGAGGAATTAAAAGATTGCGTGCTCACAAAGAGAATAGTATCTAAAAGTACATGCTCAAAGGAAACAGACGGAGTCGATGCTTATAGGACATAGGTGCTTGTTAATAAGGCTCACTAGAAAGAGCGCCGAAGTCGAACACAAATGCGGAATCAGTGTCTTTGAAGTTTGATCTCCTAAATAAGACTATCGCGTTCAAAACTGCACTGTTTAAAGTCCCACATCCTAAGAAGCTACTAAATGGTCTTCTCTGGAGTGGTTTTCATTTACGTAGCATTTCTTTTCTTTTCTTTTCTTTGTTTCACGATTTGTCATTTGATGAGTGAAATTTCTCTTTCATGTTTCTCAAATTCTTTGAGTGTATTGTGGTACACTATTGGCACATATTGATGATGATTGTATTCCGTCTATTTCACCTCTTTTTGATTTCGTACTCCAATCTCAATAAAACAAAAAGACTAATATAATTAAGGAAATGTATTGGACTCGAAAATTATAACTTTGCAATTTTATAGTAGTAAATTACAATGAACTGGTTACATCACAAGATTATACAACAATGAACAATATTTTGATACCAGGCTTGCACTTTATGTTTTTGTGGGAGAACATGCTCCTCACTTGAGCATAATTTTTGAGAGTTAAGTACACAAGTGGGTATTATTGTACATATATGTTAATATATTTAGTCTCTCTATTTAGAATAATGTACTTATGTAAAGTAGTTTATTATGGTAAGTAGGGTTGTATAGACTCTTGGTATATATTGTGAATCTGATCACTAAGCCTCCGAAGGAGGATTTCATATTATTACATGGTATCAGGCCTTCATCTTGGCCGTGCATCTCTCCCCTTCTTCTTTCAACAATCTGATCTTTTTCTTCTCTCTTTCCATGGCACCCGACACCTCTCCTCCACCTCCCACGTCGGCGAGTCATGCGTACCACCCTGCGTTGAACGTTACCAACGTCAAAACCTTAATACCTTTGGTGTTGGACATTGAGAAAGGTCAGTACACACCATGGGCCATGTTATTCCGCAACACTGCCAAGGCTTACAATGTCTTGGACCACATCGACTCGTCGGTCACGAAGCCAAAAGATGTTGATGAAGCCTTATGGGGTCGGTTGGACGCAATAGTGTGCCAATGGATGTACGGCACGATCACCACTGATCTTCTTCTTAAAATTCTGGATGACAAATCCACGGCGATGACGGCATGGGACCGTCTTCGTAACATTTTTCAAGATAATAAAGGCACCCGGGTGGTGCATCTTGAGAACCAATTCGGTAATATTCATCTCTCCCAATATTCTTCTCTTGGTGATTATCACAAGCTTTAAAAACTATATCTTCTCAACTAGCCGCTATAGACCACCCCATCTCCGAGGAACGTCTTGTTCTTCAATTAGTTGGCAAGTTAACTTCCGACTACCGAATGGTATCTACTCTTATTCAACAATCTACTCCTCTTCCGGGTTTTGACAAAGCTTGTTCAATGCTTCGAACCGGATCGTGTTAGTCGCGAGAAATCGGAGCCGACGCCATCCTCGTCGAAACGGCTGCTGGCGGCGTTTCATCTCCACCGTCGATCGCCAGCCAACGGCCACCCGGACCGGTTATGGTTATGGTAAGCAAGATCATAAGGGGAAAGGGAAGTATAAAGGCAAGAATAATGGGGGTCATCAACGGGACCGTGCCCATAATGCACAAGGAGCCCAAAGATGTTTTTTATTCTCCTTGGCCGTATCTTGGGCCCAAGCAGGTTACTTTCCCCCTTGTCCTTACCCTCCTGCCAGATGTGGAGGCCCGCCTTGCCTCCGAACACGCAGCTGCCTCTTCTGGTGTGTTGGGCTCCGCGCCACGCCCACAACAAAGGCCCAAAGAAGCTCTACTTGCTCCCCGGCGCTTCCACCCCACCGAGCTTCCCACTTTCTTCAACGCTTTATCCCTTCAACCACCGGATTCCAAATGGTATATGGATACTGGCGCCACTTCTCATCTTATGAATAATCCAGGTATTATTTCTTCTATTGTCAATTGGCGCAATTTTAATTCTCACATTTTGGTTGGCGATGGTTCTAAAATACCAGTTATGGGTTCAGGCACTTCTTTTCTTCCTAACTCTACTCCTCCCCTAACTCTTAAAAATATCCTTTATGCTCCTAAAATCATTAAAAATCTCATCTCTGTTCGCCAATTCACTACTGATAATTGTGTCTCTGTTGAATTTGATCCCTTTGGTTTTTCTGTGAAGGACCTACAGACGGGGACAATCTTGACCGAGTGCAATAGTGTGGGCAACCTTTATCCCATATCATCTTCTCTCGTCATCATCTTCTCCATCTCGCTTTTGCGCTTCTTCGTCCGAAGTTTGGCACAATAGATTGGGACATCCTGGAGAACAAGTTCTTAGTTTTCTTAAGCACCATAAATTCATTCAATGTAATAATAGCAAAAGTCTCTCTGTATGTCATGGTTGTCAATTAGGGAAAGATTTTCGTCTCCCTTTTTCTGTTTCATTGACTAAGACTTATGCTCCTTTTGATATTATTCATACCGATTTATATACCTATCCTCTTAATAGTCATACAGGTTTTCGTTACTATTTACTGTTTCTTGATGACTATTCTCATTATTATTCGGCCTCCCTCCTCTTCTGTGACTACTCTTCCTCACAGCCCAAACACAACTTCTCTCCCTCCAAGCCCAAACACAACCTCTCCTCCTACCGGGTCGCGTCTCGGGCCCCACACTTCGCGCTCCCTTGATGCGGGGGTCCGCCCGCTGGCCCTTCACTTGCCTCGCCCAGCCCTCTCTCTCTCCTCTTCTTCTGCTTTGGTCCGCCGGAACCCCCCGGCCCGTCATCACCGCGGCCCACTGCTGCTGATCCGGGCCTTGATTCTTCTCCCTCATCTTCATTGTCTCCTACCCAGCCCACACAACCAGTCCACTCTATGCGCACTCGTGCCCAATCCGGCATTTTCAAGCCCAATTCCAAGTATGCTAGCCTTGCTCTTGTCACTTCCTCTACTCCTCACATTTCTCCTCTTCCCCGTTCTCATTTACGTGCCATTGATGACCCTAACTGGTATAACGCCATGTGTGATGAATATAATGCTATGATTGACACTCATACTTGGGATTTGGTTCCGCGTCCTGTGGATGCTAATATTGTTCGTTGCTTATGGGTTTTTACTCACAAAGAGAAATCAGATGGTACTTTTGAACGATATAAGGCCCGTTTAGTGGCTAATGGTAAGAGTCAAGAGGTTGGGGTGGATTGTGGTGAGACATTTAGTCCGATGGTACGCCCTACTACTATCCGTACAAAGGTTGAGTTTGGTCAAGTTTCAAGACACTGGTCTATTCATCAGTTGGATGTGAAGAATGCATTTCTTCACGGTGATCTTGAGGAGACGGTATACATGCATCAGCCTCCCGAGTTTGTTAATCCTGACAAACCTAAACATGTGTGTCTTCTTCGGAAGTCTCTTTATGGTCTGAAGAGGGTCCCCGTGCTTGGTATCAATGGTTTGCCACTTATATTCTCTCTTTGGGTTTTCAGAACAGCAAATGTGATACATCTCTCTTTATTTTCAGACAGGGTTCGGATACTGCTTATCTTCTTCTCTATGTTGGTGACATCCTTCTTACTTGCTCGTCTGATGCTCTCCGCACTCGTATTATTGCTCTTCTTAGTTCGGAGTTCGCAATGAAGGATCTTGGTCCTTTATCTTATTTCCTTGGTATTTCTGTCTCTCGTACCAAGGATAGCATGTTCCTGTGCCAGCGGAAATATGCTATGGAGATTCTTGCTCGTGCAGATATGTCCTCTTGTAAGTCTGCTGCTACTCCTGTTGATACTAAGTCTAAGCTTAGTGCTTCTAGTGGGAAGCCCCTTGAGGATCCTACGCTTTATCGTCAGCTGACTGGTGCTCTTCAGTATCTTACTTTCACTCGTCCGGATATCTCCTATGCTGTTCAGCAGATGTGTTTATTTATGCATGCACCGAGAGATACTCATTTTCATGCTCTTAAGCGTATCATTCGCTATCTTAAGGGCACTCTTGACTATGGGATGCACCTGTCCTCGGCTCCTGCTACGGGTCTTGTCTCTTATACTGATGTTGACTGGGGCGGGTGCCCTAATACTCGCCGCTCTACCTCTGGTTACTGTGTGTTTTTGGGTGATAATCTTATTTCCTGGTCTTCGAAACGAGAGGCTACTTTGTCTCGATCTAGTGCCGAGGCAGAGTATCGCGGGGTGGCTAATGTTGTTGCTGAGACCGCTTCGATCCGTAATCTCTTACTTGAGCTCCATTGTCCACTGAAGCGCGCTACTGTGGTGTATTGTGATAACATTAGTGTTGTTTATATGTCTCATAACCCAGTGCAACATCAACGCACTAAGCACGTGGAGATAAACATTCATTTTGTTCGTGAGAAAGTTGCCCTTGGCCATATTCGCGTTCTTCATGTGCCTTCTTCTTCTCAGTATGCCGATATCTTCACCAAGGGTCTACCTCAACCCTTGTTTATGGATTTTCGCTCCAGTTTGAGCATTCGCCCTCCTCCTGCTCCAACTGTGGGGGTGTATTAGTGTACATATATGTTAATATATTTAGTCTCTCTATTTAGAATAATGTACTTATGTAAAGTAGTATAGACTCTTGGTATATATTGTGAATCTGATCACTAAGCCTCCGAAGGAGGATTTCATATTATTACAGTGGGTATTAAACTTTCACTTTTGTTTCAGTAAGAGTACCCAACTTTAAAATGTTTCAGTTTGGGTACTCAAACGTAGCTTCTGTTACTTTTGCTGTTAACTCTAATGGCAAGCTACAACTTTTGTAAGTTGTAACTTTGTTTTCCACATCAGATTTCCAAACTACAATATTTCCAAACTACAATACCTCTGAATGGAGAGCCACAACCACTTGTGATTTTGGTGGATCCCACATGTTACCACCATCTCAACAATTTTTAATACAATTACACTTTGTAATTAACTTTTTTTAGGGGATACTTTGTAATTACCTTGTAATAGAATAAATGGTAATTTGTAGTGAAATCTGTAAATGTGCTTAAGAAAATCTGGATTTTGGAAAGAAAAAAACCGGATATATTTGAATTCCGACCTAATAAATTAATACGTTTAATTTTTGGGAAAAAATGAATTTTTTTTCCAAATTATGAATAACATCATTAAGCTTCAGAGACAACATAATTTATACATCATAAAGAAAACAAGATTAAATACAAAAGAACCATTGTCTTGGTTTCCAAAGCAGCTGAACACTAGGAATTGTTCTCAGATGACCAGTTGTGGGATTGTAAACATAGAGGTTAAGAACCTTAAGATCACTCGAGTTGAGGTAGTAGAGCAGTAGTATTCCATAGCTGGAGTGCAAGATTGAAACAACAGAGCCAGAGATCTGAAAATTGATATTGAGGACATTGTTGGGAAACTAACAGAAAGGAACTGATAGGCATGAGGTGAGGGATCACATCTCTTACGAAGGAAAATGATGGATATGGGAACTGAATCGGATGGATAGAGCGAATGAAGGAGAGAGAATTGTGGGGAGGACATGAAGAAATTTGCAGGCAGTCGCATGAGGATTTCTGTCAAGAGGTGCTCATGCCCGGCGATTGATTCAGCCCCTGACGAAGCTAAGCTTGGGTTCTCCAATCATGTTGTTCCTCTGAATAACTGGTGAAGGGACTAAGAGAAGGATTCGACTGTTTAAGCCACATGACATTTTCATTAAAATAAAAAAAATTTGTCGCCACGTGACAGTTCTGGTTCTTCAATCCACGTTGAAATGTCACGTGTCATACAAGTGACAAATTATCGAGGATCTGACACGCCTACTTGCTCAAACCTCACAGGCCATATCATAACTTATGCAAAAACCAGAGCAACCACCATCAGAGCAACATATCTAACAACATACCTCAACAGTTCGAGTAACATTGCTAAAACCTCAAAGGCAATAATCATCACTTATGCACCAACCAAAGCAACATTTATAACAAATAAGACACCTCTAACAATTGAAATACTTGAACGGTTCAAGCTCGAGACCTTAACAAACCGATAATTCGTCAACAGTTCAAGCTCGGCTCAGTCAAAATTCAATCAAAGCTCGGCTCGTTGTGCTCAATTCGAGTTCGAGTTCGGCTCGAGACCTTAACAAACCAAGCTGAGTTATGACAAGCTCGGCTCAAAAAGCTCGTGAATAGGCTCGATTACTTTTATATATATATATGAAATAAAGTATTATGTATGTATACATAAATATATTTATTCGAGATATTACACAATAATAAGTTAATAGTTTTATTGTCAAAGATTAAACTCAAAAAAAAATATCCAAAAAAGAAATATAAAGAAGAGTAAACTAAAGATAACACTAGGTCAAGCTTGTCCGTAAACAGTTAATTCGATGACGGCTAGGTCAACGTTTGGTCCAAGCTCGGCTTGGTCACAGCTCGGTTCATCAAGTTTCGAGCTCGGCTTGAGTTTGAATAAAAGTAAATAAACATGAGCCAAGCTAACAAGAGTTCGGACTCAGCTCGACCAATAAACACCCCTCTCCATATCACACCAGTGAAACCATCAGCATAGTAGCTTCTCACCAAAATTCCTACCTAAATAGGAATTTTAATCAAGTCATTGGAAAAAAATCACACACATGCCAAATTGTAAGTATATCGATGCGCATCAAACCAGTAAGATTGTCGTTTCCCAAAAGCTTCTCCTTCAATCAATGGAACCTTACAGATCTCCTTGCTTTTGCCATTCTCAAACTCATACCCCAAGATTTTAGGGACATGAATCACCATCATGTAACCCTCTCCTCCATTACATCTTCTGCTATTTATTAGGCTAAGTATGGCAAATTCACTTATTATAACTCCAAGATTCAAGGTGAACTTGAGGAACCAACCTTCCTCATAACTTTCCATCATATAAACTTTCAAGATCATGTCACTATATCCAAGCCAGACACCACATGTAACAGCCCGCACTTCCGAGCTGCTAACTAATCACACTTAAGATACACAAAACACGATCAACACTTAACAAACCTCGAATTTACATTTATTCGCAACGGAAACAAAACCTATATAAAAAAAAACGATCCTGGATCTGTGGGTCAGGGGCCCACAACATAACAACTTGAAAACCAAATATCAAATTACAGAATACTTCCAAACAGGGCATCTAACTATAACCTCAGCCCACCATTTCACAACATAAAAATTTTCTTCTTGCTCAATAAACATATTCCAAGTCCTCGACATCAATCCTGCAAAATCACTAATAATGGACTCTGCCCCCACCAGGACAGGTTCCAAGAACAAAATCAGAAAAACTGAGTACACACACCGTCCAACCAGAAATTCATTTTAGTGGCTTAAAATATAGTTGCGCAGTTTATTACTCATCAAGTGGAACAACTCCAAAATTCAAAATACTTAAAATCAAATAATTAGAAATGTTTTTATTACGACACCAGTAATCCCTAACTAGAAAGTCAGATAAAGAGCGCTCATGCATCTACTACAGATAATAAGTTTCTTGCCATAAGGACAAAGTTCAACAACAATTGAATACATAAGCTCAGCCCAAAACCTCATTTTTGGTGGCTTAAGACCAATCATGTTCAATTCATGCTAGAATTCAGTATGCTTCACAAGAAAGGTGCTTGCTTAAAATTTCAGGATCACTATCCTTGCACAAACGCATTAAAGTAAGAATTTATATAGTGAAGATCACCACTTAGATCATTCAAAACCATTTAGGTCTATAGCATTTAATTTATTTGGGTAAAGCGAACACGAATAGAGAGGGGCTCCTTACACAAGGAGCCGACTGTCTCTAAACTAATGGAGGTCGTCACCCCACCGTTTAAATATTTATGCTTGCAAGCCTTAACCAGGACATGTCCCATTTTTAATTTCTCGCCGACTTCACCCACCCAAATGAGGGTTCGGAAGGAGATCACCCATCCTCCAAGGGTTGTTGTTCATACCATACCTTATTTGGTATCGGCCTTTACCCACTTGTATCCATAATTTACTTACATAAATAGTTTAAATGCATAGTTTATCAATACCACACGTGTTCCAAGGAAAACATATTCATCCATGGAGAGGAAAAAGATTCACAACTACTATAGTATCGCTAATCATTGCAAGACTTGAATCTTCTTTTGAAATCTTTCGCTTTACGTTAACAATTTCACATATTAGTTAGGTATACAAATATAAGGAAATAATCAATTATTTACTGCTTGTGAAAGTCATATTGGCACTTAGTGGAACTTTAGAAAAGGGTTGAGTTAACTTGAACATGTGGAACTTTTGTCAACATAATTGCAAAGAAAAAACACCGAACTTAAAATGAACATAACTTCCTGCTCGGTACTTTGAATTAGGAATTTCCGAAGCTTAACCTCAAGAACTTTTAGATCATGACTACTCAAAGGAGCAATACCCGCTCTATAACACATATTGAGCAACTCGCTCCAAAAATGTTGTTTACTTTCCCCATAAAACAATAACTATATTATAATCCTTATTTTCTCAATAACACAAATTTATATTTTTCAAAACTTATACTCTTGTTCTCAATTCGTATCGCGTATTCAATTCGAAAGTGTATCAACGACTAAAACTTCCGACCGTAAATTAATATAAAACAAAACAGAGTTGAAATGTAATTAACATATCCAAAATGCCTGAAAATAATCTTATTATAACACAAACTCGAATATCAAAATAATCTTACTTACCTCGAATATTTTTAAAGGAAGTAATATACATAAAACGTATTCGAAATCAAGTATCTTTCCGCAGTCGAACCCATAACATAATCAAAATGTAAAATATGTTTCTCAAAGACTTATAAGATAATTAACTATTATCGAGACCCAATTATAATCTCGTACAATTAACCTGTAATACTTTACTTATAGACTATAAGGTATCCTCTAACACGTTTTGGCAATTCCCTTCATCATAATAACTTCTCTTTGTACTTGGACTTCCGTCATTAACTTATAACATCTAAACTATAGCATTCCAAAATTCTCATGTTATGAATTTCCCTTTAAAGGTTTTCTTATCCCCAATGCATGAACTCTCATTTCCATAATATAACCTTATTTCATTATCATAAATCACCTACAATTACTATGGCAAGTCAAAATATCTCACTCCATGTTTCCATGTTATAATTGAATATTCTATGATGCAATTTTCCATCTGAACTTTAGTATTTCCCAATACTCAAACTCGTTGTCCTGATCCTTCTTAAATTTATAATTCACAACCATATGTCCCATGTATTTGTACTAAAAGCTCATATTAGTCTTAACACCATATGCATAGTATTGTCATTATATAACTTTAATTACCAAGCTCTATATTATCTAGATTTATTATTTTATTTTTTTTTCCCCACTTCCATTTATATATAATCTTACTCATCTAATAGAAGAAATTATGCTCCAAACTCTTTTACTTGACCTCTTTGCAGATATGATCTTTTATTACATAAGTATTGTAAATTATCTCTTTCTAATCGGTACTCCTCTAAATCACCACCAAGATATGGATCATTTATTTCACTAATACGACATTCATATCTCAAATCCTACACATCCTCTGAACTCACGAACTCACAAATCTCTCGTAACAACTCCATTAACTCATAAATCAATATTTGACCTTTGAAATTCACATCCAAATTTACTATTCCCTAACTATCTAATCTACGTCCACCACATAACATCTTCATTCTTAGTTAGAACCTCCCTACAATTACTTCGTCCTTCAATTATGACATCACAAATCTTCATTCTTATATAACCAAGCTCCATAGTATTTCCGGAGATATCTTCTGGTGATACCATTCAGCCTTGTTTATACGCCATAAGTAAATCTTGGGATAGTTGTCTACTTCTAATAATACCCTCAAAGCGACATTTGTATTACTTAAACAGAACTTCACAAGTACCCATCTCACACCAAACTCATTCTAACTTAGATTCCAAACACCATAAAACATAATTCATCTATGATATTCCATAAAGATATAACTTGTTTTACAAGACTCAATACTTACGTGTTTCCGAACTTAGATCCGAAAATAAAGTTCATTAAATTTACCCAAACTTGAAAGACTTTTTCTATGAGGATTTATTCATACAAATTTAAGTAGGAGTAAAGATCCTCCCTGTCATTATTAGAACTAGAAAAACCTTATTTATAACTTCACGATTCCATATTTGCTCATAACTCAAAATCATAATTTTCAAAGTTCATGATCATATATATTCAAAATCTCAAACCATCATAAAGAGTCTTTTATACTTTCAGAATTCCATATAAAACTTATATCGCAAATATTTTGACAATTGTCTTATACCTGAAATTATAACTCAACATCTTTGATCAAAATTCCTTTCTTTTTCTCTAAAACTTTCAAATATAACTATAGTTTAAATCGAAAGCGAGTTCATAAAGATATCGAGTCGACGTCCCGACTTAGTTCGTAAATCGGAGTACTTGTTGTGAAACCACTTATATAGTTAGATATACTAAAGATCATTGCTTTAATTCTCATAGCTACTCTTTCATATATAAGATCAACCTACTATACATAAGAAATCTATTATAAATTCGATGTGGAAAACAAGTAGGTTTAATAATATCACACATCTATATTCTTGAAGGATTCAACTACCTCCAATCAGTTCTTCATAAAGATTTCACTCAATAAAACTCATCACATATTTAGCTTTCGCTCATAGCTTAAAACTAGATATGTAGTCAACAACTCTTGTAAACACACGAACAACACTTTGAATAATTCTGTATTTATATAAAAGGCTTATTAAGCTCAGCACATGAAATCATATAAAACACGGTTATAGATTCGAAGGTGGAAGGACATGTGTGTACCTTGAAACGATTCCCAATAATTCGACATTCTGGATCACCAACTATAGCTCGAACTTCAGAAATTATCTCCATATACATACTCCAACAACGACCTCAAAACAATAACCATAATTAATAAACTCTTCACTACATGAGAACTTAATCTAAATAACCTTTCTTAATACAACCTACTATAATGATCGAATTAAATCCCACAAGTAGGAATTAATGAAACAAATCCTACAACTACTAACTTAACTACTAACTACAATAATCATAACAAATTCCCATTTCTAAGATTAGGACCACCTTCACAACATCAACGACTGTCCAATAATACCTCTTAACTATAATATAAATAAATAAATCATTCACTAAACAACATGCATCACCTAATCTAAATCAGTAGGCTTTTCCAACAACACTAACTAACATCATAAACGAACTAACTTTCTTGAAATCAAACTAATCAAAGACAAATACAAATGATATTTCTAACTAGCTTAAATCTGATTTCAAAATTAAAATAGATGAACTTTTCCCAAAACAAATAAGAAATCAGATTACAAGGTTTGACAATTACCACACACCAAACCACCATCACCACAATAAGAAACAGCTACAACAACAATAATACCAGCACCAACAACAATAACCCAACACAAGAAAAAGAAGAAAATACCTTGGTGTTTTGCAACCACCAACACACGGCCACCACCAAAGGTGGCAAGCGGCACCAATGAAACAACAGGGAGAAAGGGAATAGACCGGGGTAGTAGCAAAGCCGAACGAAGAGACGGACTCGTAATGACACAACCCATCAAGGGCAAGCAACACCGGCGAGAGGAGCACGGGGCCACGGCGCGTGGCGACGGCAACCACGAAGGAGCAAAGACCAACGCGAACAAAGAACAACAAGACGCAGCCCAACCACAACAAAACAACCACAACAAAGACACCAAGGCGGCGGTCGCACGACGAGGGGAGAGAAAAGTGGCGTCGAGCCACAACAGCCCAGAAGAACGACACAACAACAACCGCACCGCGACGGGGAGAAAGGAAGCTCCGACGAGCTTGGAACGCCGGCGAGGCGACGGCACAGTGAGCGAGAGACAGAGACGGGGTTGAGAGAGGAATTAGGGGAGAGAAAGCTTAGGGTTTGGGGTTTCTTTCAAGAGAGAGAAATGGGGTTTGGGGTGTTTGGGAAAAATGACGAGAGAGGAAAAGAATTTGGGGGTTCTTATTTCCTTCTTGAACCGACAAAGATAACAAGGGGGGGTTTGATGGTTCAAAAAAAAAAAAAGAAACCGACTTTAATTTTCCTATTTGGCTAAACACCACTCAACTAATTGAAAAACCCAACATATAAAATAATAATAACTTCATAAAATCAAATAAATAATTATATTGCAAACACGACAAAAAAAAAAAATTCATACTCAACTTAAATAAAATAAGATTTTTCGAAACATAATTAACTTAATAAATATAATCAGCATTTAATAAACGCTCTTAAAAATTGGGCTATTACACCACAACTTCCCCTTGCACTCGAAACACTTCCTGTACCCTCTTTCCAACCTGGAAACAGGCGAAGAAGGCATTTTCATAACCCGCTCTTTATCAACTTCTAAGTAGAACGAGTATTCGCTCCCACAAACCCAATGGATTGCCCCTCTCCAAAAGACGTTGTTCCTAACTTCCATATCAAGGGAACTCTAATATTATTTCCATCCAAATCTTTCCAACACTGTCTCAGATGAATAAATTTTCAGGGTGTAGTGATCAACTGACACCGTCGCGCGTACTGAAATTACCTTATAACCTTTACTTGAGCTGTGAGGATTGACAGCCAAAGCAGCCGATATAAATGAGCTCTGAATACTTGGGATTGTTCTCAGATTACCAGTTGTGGGATTGTAAACATGGAGATTAAGAACCTTAAGATCACTCGTGTTGACGCTGTAATAGAGCAGTAGTCCATTGCTAGACTGCAAGATCGAAACAACAGAGCCAGGGATTCTGAAAGTTGATATTAAGGACATTGTTGGAAGACTGACAGAAAGGAACCGATAGGCCAGAGGTGAGGGAACACATCTCTTGCGAAAGAAAACGCCAGATATGGGAATGGAATCGGATGGATTATGGAGCAAGTGAAGGAGTGAGAAATTTGGGGAGCATATGAGGATATTCCAGGGTTTTGAGACGGATTTGAATTTCACCATGTATTTTGCAGGCAGTCGGATAAGAATTTCTATCAAGAGGTGCTTGTTAACTCGGAAGGAACTACAAGAGGGGGAGTGAATTGTAGTGTGGAACTTATTGCCAAATAATGCGGAATTTAAAACATAAGCAATAAGGAACTCAAAGTGCAATAGAGATTTTTACGTGGAAACTTCTTGTCCCAATACAAGAAGAAAAACCACGACCTCCTCAGGATTTAAACTCTTCACTATAATAGGGAACCTCCTCTGTTACAACATATTACATGCGCAAGTTCCACTCAGAACTCCAACTCTCTCACAAGTTCCACTAGGAACTTTAGCTCTTAGACTTAACTCTAAGTCCCTTAAGAGTTCCCATAATTCTTTTCAACAGGTTTACTCAAACCCTTTACCCCTGGATAGACTTCACCCCAAGTCTACACATAAACAATAAGAACTTACCCAAGTTCCTCACTCGAACTTGATACAAGAATTCACTCAAACCCTTTACCAAGTTCCCATTACAAGAGTTCACTCAAACCCTTTAACCCCAAACTCAAATACATACGCTTGATAATTTGGATTAACTCTAGTATATAGAAACTGAATAATTGTAAAGGAACATGGCATTCGTAGTAACTTGAAACTCACAGGAACTGACTCAAAACAAGGAATAGAAAATATAATTCTTACTGTAACTTTATTCCTTAAGCCAGACCTTATGGAATGACATAAGTCAGACACTATGGAAAGACACAAGTCAGACAACTTAAAAAGAATACATAAGCCTCAATTTATAATACGTTCAAAACTTGAGCACCACTTCCACTTATTTCTCCACTAACCCATGATCAGTTAGTTGGGAGAAACTTGGGGAAGAAGCAGTCAACTTTTGGGCACAACTTATGTCACGTTTACAGTAAAGCAGTTAGAGTAAAAATAGGAAACAAAAAGAAAATAAATACTTCGAGAAAAAGCAACGTTTTATCAAAATATAATCCAAGAGATATTTTTTCAAAACTCACTTTTTTATTTATTTTCTTATGCAAAAAATATTTTACAGAAAACTTTTTCATAAACCTGACATAAGTACATGAGTTCCTGTTCGTACAGGAACTCGCGTCTACAAGTTCCCGCAGTCAAATACTCATTGAACGTAATATAAATCTAGGCTTTTTATTTTCCAAAAACTGATAAGATAGAATTAAATAAATTAAAAGATATTAAAATCAGATTCCTAAAAATCCGATTTTATTTAAAACTATTTTATTTAAAACTTGTCTTTTATTTAAAACTAAAACTTATCCTAAAACAACTAATGCATATTATCTAAAAATAATTTATCAAGTAGAGATTTATTAAGAAACAAACTCTAAATAAATCCTACAGATTAAGATAACAATATGCAACAACTTACTGACTCTTAAATACTTTTGACTCTAAGTTCCACGAGTTCCTTTTGACACCTTGTTCCTTTACCTTTCACGTTTCCACATACTTAAATGAATCCTAGAAAATAAACTCATACTTCCTGTCTTCATGCTCCATGCTGCTCCAACTCAGGAACCGCATGCAATAGCTCCACCTCTGGAACTTCAACATGCTAGTTTCTTTAAGGAACTTCGCACTTATAATTCCTGCACAGTAACTGCTTGTTTCAACTATGAAACTTCACGAACTGCTCCGACTCAGGAACTGCTCCGACTCAAGAACTGCTCCCATTCAAGAATTGCTCCCACTTAGGAACTGCTCCCACTCAGGAACTGCATATTCAATGTTCCTCTTAGGATATACCTAAGAACTGCTTTGTTTGTGTTCCTTCTAGGAACTCTTCTAGGAACTTTGTTTGTGCTTGCTTCTATAACATTTTTCTTGAACTCTTCATGCTTGGTTCCATCTTAGGAACTTACATAAAATCTAGCAGCACATCTGTATAATCAAACTTCTTCTCTATTTGGATTTCTTCCTCAAGAACTTCACTTATTGGATTTCTTTTAGGAACTCTTCATGAGTGATATATTTAATCTTTCATGACTTGTTCTATGGTAATGTAATATGCACATCTCAAACACACATGTTAGTTAGATAATCATCATTTGTTTACAATCATCAAAACACTACATGCCTCAACAATATTCCCCCTTTTTGATGATGACAAACAAAGGATGCTTATTATAAATTAAATAATAAACGATGTACATTTATTCCCCTTAACAAACAAGTCATGCATGTATATGAAGGAAATATCAATATAAGATAAACATATCATACAAAGAACTTTCATCATTTAAGGATTTAGACTTAACTATGCTTGACTATAAGCATCATATATATTCTTCCCCCTTTTGTCATTATCGAAAAGGATCATCTTACACACATTTTGTTTTAGGTAAATCATATACACATGTTGTTATATGTTACACTTACCACTATAAAGGTTAAACACTTGTTAGTCCCAAAAGCCTCAAGAATCTCAATTTTCAAACTTAGGATACATGTACTACACAAATTTCCAACTCACAATCCAAAGACCCAACTTCAAAACCATCGAAGGAACTTGACAAATAATTAAATAAAAGTCAAGAAAAAAAAATCAGATTTGAAAGTCAAAAATGGATTAATTGATAGGACATTGTAATATCCGGCTCAAAGAATATGAAAGAAGTTTATGGAATAATTTGAGTAGAGGGAACTTGAGAGATATTGTGTGCTCTATGGTTTATACTTTTAATAAGAGGTTCTCAACGATAATTCGAGTTGATTACTTCACTTTACACTTTTGAAATCTCTGCCAAACCCCACACACACCTTTATATGTATCAATCAAGTTCAATTTTACTCAACCAACCAACCATGAGGAACTCATTGGCCGAAGAAACTTGAAAAATTTAATTATCTTTTTACTCACACATACGTGAAATCCACCACCAAGAATGAAAACATATATATATCGATTCCTTCCTTATTCCCCCTGAGTTTCTTACCATTCCTTCATCATTAGGAACTTATATGAGTAGTTCCATCTAATGATATATCCTTCTGAGCATCACTTGATAAAACATAAAAGACTTGGTTCTCACTTTTTCCATAACTTCCCCCTCAAAATGTATTTACCATTTATCACTCTTTATGCATCATTGAACCATAAAAAGTCATGAATTTTAATTTAGAGCACATGGGAATTAGGAGATTTAAAGTGACATGATATGAATGGAATGAGGAATTAATCAATCAAAGGGTATTTGAAGAAATGTGGTGTGAACTGATGATAGTTGGCTAAGAATAGGTTTGTTCCCTCTAAAGGTTAAATGAAATATATTATGGGAATTTACCTGTCTTGTTCCATCAAGGTTTCTTTCATTGTACCTTTGGCAACTTAGGACTTTCATGTTTGACAGCATCCACAGTTCTATTATGAGACCTCTAACACTCTTAGGCAAGTGAGTATGCCTTTACGACACAAAAATTAAGTGTAACATATTTACGCTAATGTGCATATAATCACTTCAATTTTAGTATGTGTAAGAACTCAATTCGACAAAACTTTTTGGAAAAGAACATGTTTACGCTTAAGTCATACTTCATCAAGTCTTGTTCCTCTAAACAGTCCATGAATTGGTGAAACTATAAAGAACATATATTCACATAATTTAAAGCAAGACTTATAAAAGGTATGCATTCAAATTAATAATTTAACAATGTAATTTATTAATCATGATACAATGTGAATAGGAACATCATAACTTAAGTCACATTTCACCATGACTATAAAATTACCTCAAGTACTGGACTGATTTTGATGACTTATTTTTTTAGTTTCTGAACTGCTAGTTCCATCATTTTGATGTCTTCACATCTGATGGAAACTTTCATACCAACTCGACTCGTACTCATCCTTCTTCAAAAGTTCCTTGACATATTTTTGTCCTTGCATCATTATATTCCAAGAGAGTAGTTGTGTTCCCTTATCATGCTCACGTACACATTTGCTTATAAGGTTAGCAAAAATCCTTGCATAAAATAGTTAGTTGTACCAAAAATATTATCCATATAACAATATACAACTACTAAGTCAATTCCTCTTGAAAACAGAAATTATTGTTAATTTTGAAATCATTTTTCAAGAAGAAACTTGATGTTGTTCCTCATAGATTTCCAATAATAAAATTTATTTTGAATGCATTGAAAATCTATTTAGAACAACTTAAATCCCATGTAAGCAACAAGAGAAAATAATGTACAGTTATCTTATGACCTAGCTACATGAATAAAAGTTTCCTCAACGTAAATACCTTTGTTTAGTTGTTCTTCTCAACAACTAACCTGTATAGAGTTCCTTTGCTGATGTCTCTGTGAATGAGTCGCATGACTATTTCTTATGTTCCAGTTAGAATCAAGGAACTCGATTATTGGAACTGTCTGTTCCTACTAATTGGATAGGAACTCGCTTCCACATATTCATTGAGTTGAACTTTTATTTTATGAACTTGAACTTAATCTTCACTTTTTAAGCTCTTCTCCATGAGGTCATATACTAGCTGGCTATTGTTGCTTTTTGAGAGTGACATATTACATGTAGGAACTCTAGCTCCATAGGAACTTGAATTGCAAGTTCAACATAAAAAATTAAAAACCATCTTTAACCTGTTTACTGGGAAAAAACAAGTTAGTCTCATAATAAATATGTCAACTCTTAATAATACATTATATATCATTTTGCTATAAATTCTGTGTTGCTAACAATTAGAGGTGAGTTTTAACACAACCTCATCGCTTATATTTTCAAAGTTCCTTAAATGATCATTCTACCTATCAAGTACCAAAATACTTAGACTAATATGCTTAAGTACAAAATATCAGTGTTTTCTCCTTTGAAGATCTCATAGGATGTGTTGTTGATCAACTTCTAACCATTCCTTTGTTGATGATTTAACAAGTGATGTCGATTGCTTTACTTGTTCCTTTGGAAAACGTTAGCAAATAGTATTCTGACATGTCTTCCAAAGTTTCATTATATTTACCCTGTAATCAATACCTTGTTCCTGCATATATCATCAAACTCATCTGGAACTATAATCAAGTTCCTTGGCATTGCCATCATATGAATATTCTGTTCATCTGAAAGATATAATCTCTAGAACTCTCTTTATAATTTCAGGAACTTGTTCCCAATGTGTTCGTTCCTTTAATGGAAGAACATGAACTTGTTCCTTCATTTTGGGTTGACATAAACTAAGAAATATAATATGTAAAACAAACCCAAAAAGAAATACTTTGTGCATTTTAATGTTAGTAGGTTAGTCAAAAGAGAGGTAAATAAAAATACAGCATAAAAAGAATAAGCATAAAGTTCCAAAAAAAAAATATAATCTCATGTGAAAAAGGAACTTCTGCTTTGTTCCTTTGAACCGAGATCAGTTTCAAAAGAATTAGGAACTCGTTCCAAATTTTGAATTGTTCCTGTGCCATTTACTCGCTCATGGAACACTATTAATTTCACCAAATCAAAGTTTGAGTTCCTTGATCCAAAACTAATATTTATGCATTTGATATTTTAGTTACCTCAATTATCAAACCTACAAAATAAACATTAATAACCTGCACAACATATAAAGAGAAGATAATATATATATACTTGTAAAATAACTTCTCTTTTCCAACCAAAACAAATCTATATAACTATCTCTACTTAGTAAAAATTAACATGCATACATATAATAAATATTCAATAAACTCAATATACATGGAAAATCACTTCTTTGGCAAATAAATGAAATAGTCATATATTCCACTGCCTAAAGAATAAAGTTTCCTTTTGTAGGAAAACTAAGTTCCAAGAGTGACAATATGCATTGTTCTAATACGAATAGTTCCTTGAACCATTTCTAGTATACTAATTCTTTGATATTTAAAAAACAATTTGGAAATCTTAATTTTGTTTTTCGAAAACAGTTTTAAAGTTATCCAAAATTGCAAAAACCAAACATCTAATCCATATAGAATGATTTACTAGAAGTATTATAAGGAACAATTTCCAATTTAATGTATGCATATAAATAATATCTCCAGGAAGAGATACTTACATCAAAGGGGTCGTTGATAATCCTTGAGTGACACTTAATTGATAATAAAAAGTCAGCCTCCACTTATTCCTTTGAATGACGTAGGGTGGAATTCATTTCTCGTACGGGTTCCTTCTTCTTCCAAGAACTTCACTCAGCAGGGTTGCCTGCTTATCTCTGAGTTCCGGCTCTGATACCAATTGTTAACTCGGAAGGAACTACAAGAGGGGGGTGAATTGTAGTGTGGAACTTATTGCCAAATAATACGGAATTTAAAACATAAGCAATAAGGAACTCAAAGTGCAATAGAGATTTTTACGTGGAAACTTCTTGTCCCAATACAAGAAGAAAAACCACGACCTCCTCAGGATTTAAACTCTTCACTATAATAGGGAACCTCCTCTGTTACAACCAATTGCATGCGCAAGTTCCACTCAGAACTCCAACTATCTCACAAGTTCCACTAGGAACTTTAGCTCTCTAGACTTAACTCCAAGTCCCTTAAGAGTTCCCACAACTCTTTACAACAGGTTTACTCAAACCTTTACTCCTAGATAGACTTCACCCCAAGTCTACACATAAACAATAAGAACTTACCCAAGTTCCTCACTCGAACTTGATACAAGAATTCACTCAAACCCTTTACCAAGTTCCCATTACAAGAGTTCACTCAAACCCTTTAACCCCAAACTCAAATACATACGCTTGATAATTTGGATTAACTCTAGTATATAGAAACTGAATAACTGTAAAGTAACATGGCATTCGTAGTAACTTGAAACTCACAGGAACTGACTCAAAACAAGGAATAGAAAATATAATTCTTACTGTAACTTTATTCCTTAAGCCAGACCTTATGGAATGACATAAGTCAGACACTATGGAAAGACACAACTCAAACAACTTAAAAAGAATACATAAGTCTCTATTTATAGTATGTTCAAAACTTGAGCACCACTTCCACTTATTTCTCCACTAACCCATGATCAGTTAGTTGGGAGAAACTTGGGGAAGAAGCAGTCAACTTCTTGGGCACAACTTATGTCACGTTTACAGTAAAGCAGTTAGAGTAAAAATAGGAAACAAAAAGAAAATAAATACTTCGAGAAAAAGCAACGTTTAATCAAAATATAATCCAAGAGATATTTTTTCAAAACTCACTTTTTTATTTATTTTCTTATGCAAAAATATTTTACAGAAATTTTTTTCATAAACCTGACATAAGTACATGAGTTCCTGTTCGTACAGGAACTCGCGTCTACAAGTTCCCGCAGTCAAATACTCATTGAACGTAATATAAATCTAGGCTTTTTATTTCCCAAAAACTGATAAGATAGAATTAAATAAATTAAAAAAAATTAAAATCAGATTCGATTTTATTTAAAACTATTTTATTTAAAACTTGTCTTTTATTTAAAACTAAAACTTATCCTAAAACACCTAATGCATATTATCTAAAAATAATTTATCAAGTAGAGATTTATTAAGAAACAAACTCTAAATAAATCCTACAGATTAAGATAACAATATGCAACAACTTACTGACTCTTAAATACTTTTGACTCTAAGTTCCACGGGTTCCTTTTGACACCTTGTTCCTTTACCTTTCACGTTTCCACATACTTACATGAATCTTAGAAAATAAACTCATACTTCCTGTCTTCATGCTCCATGCTGCTCCAACTCAGGAACCGCATGCAATAGCTCCACCTCTGGAACTTCGACGTGCTAGTTTCTTTAAGGAACTTCGCACTTATAATTCTCGACAAAGAATCGCTTGTTTCAACTATGAAACTTCACGAACTGCTCCGACTCAGGAACTGCTTCGACTCAAGAACTGCTCCCACTCAGGAACTGCTCCCACTCAGGAACTGCTCCCACTCAGGAACTGCATATTCAATGTTCCTCTTAGGATATACCTAAGAACTGCTTTGTTTGTGTTCCTTCTAGGAACTTTGTTTGTGCTTGCTTCTATAACATTTTTCTTGAACTCTTCATGCTTGATTCCATCTTAGGAACTTACATAAAATGTAGCAGCACATCTGTATAATCAAACTTCTTCTCTATTTGGATTTCTTCCTCAAGAACTTCACTTATTGGATTTCTTTTAAGAACTCTTCATGATGTGATATATTTAATCTTTCATGACTTGTTCTATGGTAATGTAATATGCACATCTCAAACACACATGTTAGTTAAATAATCATCATTTGTTTACAATCATCAAAACACTACATGCCTCAACAGTGCTCATGCCCGGCGATTGATTCAGCCCCTCATGAAGCTAATCCTGGGTGCTCTAAGAATGTTGTCATGGTTGGAATACTGTTGTTAGGCATGTTCCTCTAAAACTGGTGAATCATAGAGGAAGTAGGAGAAGGATTCAACAGTTGAACTAAACAACATTTTTGGTAAAAATGTCGTCATTATGATCTGTCAAGCAGGCAAAGAAAAGTCTGCTAGTGTTCCATACATCATTTCCAACTTGGCTATAGTTTGATGCAAACTTAAAAAATTTAAAATTAGCCACGCGGAAATTTGTTAAATATATTCCATTACGAGAAATGGTGATAAAGAATGAAAAGGGAAATATGTACCTGGGCTGAGAAGATATAATGAATGAAGGATAGCGAATTAGCCTGTGAGAAAATAACCAGTTTTGAGCTGAACAACAGAGTAACTGTTAATGCTCAAAGAGCGATTTACCCCTTGAACTACTATGACAAATACCATCAAATTTCAGAGTAGCATGGTCTAATCCGAAATTTTCACCCTACTGAGCATGTCTAGCATATTTATTCACAGCAGTAAGATCACTGTAGCTGACTTAGATAAGTTTCCAACCATAAAAACACTTAGATCTAAAATTCCAAGATAACGCAGCATCTGTTGCCAAAGCATTTCAAGGAATATGCTACAACGATCTTCTGCATGAATACAGATAAAGGCGAAGGGTTTGCATGTGAAATAGAGCAAAAGACTAAAAGAGTTTTAGTGGTTTTAAATACTCTACAAGTTTCTAGTGCTATCCTGATGTTAACATCAACAACACAATCTTCATGTCTCTATGAAGGAAGGCATTATGTTTGCAAAAGTTTTTGCAGAATCTAATTTATCTCAAACTGAACAATGTGATGCTTCAGCACTGGACATGAAAGATATGACTCGGCAATCATAACCATAATTGATATCATCAGAAACACACATATGTGCAATGTTGAGATTAGTCAATAACTTCTGTAAGCAAATTAAAATGAGCCGCAGAACACAACTTCACCATAATAACACCCGTCAAGAAGATCGCCATTTACAAAACATACAGCAAATGTCCCCTCATAATGTATTGATTGTGCAAGCATCCGATGAAGAAGTCTATTTCTTAAACCAAATGACCCCTTAGACTCAGCTGTTTTATGAAAATTCAGGTTCTTCGTTCCATGTTGAAATGTCAAGTGTCATACAAGTGACCAATGGTCGAGGATCTGACACGCCTACTTGCTCAAACCTCAAAGGCAATATCATAACTTATGCAAAAACCAGAGCAACCACCATCAGAGCAACATATATAACAATTTACCTCAACAGTTCGAGTAACATTGCTCAAACCTCAGAGGCAATATCATAACTTATGCGACAACCAAAGCAACATTTATAACAGATAAGACATCTCTAACAACTGAAATACTTTAAACAAAATAACAACATTTTCTGTAACGAAATAAATAACTATAATACAAGTTCATTGAATATCAGTTTCATGCTAACACAGTATCCAACTGAACAACATGATCCTGAACTAAAAATTCAATACAAAAATATTAACTAGCAATGGAAAGAGGAAAAAGGCCAGGAGTATACAATGTAAGGCGATCGCTCGTCCGATGTTTAGGCCTATAAACCTGCTTAATTCTTCTATTCTTCACATTATAACAACTAGCTTTTTATGCACGCGATGCGTGCGATGATATTTTTATGCATAACTTGTGGAAGACCTCGTTTTTGGAATTCAATCACATATACATAAGCAATTACCTTCCCGAGAACGTTCCTTT
This sequence comes from Beta corolliflora, assembly GCA_947648045.1. Classification (NCBI taxonomy): domain Eukaryota; kingdom Viridiplantae; phylum Streptophyta; class Magnoliopsida; order Caryophyllales; family Amaranthaceae; genus Beta; species Beta corolliflora. Next base: position 154,355 of record CANSZD010002516.1, on the reverse strand, counting down.
CCAACACATCCTTTTTTAACTCCTCAAGTCTGGCATGAAATACCCTTGTTAGCAAGTCTGGACGATTCTGAGGTTGTTGACCGGGTAGTAATTCTGCTACTATTTATGGCCACGATGGATTGCACGTCATAGTAAGGAATATGTCTGGCTTGCCAAATTTTTGCACCAAGGCCATTGCATCTTAGTATCGTTGATGCATATCTCGCGGACTTCCAACAAATGACGATAGAAGTATAGTTCTTCATCCAACATTTTCTACGTGTAGGTAATAAAGTGCACAAAATAAGCTTTAAATAATATAGATATGTATATCGAAGTAGACCATTATTGGTATTATGTGAAATCATACCTGTATTATGTTCTCCAACATTGTATGAATCCTCTAGTCCCTTGTACAGATCTGCACGAATTGTGTCTTGATTTAGTACAATCCATCTCAAATTGGATGCTTGCATCATTACACAGTTGTCCACAACAAATTGTTGAGTTAAGCGGCCAGCTCTTAAGATTATAGTATCATAACATTCTCTCATCTATTTCAAGTATAAGTTGGTGAAGAAGTTAGAATAATCATAATGATTAAAATGGAGGATGGAGTATGGTTGTGACATTGTGTGTACCTGAAACATATACGAATAGAATTCTCGACATGTTATCTTCTTGCCAGTCATAGATCTGGTGTTTAAATCCCAACCGTAAGAGCCATAAGGAAATAATAGAGGATATTGTAGTGGATCGTAATAGCCTACAGTATCTTTGATAGACATGAGACAGTGACCGACTCTACCATGACATCCCTTTCTTTCAGGTTGGCAATATCATCACCCCCCACAACAACTGCTGCAACTTGAGAGGCGGAAGGCATTGAATAATTATGTTGGTTAGGAGGTTGCTCTTTTATGACAAACTTGCATTCTTGTATGTCATCTCGTTGAGCAATATGTCGGAGTGTACACACAAAAGGATTGTGCTCGTTCAAAATATTTTTGATCCTATCAATGATATCCACTCTTAACGTTGCATTTTCTGCCATTCGATGCTCATTTTCATGCTCAGTATCATATATGTACATTTGAAGGAATCGAGGACGGTCATTTGAGTTCAAAGGTAATAAACCACTAATACGATGATAAATTGAACTGTGAGCACGATATGTGTACACACCTTGACGTGCATCGGCTAATTCATCATCTATAATGACTCCCACTGAAGTGAATCAAAAACATGATTGTACTTTCGAATGTTCAGTCTGAAATGTTTCCCATCCTCTCCTTGATCAAAATAGAGGCCTAGTAAAGCGCATGACAAAGGGAATTCCGTAATCCGACCTTCCCGCTCAAGCAACATAATTTTGATGATTCACAACCTGGAAAGTCGTGCTTCGACAAAGGTGAACATGTTGTCATTGGAGGTAGAGTGAATATGGGAACCCCCTTACTCTCTTGGTAATCCCTTGCACAATTGTGATATCCACGTCGCCCAACCTTCCAAATCCTTATTCCAAAAGTTGCAGCTCATGGCGTGTTATTGACATTGGAAGTGCTACTTTCACCAACACAGAAGTGTCGAGTCGGCATGTTACTTTCAGTTGCAATCCCATAATAATTGTTGGCATTAATGTCAAACAATAGTCGTACTGCATAAGAGCTCGTATAAATTAATTAAGTAATGAAATTTTAGGCAAATGTTTATGTTTAGTTTGGATACATACGGTTATGTCTTCCATGATCATGTATGACATGACTTTGGTGATTAGTGATGTCTACCATAGGCATCCTTATATTTGAAGAGGTAGGTACATCACGTTGATTCACAGTCTGACGTTGTCTTTCAGTGGTGGGCGAGTCAAATTGAATATGTAGAGGTGTTACACTATCATCTTCTCGTCTAGCTCATCTTCTTGCATTTTCAGAATCTCTTTGTTCAGGGGTCATTGAATTTCTTCGTTGCCTTTTATTTTCCATCCATCTAGTCCTATGTTCTTGATTAATTTGCAATTCGAAGTCGTCCATTCTAAAATCTATATCGTGTTAGATGTAATATTCTTAGTTTAGTCTGTAAATTTAAATATGTTATAGTTTAAATATGTTGTACTTTAATTCTTGAATGATATTTTACATAAACCTTTTTACCTTGATAATTAATCGCTATTATATAATAGAAAGAGATAGGTCCAAATATATGTAAAAGTTTCATTATATATAGGAAACACTATAAAAAAGTAAATAATTTTTTTTCCCTTGTCTAACTTCTAAATTCTGATTTCACAAATTGATACTCTCTCCGTCTCATAATACTCTTTACACTTTCCTTTTTCATCTGTCCCAAAATACTCTTTACACTTCTATTTTTGATCATGACCCACCATTATTTTAATAGTTCTACCTTGTCAATAGTTTAAATATGTTGTACTTTAATTCTTGAATGATATTTTACATAAACGTTTTTACCTTGATAATTAATCGCTATTATATAATAGAATGAGATAGGTTCAAATATATGTAAAAGTTTCATTATATATAGGAAACACTACAAAAAAAGCAAATAATTTTTTTCCTTGTCTAACTTCTAAATTCTAATTTCACAAATTGATACTCCTTCCGTCCCAGAATACTCCACTTTTATTTTTCATCTGTTCCAGAATACTCTTTACACTTCTATTTTTTATCATGACCCACCATTATTTGAATAGTTCTACCGTGTCAATATGTTATATTTAAATATGTTGTACTTTAATTCTTGAACGATATTTTACACAAACCTTTTTACCTTGATAATTAATCGCTATTATATAATAGAAAAAGATATGTCCAAATATATGTAAAAGTTTCATTATATATAGGAAACACTATAAAAAAGTAAATAATTTTTTTTCCTTGTCTAACTTCTAAATTCTGATTTCACTGCAAATACACCTCTATTTTTTATCATGACCCACCATTATTTTAATAGTTCAACATTGTCAACATTGACCCATCACTATATTATTTTAATACCCCTTCTAAACTACACCTGCTAAAACTCTCATAAGCACCGGTCTCATAAAAGACGAATTTCCTTGCTTGTTGAACACCAAGTTTGCTAGTGAAATCGTAGCCGCATTCGCTTCACACTTGTCTAATCGGGCTTACTTGTTCAAAGAAAATTCGGGGGATATTATATACAATGTGGAGATTTCATGCGTGGTTTTCTTCCCTTTATTTTAGTAAGGAAAATTAAAGTATTAGCCCATTTTCTTCCCAATATTTGGGGCAAAAGATGATAAATTTCTTCCCTTTATTTTAGTAAGGAAAATTAAAGTATTAGCCACCCATGACACACCCACCTAATATTATGGCATTTCATGCGTGGCTTTCTCTCTCTCCACACTCTTCCATTTTTTTCCCTTCTGGTCTTCATCTTCAAGAGACATTTACTCCCATTTTCACCTTTCATCTTCAACATTAAGTTTCAATTCCCAAATCAACTTTTATCCATGTACACCAAATTTAAACTTTCCTTACTTATCTCTCCTAAAATTCCCATAAAACCAAAAAGATGGAACAAACCTAATCTCCTTTTCTAAATTTTAACACTAAATACTCCGTATACAGATTTCAACTGTGTTTAATTTGCGAACAACATCAAAGAAATACATGCAACAATAGATTTTCAAATCAACATCAAAGAACAACATCAAAAAATCAGGCATTTCAAGTCTTAAGCAGCAGTACTAGATCTAATTGGGTCGATTTTCTAACAAAGAAATGTAATCTCTTAAATCATATATTTCAGTAATTTCTCCATGATCCCAAAATTGTAATCGGAAAGTATAAACTAATTTCAGTTTTTTTCCTTGTCTAACTTCTAAATTTGTTTTCACACATTGATGTTTAAAATTTTCATCATTTTAAATTTTGTCCTTTTCTAAATTTTAACACTTTGAGCTTCGATTATATTTGAAATGAAATTTTAAATTTTTCATACACAATTTGATATTGGAATTTTTTTTAGAAAAACAAAAATCGTTTCTTTTCGCAAAATAATGTAGTTTTTTTTTTCCAGAAAATGGATTTTTGCAAAAGTTGTTCGCAAAAAGTTTGATATTGTTTTCTTTTTCAAAATTTATTTCGGAACATGAATTGTATGCAAAAGTTTTGGGCAAAAATTTTAATATTGGCATTTTTTAAGAAAAAACTAAATTTGTTTTATATGAAAATGAATTAAATTTAAGTCTGATTGTATAAAAGCCCTTTTGAAGTCATTGCTATCATCTCCATTTTTTTAACTACATAACAGTCGACTAAGTTGCTATTGTTTATTTCAACTAATGTGAAATAATTTTGAAGGTTAAAAGAATCATGTACCTTTTTGAAGTTCGCAAATTGTCGATGGATGAATGTGTGATATCGTTGTCAAAAATCTTATGTTTTTCTCAGATTTGTGTTTATAGGTAACTTTTGTGAGTATGTAATTGTGAATGGTTCTTGAGAATAGTGATTTGTAAGTAAATTTCTGTAAATGTTTTTGTATGTATTGACGTTCTAGGTTATTAGTTTTAGTTTGTATGTTAATTTTAAGTTTTAATAAAGTTTTCTGATTATTTGAGTGATTTGCGTGATTTTTATAACGTGATTTTCTCAAATGTATGAGTGATTTGTAAAGTTTCTTCTTTTAAGTGATTTGTGAGTGAGTGTTGTAAATTAATTTTTGGTAGTTTTCTTTGAGTGCCGATTTTGATTTTGACATTCCTTTTGTAATTTAGAAAGGGAAGGGGGCAAATAAATAGGCGTTTGAAAAGGGCACATACTTTTTCCCTTCCCTTATATAATAGAGATAAAGCCTGCTTCTTGTCTCATTACACAACACCATATCTTCCCCATTTTCACCCTCATAATCACAAAAAGGATACACCATATCCCTATCCATCCCAGAAATAAAAATATTATACTTCCTAACCCAAATAAAATCACCCTCATTCTCATTCAACACCCAAATTTCCATCCTAAGTGGCCTTGAAAAATTATCAACAGCACACAAACACCCTTTAAATTCAACCAAATATAACATATCATATAATATAACCTCATTTTCATTCCCTTGAGGTGCTGAAATCAACCTAAACTCCTCTGTTCTAACATCCAAACACACAACAAAACCCGGCCCGTTCGACACGGTCCAGTAGAATTTCCACTTAACCATCAACCCGAACCCGTTAACCTTTACCGGGCAAATCTGTTTAATTTCCCGCCAGAAAGTCAACCCGGCTTGACCCGGTTTAAACTCAAAAAACTCACACTTTTTTTCACCGTTTAACCCAACAAGAACATACTTATTCTCCTCACCCAAAAACCCAAACCCACCAATTGAGGTAACACAATTACCATTCTGCCCCGGAGATAAACGGAGGAATTCCTGAGTACTAGGGTTACAAAGGTAAAAAAACTGATGAGGTAACACAATTACCATTCTGCCCCGAAAAGCCGGGTACCCCCCTAAATTATAATATATTGATAGGCTTCCGAAATGCTCAAAATCTCGATTTGTGTCTCTCTTTTCCATTTATAGATCTTCAAATTTTCAATCTGAAAACTTAGAACTGGTGAGTTGTGGTGGATTTTGGCAAATGGAAAGTAGGAGAGGAGAAGAATGTAGACCCGGGTGCACAGTGAGGTAGGTGCACCCGGTGTTAAACGCCCAACTAAACAAACAAAACGCACGCAGGTTAATTACCAACAATCATGGAAAAGAACATCTCCACCACAATATTAAGAACCCGTTAAATTTGAAATTTATATTATCCAATTAATAACAAAAAACAGATAATAATTAATCCTTAATTCTAGGTCGATATCTTGTTGTGAAAATTTTGAAATATTTGCCTAAATTATTATCTTCTTTTTGAACCTTTTCCACGATCTGCCATCTCTCCTCACTCAAAATTTTCTTTTCCTCCATTGAAGAAATAGTTCAAGAGATCATGGATGAAGCAAAATGAAATTGGTAAAAGGTAATATTATGGATGAAGCAAATCAGTAAAACTCTTTTTATGTAACCTTACAAAAATGGATTTATACGAATTGTTTTTTTGTAACTTAAAAAAGACTGGTTTTTGCATAATAATTCTAGGTTGGAAAGTAGATTAGTGAATATTTAAGATGGAAAGAAGTGAAAAATTGAAAACAGAGTAATAAGTAGAGAGGGAGATGAGAAGACGAAGGAAATAAAGAAAAAGAGAAGAGAGGAAGACATCATACCAAGTGACTGAGTTTCATAAAAGCTGCCCAAAATTTACAATCAGTTGAGAGGTAGAGGAAGGAAAGAATGGATAAAAGAGGAGAGAGAAAGCTTAAGAGTTTATTGTGTTTTCATCATTTACCATATGAAATCATTTTTTTTTTAAGGGCTATATGAATTCATTAATCTCTTATGGTGTATTAAAAACCTTGTGTCAAATTTAAATCTTATACGCACATATTTTTTTATAATTAATAGGGTATACTTTATTTTATCTCTACATGTTCTTTTCACATTTATTTTTATTTTTGTCATTTTTTTAATGTTTTGTTACTTGTTGTATACTGTTCTTTTCATGTCTTTATTAATTTTTAGAACATACTTTTTATGTAAAAACAACATATAATTTAAAGTTAAGAAACATACATACTTTCTCGATAAAAAAACATAAAATTCAAAATAAAAGAACACCTATAATCTCCAACTATAAAAGAACATGGGTCCTAAAAAAAGAACATAAAGATCAAAATTAAGACTTGTATAATTTTTATTCGCAAAAAATATAGGTGATAATATTTTTTTTAAAAAAAGAACATGCTTTCTAGGTAAAAAAGAACATACTTTCTTGGTAAAAAGAACATATAATTTCAAGGTAAATAACATACATTCTAGGTAAAAAGAAACACATGTTTCAAAAATTAATGAACATGTCTTGTCGCCAACTCGCCATTCATAAAAGAACATTTGTGACGATGAAAACATTTACTGTGTTTTACATAAAATAGAAATGTATCTCAAGTCTTATATGCTTAAGTTCTTTTATAATTAGTATAATGTTCTTCGTTTGTACCTTCATGTTCTTTTATGTTTTTATTCATTTTTGTGATTTTTTTTATGATTTTTTTGTTTCTCAAGTTTTATATGCTTATGTTCTCTTACAATTAGTATGATGCTCTTTGTTTTATACCTTAATGTTCTTTTCATGTTTATTTTCATGTTTATGAATTTATAATAGTCTTTTGTTTCTCAAGTATTATATACACAAGTTCATTTATAATTTGTATGGTGTTTAATCTCCAACAATAAAAAAAAATGGAACCTGAAAAAGAACATAAAATTCAAAATTAAGACTTGTATAATTTTCATTTACAAAAAAGAGTAGGTAATCATTTTTTTTAAAGAACATACTTTCTAGGTAAAAAGAATATACTTTCTTGGTAAAAAGAACATATAGTATAATAGTAAAGAACATACATTATAGGTAAAAAAAATAAAAATATAGGTGTTTCAAAAATTAATGAATATGTCTTGTCGCTATTCGTAAAAGAACATTTGTGAGTAGTTGTGACATTGAAAAGATCTATAGTAAAAATTTTCCCATAAATAAAAAAATACATATTTTCTAGATAATAAAACAAATATTTAATAATTGGAGTATTCTGCACATGCTGTGATTTAGCTTAGGAATTTTTTTTATTATAATAATTGAACATCCCTCCACCTGATGTGGGAGATTATAAGAAGATAGCTTTCAAATTTTTTAAACCAATGCATCTACTGTCGGCGCAAATTAAGGAAGTTGTTTAGTTTTAGCGGCAATACCAGCGTTTTATTCTTCATTTTCTGCGTTTTGGATAGAGAGCATGATGCTCTAAGTGCACAGTGCACATTGTGCACCCCAAAGAACATACCATTCATATAAAAGAACATGGACTTTTTTCAACAACTTTTCAAGATAAAAAGAACAGACAGTTTAAAATTAAAGGATATATAAATCTCCAATTATAAAAGAACATAGGTCGTAATGAAAAGAACATATTCTAAATGAACATCTAGTTTAAATTAAAAAGAACATCCCTTTTACAAATTTGGAAAAAGGAACATTTAGTCCAAAATTAAAAACTTGTCTAATCTCTATACTTTAAATTCAAAAAACATGCAATCTATGTAAAAAGAACATATAATTTAATGTTGATGAACATACTTTTTTTTCTATCCAAAAATATATCTCTAAGATTAATTATTCTCACTATTTAAAAATTCAAACTATGTTAATAATGCTATGTTGAAATATAATAGTGGATATTTGTTTTAGTAGTTGAAAATTTCCATGATAAGAAAATTTTGTTAACGCATAAGACTCCGCAAATGCCCGCGAGGGAGATGTTTTATTTTTTAATTTTTTTTACAAAATCCCTCTAACACATGACATGCATTTTGTTCAGTATATTGTGCGTTTTCAACCGAGAGCAGGATGCTCTTGGTGGTCACGAGACCACTTACAAATTTGCGCCCGTGGAGATTGGAGAAGATGAGGATTTTGTTTTGCGGCTGAAACTGAGACTTAGAAAACCTAGCAAGTGACGATGTTTTCCTCAAGAAAACAAAAATCCGGGTACTCGGGGACTCGACAACAGCAATGACGCGGCCCATTACCCGACCTGCATGATGTCATTTTTTCCGGGTCGGGTACCCGGCCCAATAATTTTGATAAAATTAATAAATTACCCAATTTTTTTATTGCGGGTCAGCGGGTCATCGGGGAGGGTAGTTCGAGGCGGGTTTTTTCTGAACACCCCTAATGCACATACAAGCTAAATTTTACTTGTATCTCTTTTTTTTCTATTTTGGAATATGAAACCTGTCATAACCCATTTACACACGTCTTTTTCTTTATAATTGTTTTTTTTTCTTAATCCAATTTTCCCCTTATTTCCTCGATTTTTATGAAAATAAAAGTGTAACTATTTTTTAAAAAATAGCGGAATATCAGAGAGAGACTATGTTAGGAAGTGTAGTGAGAATGGAAAAGAGTCGTTAAGTAAAAGTAAGAAGGGTTATAACCAGGCCCGACCATAAACAAGCCCAAAATGGGACTCATAACAGAGCTTCATTTTTTAAGGGGCCCCAAATTTTTGAAAAAAAAAGAATGGAAGAAATTTTCTATAAAACAAAACTGCAAAAGCATGTTCTGTCACGAACTCAGGACTCAGGAGTACTACTCTCTCTCTCTCTCTCTTTACATTTCTCCCTAAGTCTCTGAACCCCACTCTTTCTCTCTCTCTCTCTCCCTTTACCTTCTTTATCTATTCCATATAAAAAAGTTTCAGGAGTACAACTTGTAAATGATGGCGAATTATGTGGAAGCTTGTAAATAAGTTGCTCTTTTATTTAGCTTCCATATAAAAAAGTTTCATTTCCTCTCTGATCCAAGAGATAATAGTAGCTTGATTTTGCTTTTTTATTTTTGAATTAATTTATGTAATTACCGAATTATCCGAGTTAAACAGGCGAAATTCCTTTTTTTTTTTTTTGAAAGGATAAATTTCATGGAACTACCTTTTATATCAAAAAACTACCTTATAGTTTTTTTTTTCAAAAAACTACCTTATAAAACAAAACCCATTTCAAACGACCACCAATTGACGACATCCGTTAATTTTGACCGTTAACCCCTCCTTTGACCATCACATGATGGTCACATGAGTTCATTAAAACTAATAAAAACTCAATTTCAACCCTAAAATAATCCAATACAAATTTAAGATGAGGACTCGCGTGAGTTTTAATGAACTCACGTGACCAACATGTGAAGATCTTCAAAGGAGGGGAGGGGAGGTTTTCTGGTGGGTGAGGGAGCAGGAATAGAGAGGAAGTTGAGAGAGAAGAAGAAGAAGAGAGAGAAAAAAAAGGAAAAAAGAAAGATTATTGAGGGAAAAAAAGGAAAAAGAAAAGAAATAATAAAGTAGTGAAGATTCCATAACTCCGGTGGAATTCCGTACTCCGGTCACATTTATGCTATTGGTTGCACCTCTGTTAAAGTTCATGCTACGCACTACACCCGTCAAAGGTTTTGCTGCTCGGTGCAGTTGAGGCATAGTTCGTGCTGTTCTAGCCAAATTTCTAAAATCCAACTCAAGAGCAACAAGATGTCTAGAAGAGGAGCATTTCCACCTAGTCATCCAAGGGAATAAAAGTTCATGAATTATAACCAGACTATTTTCATACAAAGATAACACAATCAATATAAGACGATAATAAGAGAGGTTTACTGAGAGAAAATAATTGGCTTGATATCTATATATAATTTATCTCGGGGTAGATGAGTGCCCCTCATTCTCTGAAATTACTCTGCCTTAGAAGAAAGCAGATGAAATGATAATATATTAATGTGGTTTGGTAACTGGATATTGTCATATATAACTATTAGTAAAGCTATTAACCCCAACCATTTATTGCAGAACATAAACCAAAATTTCAATATAGCAACTTTCCCTAAATTAGAAATCTTCCCAGTGATCTGCTGAAGGAATAAGTAATCATATATATCAGACAAACTAATACTATTATACAGTGGCGGAGCCAGTATAGGACACGGGGGGTCACGTGACCCCGCGAATTAAATAATTATTTTTAAGGATTTAGGCATTGCAATATCAACTACGGCTTAGAACCGTCGCTAAAACTCTCAAAAACAGTCGTTGTCTGCTTATTAGTGGTCGATGTTTACCTCATTGATGTACTTTTGTAACCGCATATATAAGAAGCATTTATAGCCTGTCTAACATAAGATGAAAAGTAGAATCTTCAACTTCCTAGAGGGTACACTGGCTCTAGTTTAGACATGGGGATTAATGCTCTTGCCTCGTCAATTCATACTATAAGCCCTTTTGTAGAGTAAAATAATTTATAAACCACAAAAAGAAGACTAATAATGTATCCACTTCTTCTGAAATGCATAGGTCTTTTTTCAGAGACCTACGGGATTAGAATTTGATGCAATTCTCAAGAGGAAACTTCTGTGTAATCTGGATACAGTAATGCAAAAGACCCGGTGAAACTGACAGAGTGAAAACGGAACTCAGAAATTATACAATATTATCACATATATGCGCACACCATTAATATTTCAACAATAAAACTTCTGTGAAATTCTTAAGCGGATAGCGGGAATCGACCCCACATCTTTTCCTTGAAGTTATATTCGAGCTTTTCGAGCCTGTCAAACTCGAGCCGAGTTGCAATTTTTGGACTCGAGCTCGAGCCGAGCTCCATATTTCAAGCTCGAGCCGAACCCAATTATATATGTTTTCGAGCCGAGCCTAGTTTGGTCTCGGTTCGGCTCGTTAACACCCCTAGTCTACAGTTGTGACCCCCTGATTTTGAAATCCTGGCTCCCCCCACTGCTATTATACAACCAGAATTCAAAATTTCTTTCCAAGTACTCATTGAAAATTTTCTTAACAGAGACATGATGCAATAAATAGCCAAAGCCTTTTGTAGGCAAGATGAAAGAAGAACCCAATAGCAATCATATTAAATACTCTCGCTCTGTTCTTTTGGACTGAATTGAACTGAACTTAAGTGAATTTTTCTGAACTGAATAAACCTGAACTGAACTGAACTGAATAAACCTGAACTGAACTGAACTAAAGTAAATGAAAACTGTGAGAGGAAACTAACTAACCTGAACTGAATAAACTTGAACTGAACTGAATAAAGCTGAACTGAATTTTCATTAATTCAGTCCAAAAGAAAACAGAGCGTAATGTTACGGCAAACATGAGTATACTTTTTATTGTTTTTTATTTCTTTTTTATGGTAAAGTGTCGTGGACATTAACATATCAAAATTGACTATTCCTATTTACATTCTAGCCAGGAAGGTAAGCATGAGCTAATACAGGATCATCAAAGACCTAGTACTGAATCAAAAGGGACTTAGTTTCTATATTCCACGATACTTTCCTAAGTAATACCCGGCCAATCACCTTATGAATCTATATATAGTTGGAACATATATAGAGCTTGTTTCAATTCCTAGCCACAATGACAACAAAAAACTTATTATTATTATCCTCAAAGTAATTCACGTTAAACCAGATGATGATCCACGGTATGAGCTAGCGTTGAACAATTGTTGTAACAGCCCACTCCAGACAGCAGCTTAATTAAGACCTAAAACCGCTAATTACAAAGTTAAGCTGCCATTCAGAGAGACTGTTAGGGAGGACTTCCACACCTTCCCTCCCTAGGAAAGGTAGGAAGTCTCACAGTATCCAAGCATAATACGAAAATAAGTTATAATAAAATACTTATTACAATAGGTTTGGATTACTCAGTTTACAAATCTGAAATGTATGCTTAACTTGCAAAAATCATTATGTAATTCGATTCATCTCTTAGCAGCAGATTTAACACATTGACCACAACTTCACATTTGCACACAAAAGCTAACTCAAACATTTCTCTAGACCTGCAAAACAGATGAATCTGCCCCCACCAGGACAGGTTCAAAGAACAAAACAGGTCAGCTTACGCTGGTACACAAGTCCCGCCAATTTCAAAATATTAAGGTGGCTGAAACTGTTCAGTCGTTTCTTATACTCAAACATAAACTTATAACAATCATAGCTTCATTTTCCTTTTTGCTCAGAAATACGTTAATGCACTGAAATGGTTTTTGTTCTTGTTCGGAAATACGTTTATACTTGCTCATAAATACGTTGATTCTTTCTTTTAACTTCCATAAAAATTACATTGCATACACATGAGAAATTCTTCAAGAATTATCTCAAAATATCACATATCATTCTCAAAATACTTAGAACATCAATACTCGTAAACTTATCACAAAGCTTAACATAATTCCAGGGAAGGAACACGAATGGAGGCAAACCCGGCTCTCCAAACTTTAAACATAACTCCAGGGAAGGAACACGAATGGAGGCAAACCCGGCTCTCCAAACTTTTGAGGGACGTCTCCCTACCTTTCTTATTTTCCCGTTTCGCAAGACTTCCTAGGTCATGACCCTTCACAATGGAGCAAAACCCGCTCCAAACTCAAAATGAGCAAACCCGCTCTTGTGAGTATTGTTCATCACTGCTTACGCAGCTACTTCCCCTTATAAAACAAAATTTATACTTATACCGAAATACTTATGCTCAATACTTATACTGAAATTCTCATACTCAAATACTTTACTTAAATCTCATTCATAATCAATTACAATAACTCTTGAAGCGGAAATACTTATATTCAATACTTATACTGAAATTCTCATACTCAAATACTTTACTTAAATCTCATTCATAATCAATTACAATAACTCTTGAAGCGAACTTAACTCAAGAAAACAAGTTCTGGAAAACAAGCTTGCTATGTCAAGTTCCACTAGATTCGGAAAGGTGACTTAACAATCAAGTTTCAAAAGAGTGATGTGATTGGTTGAGATAGCTAAAGGTGGTATTACCAAGACATGGCAGTATATAAAAAAATTATATAAGAGTTCTTAATATATGGAATATTATCTCTTACAAACACCACATATATCAATTCCCATGGTTTTCTGTTTGGTGTTCAAGAACAATGGTTTTTATGCAAAGATCACTTGTACTTCTTGGGTTTAGCCAAAGTTTAGGTTCCACACTTAATACATATAAAGGACAGTAGGTATTCATCATGGAAAAATATTGAAAGGATCAAAGGCACAAGGTTTTACAAGTTCAGAAAGTAATTAAACGAACAATCAAGTTTTTAGGTGTTGATTTCCTTCACGAATTGAGGTTGTGTGTTTAATTAGGTAAATGAAGCAAAGGTTCATTTGATAATCAAGACATAAATGTTACAAGGGAATATCATGGAAGTTTAACCACAACACGATCCTTAATCAAAACGCAATCGAGATATAGCAAGGTTTGACAAACTTCCGGACAACATAACTTTTGATGTACAACTCCGAATGGAGTGATTTTTGGGTCTAAATTCAATAACTTTTCAAGATCTACCATTTCCAAAAGACATCAAGGCTAAAAACATACTGGAAAGAAAGATATTTGGAAAAGAAGGTCACGGCAGCATAGCTCAAATGAATGGATAATCATTTTCTTATTCGGTTATTCAGAGAATCCTAGGGAACTTGGCATACAAAACATTTTTAACACAATATCTTCCATAATAAAACTCATGCAAATCAATTTTTATACATATTCAAACATGATCCAAGTATTCACAATTACACAAACAATTTTCATGAGCAAAGCTAAAAACAGAGTTTAGGTGGTGGAGCTTGTGTACCTTAACTTGGTGTCTAGGAAATCAAATCTTACTTGGTAACTTTTACCACATCTCCAGCAACCTTTTAGGATCTCAAGCAAAACATTCATCACCTTAAAGTTAGTAATTAACCCAAAGGAATCAAGTTCCAAACTAATATACCTCATGCATGCTGAAATTCAGCCATAACTCACCTTCCTTGGTTTTTCTTAGGGTTACAGGAATGGAACTTCAAAACTAATACCTTGATGAACCTAGGGAAGTATTTGCATGCATGTTTTAGAGCAAGGAACCAAGAAAACCAAGCTGCCAAAGGCAGGCTTGCTGCACCGCCAGACTGGCGTGATGAAAGGGGAGGAGAAAGAGATGTATTTTGTGTGATTTTTGTGGAGTGATTTTGATGAAACTGAATGAGGGCCTTCCTCTCCTATATATAGAGAATGGGTAAGGGCAAAATCGTAATTTTTGGTTTAGTAATGAGGGCAAAATCGTCTTTTCACGACTTAAGAACATTCCGAATTTTTTCGGTTTTACTTAATCCTTAACCCTCCGTAATTAAGCTCTAATCCTTTATTATACTTAAACTAAATCCTTAAATATGTCTTATAACTTAATAAACATATTTTGGCTCATTCAGCCCTTAAATCATAAACACAGAGTATCTCAAGCACAATATACTCAAAGTCTCAAATTTCATAATAATGCTCAACATTATTAACGTAATTCGTTAATAACTTATTTTAACTCATGATTTGCATTCATAATCACATAATAAGACATAATATTCACATTTCCGACAAAATTCTCATAAAAAACTATTCGGAAATTTTGATTCCAGCGGAAGTCTCAGCGAAAGTCATAATAGATTACGTACTGATTAGTATGTTAATAATGTTAATAATCTTAGCTTAAAAAGTGGGGCTATTACAATTGTGCTCTCGAAGTTCCTATTTTTGTCATCGACTAATTAACTACTTTCATAAATAAGCTAAGATCGTACTCTCTTTATTTTATTTTTAGTTACAATTTCAAGGATTATTTCAAGGGATATTTTTACATTCGTCTTAACTTCGGTTGTCCACAACGTCAAAAAAGTCCCCTCTTTTTTATATCTTTGGATTTGGTTTGTTGTATTGGATTTCTAACTATATAGATTTGGATACCTAGAAAAACCCTTGTTAGGTAAAGGCTTCCAAAAGTCTTATTTCACTACAAAAATAACTCAATTTAGAAACAGTTAAAATTTGTTGCTATTTGCAGGAAATTCGTTGCTAACTAGAGTTGGCAACAAATTAGAAACAAAAAATTGTAGTTTCTAAAAGGCTTGTTTCCATTTGAGTTTAGCTACTAAATACTAAACAAATTCGTTGCCATCTTGCATCAATTCAAATATGGTAGCCATATTGGTTGCTATGTTATGTGTATCTGTTGCCAACTCTAGCAACAACTTATCTACGGTTGTTGCTGAAAGTGGCAACGAATTATAAAATTGGTTTCTAAAATTAAGAACAAATTATTCACAATAGTTGCTATAGTAGCAACAACGTATTAATCTTGGCTGCTGGAAATAACAACAAATTATTCACAATATAGTTGCTAAAAATGGCAACAAGTTATTGTTATTGGTTGTAATATTTTTACTGAAAATGGCAACAAAATATTTATTTTAGTTTCTAATAGTGGTAACAAATTATATATTTTGGTTGCAAGAAGAGGCAACAAATTATGTATTTTAGTTCCTACGTCGACTACTAAAATTTGCAACAAATACTTTTTGTTTGTTGCCAAATTTAGCAACGAATTTTGAAAAGCATTGTTTTTTGTACATTTAAGCTGCCTTTTTCATCAATTTTCAATTCTCAAACAAAAATTGAAAACCAAAACTAAAACTTCTAGTACAACAATCATAACAAATAATGATAACTTTTATCAAAAGTCGATTCATAGCCTAAGAATGAAGTTTACAAAATAACTAAACATCAAAACAATGTAATTTCTAATAATTATAGTTAATAGATGAAAATGGAGATGATCCAAGATTTAACGAAGAACTGCATTTTGAGTTAGGAAAAGAACTTGTTCTTCTATAGTCTTCATAGCACTTGTTGTTTCATTAAGCTTTTTTGTTGTTTCATCGAGCTTTGCCTTTGTCTCTTCAAGCTCCTTTGTTTGCTCCAAATTTTTGGAAGTGAGTTCTTCAACATGATTTTGCAAATTAGTCACTAGCTCATTTCGCTCCTTTCTCGAACTTGGGTCGTTATGTGGTTTCACATAGTAGTTGTCAACAGCACTCCCAAGACCATATACCCTTCCATTTTTCCATCCACCTAAAGCTTCCAAAAGTAACTCTTCCTCTGTTTTAGGATTCTCATCCTCCAAACTAGCAGATTTCTTGTTCTGGAACTCATCCTGGCAAAGGGTGAAGATATATAAATAAAACTTAACGCTCTTATGTTCTTAAAACAACCAGAACTACATTATCTTACAAAAGTAGGTACTCACCCAAACTTTCTGTGATGTCTCGTCCACAAACTCTTTATTCTTATTAACATGACATTTTCTATATAATTCGGTGCAGGTGGGGACACGCTTCATTTCTTTCTCCTAATCAAGTTCGAGAAAATCACATAAAAATGTATTAGTATTGTTTATCACGATATACAAAAATCGCAAAAATGTCTCCATCAATTTTTTTTATACTTATCTTCTAATATAGAATTAGTATTTTTTATTCCAAACAAATTGAACTTTTATTCTTCCACTAGATGACAAATAAATAAAGGAAAATCCAATGTGTAATATCCCTCCCAAAAAAAAGGAAAAACATGTGCATATTAGATTACTGATGATAAACATGCCTATATTCCTCTAGTGATGGTATTCGTGTCGGATACTGCTCTAGTTTGCCAAACTTTTTTAGTGCAAATGGAAAGTCTAAGTCAAGAATAATTGTAGCAATTGACATAGCAAGTTTCAGATTTCTAGTAAGTTTAACTCTTATGGACCTATGGGCTTCTTCTACAGTTCCACTACAACCCCCCTGGAACAAACATATGGTGAAGCCAAAGGTAAAGTAGGGTGGGTCATTGGTTCAAAAAATTCAATGCGGTAAGATCCCAGCATTGTGCAGCTAACAAATCTAATTACTACAACATATGATGATACTAATGCAATAGAGAAGATAAAACAAGTAAATAAAAAGTATATTTTTTCTCCCTTCTTAAACAATGGTAGCAAACTTAATTATCTCTTTATGTTATTTTCCAATGGATAGAGAAGTTAAAACAATTAACTTGATCATCAGCAACACTACACACCAAACAGATCACTAAAAAACCGAATAGAAACCTCACTCACTCGAACACATTAACAAAATAAAAGAGGCATAATTTTTAGATCATAGTTTCTCTCCTTTTAACTAAAAAAAAATCTCTCCTATAAAGAATAACCCCTAAAAAAACAAATAAATGGTAATTAAGTCACTCATTCCATTAATTTAATAGACGATTTTGTTCTTCATTTGTGGTCTTCTTTTATCTTAGT
Organism: Beta corolliflora; assembly: GCA_947648045.1. Classification (NCBI taxonomy): domain Eukaryota; kingdom Viridiplantae; phylum Streptophyta; class Magnoliopsida; order Caryophyllales; family Amaranthaceae; genus Beta; species Beta corolliflora. Next base: position 136,541 of record CANSZD010002516.1, on the reverse strand, counting down.
GGTCTAATTATATTGTAAGTCATTTAATTTCTCTCTTTGTTTTCTTTCCTATTTTTCTCTACAATTTTGTTATGAGTGCGTTTTTTTTTTTTTCTTACCGATTAATAGTATGATGAGCTCCATTATCATATTACCATATCTTAATTCTTTTTTTTTTCATTCCACTTGAAAAATCCTTATTACATACTTAACTCAAGAATCCCTAAACAATTAAGCTAAGCTACTTAATTTACTTAAAACAACAATTTCCTAAACATAATAAATTCAAGGGAGTAGAGTGAGAAGACAAACCAGCTCAATCCTAATTTGCTCAGTTGATTTAGATCCTTGGCAGTGGATAGGAATTTTTTGTCCAGGCTTCTTCCTATTAAGAGAGTATTAGGCGGACTTCTTTTTAAAGACATCGGTTGCTCTAATGGCTGCAATTCGTTTCTTAATGTTTGGGGTGACACCATTTTGCACGATAGCCTTTTACTTTGAACATCTTACATATTACTCCCTGTTAGTCGCCTAGAACACTTTTGTTGCCATCCTTTCTTTACCATCTTCGCCATTGAAGGATCCCAAGAGAACTTAGTCTTTAATTGAGCATGCAAAGACAAATTATTAGTGAACATTTAAGAGGAAGAACACAAAACTTATAGGCATGAATTAATAAGTATAGAAAAAGTTATTAAGTATCACAATTAAAGTCACCTTGAAGGCTTTCCACCAGACACCCTTTTCATGTTTGGGAACATTGGACCAATTGTTCCATGGTCCCACAAAATAAGTCATATATGAAGTTTGAACAAGCTGCATCAACAACTTCACGAGAGTGGAACCTGTTTCAAAAACACTTAGAGCCGACAAATAAAATAAATATACCAAACAAGATCATTTACAAGTACTCACCATAGTCCCTCGGTTTGTGCAAAATTTGAGTAGCCTCGGGATTACCCGTTTCATCCGGGAATTCAGCTTGGCCTTCATTTTCACTAGTGTCTACGTCTCGATCAGGTTCCCTCTCCTCCTCATGATGATTAGAGTTGTGCTCAATGGATTCTTCTTCATTATGAGAACTATTATGGACTTCCAAGGCAAAATCAGGGTTTTCATCTTGAGATGATCGTGAGATTGGCTGAGAAGGATTAATGGTTCGAGGCCTAATGATAATCCTCCCATTGAGTCCACCTCGGCTTCTTACCATTCTCTCAATCAGCCTGCACATTAGAAAATCATAAAAGGAAAAGTAAAAAAGGCACTATAACAACAATAAGTTTCTAACGAAGAAGTAGAAGGCTATATAACATAGGCTTTGGATTGTAACAGATTAACTAATAATCAAACTTGCAATAAAGAATCACATAACATTTATTTGAATATTTCAAATTAAAAATAACATGTCAAATCTAAAATAAACTATTTTCATCTTCTTCTTCATCATCGTCATCTTCGTCTAACTCATTATCATCCTCGTCATCTTCTTCTAACTTGTCATCATCCTCTAACTCGTCATCATCTTCTTCCTCCTCTTCTTCCTCATTTTCTTCGTCCCCTTCCTCCTCTTCTTGTTCATCTTCCACTTCCTCATATTCATGAGAAGAAAGCACTTGAGCTTCTTCCTCACTCACTAGAACTTCTTGATCATTTCCTTCAAACTCGGATAGCAATGGAGGATTTTTATTTGCATGTACTTGGAATGCCGTAGGCTCAGGTGCATCAATAGTTCCTCTTGACTTGATGTTAAAAACAAACCACCATTGATTTCCTTCATTACTACTACTTGGACAAGGAGCATAATAAACTTGCTCAGCTTGATGTGCGAGTACAAATGGGTCATACTTTGGATATCTCCTTAAATGATTTACCTCAACAAGATTGTACTTTTCATGTATCCTAGTACCATGTCCAATATCAAACCAATCACACTTAAACAACACTTGTTGTATAACACTTTCTTGCTCCAACATAAGCCAATTCTATCACTTCTTGAAGAATGCCATAATAATCTTTCCCTTGGGAACTTTTCACACAAATACCATATTTCATAGTTGACTTATTCTTTCCATACTCAAACGTATGAAAATGAAATCCATTAATGTGATATTGGTTGAATTTTCGAACTCTTGTCAGCGGTCCAAATGATAATGAACGAATAATGTCATTATTGATGCCCTTTCTCAATACCTATGATAATGGAGCAATATGTCACTATATGGTCATTGACTCGCATGCTAAAAATAGTATAATATATATATTCATATAATCACATATACTTATTAACTTACATATTCTTTGAACCAATTAGGATATTTATCTTCACATTTGATCCAAACTTCTTCTGAACTTTGATAACCACGTTCTCTCATCATTTGTTCTTCAAATAAACTGTTAATTATTTTAGTATCTTAATATATCTAGCTAAGACTTTACTTATATCATGAAATCAAAGAAATTTACCTTTCATATTGTTGTAGAATTTCGCAATTGCTTAAAACATATCGATGAGCAACGTTGTAATCTTTTTCATCAAGGTAACAAAGTTGGCCTTGTGACGAACTATGCCCGAGAGTAGAAGAAAACATCTCAGGTAGATCAGAGTTAAGGTCTAGTTCATTATTAGCACATGTTGTCAATCCTAAACCTTTCACCTTGGAATCAACATCGTCTTCAAAATAAAGGGAGCAAAAATTTGTTATCTCCTCAAGTAGGTAGGCATTGCAAATTGAGCCTTCCACTTGAGCTTTATTGCCCACCTTCTTTTTTAAATGATATAAAAACCTAACAAAGAGTAAAATGATTATTATGAATGACATATTTTAATTTTAAAAAAATAAAGTTAAAAAATAATTCAATAATATTACCTCTCAAAAGGGTACATCCACCTATATTGAACCGGCCCACCAACTTTTGCCTCATAAGGTAAATGAACAGGGAGATGCTCCATAGAATTGAATAAACCAGGTGGAAATATCCTCTCTAACTTGCAAAGAATTTCAGGAATATTCTGCTCTAAGCGCACCACGTGATTAACTTTCAAGGTGGTCGAACAGAGATCTCTAAAGAATTGGCTCAATTCAGTGATAACATTCCACACATTTAGGGGCAACAAGTCTTTAAAGACAAATGGGAGCAATCGTTGCATAAAAACATGACAATCATGACTTTTCATACCGAATAACTTACACTCCTTCATATCGACACATCTACCTAAATTTGAAGCATATCCATCAGGAAACTTTAATTTCTTCACCCATTCACAAACAAGTTTCCTTTTCTCCTTAGGCAACATAAAAGGAGCATTCGGCTTTAGGGTCTTCTTTCCACCTTTATTATCAAGGACAACTCGAGTCTCCAATTTTCTTCGTTTACAATACACTTTTATGTCTTTTCTTGCCTTCAAATCGTCTTTAGTTTTTCCCTTAACATCCATCATAGTGTGAAAAACATTATCAAACACATTTTTCTCAATGTGCATGACATCAAGATTATGACGTATCAAGAGTTTGCTCCAATATGGAAGCTCCCAAAAGACACTTTGCTTTGTCCAATGGTGCAAGATACCATACCCTTCAGGCCGCTTACCTTCATTCCTTATGCACTCAGCAGTTTTTGGCAACAAAGATACACGATTCCAAACTTCTTCTCCACTCAATCGTGGCGGAGGGGAAGAGTTTTCAACCGTGTCTTTACGAAAAGCACTCTTATTTTTTCGATAAGCATGATTATGGGATAAAAACTGTCGATGACAATCAAACCAACTTTGTTTTCCACCATTTTTAAGAGTGAAAGCTTTAGTATTTTCCATACAATATGGGCAAGCTAATTTACTGCCGTGGTCCACCACCGAGAGCATGCCATATGCCTGGAAATCACTAATTGTCCAAAGCAATGCAACTTTCATTTGAAAATTTTGTTTGTTGGAGATGTCATAAGTTGGCAATCCTACCTCCCATAGTAGTTTTAACTCTTCAATAAGAGGCTGCAAGAACACATCTAGGTTCCCTTTGGGGCTTTTTGGACCCGGAATTATCAGACTGAGAAACATAAAAGGTTTCTTCATGCATAGCTCGGGGGGAAGATTATAAGGAGTCAAGATGACAGGCCAACATGAATATTGTTTTCCCGTCTTCCCAAATGGTGAAAATCCGTCAGTACAAAGACCAAGTCGAACATTTCGGGGCTCGGCGGCAAAAGAGTTATACTCTTTATCTAGGCTCTTCCATGCTTCTCCATCACTTGGATGAGACATTAGGCCATGATCTCGAGGATTATCCTTATGCCATCTCATTTGCTCAGCAGTAGATTTGGTTGCATATAATCTCTGCAATCTTGGACCAATTGGGAAATAAGTAAGAACACTATAAGGAGAATTGTTTCCATTTTTCCTGATTGTCTTGTAACGACTTCCTTTGCAAAAAAAGACATTCTTCGAGATCTTTATGTTCCTTCCAGAATAACATGCAACCATTTGGACATACATGTATCTTTTGGTGTGGAAGCTCTAAGCCTTTAAGTAATGTCTTTGTCTTGTAAAAGCTTTCTGTCATCTTATTTTCATCCGGGCACATGTCTTTCATCAAGGAAGCAAAACCATCTATGGCTCTACGAGGAATATTGTACTCACACTTGATATTTGCCATCCTTGCAGCAGCAGATAACAAAGACAACTTGCAACCATCATATAATGGCTCTTGCGATGCCTTCAACATGTCAAAAAACTTCTTATGACTAGGAAGTGGTTCTTCTTCAATGTCCTCTAAATCACTTTCTTGTCCAAAGGCATCTAATACCATGCTTCTATAAGGGTTAGATGCACGCTCGACAAAAGTGGAGGCACTATTTTCCCCGTGAAAAACCCATCTATGATAATTTGGTGTAAAGCCAAACCGATAGAGATGCACCTTAATAGTCTCTAGATCTTCATATGGAATGTTTCGACACTTGGCACATGGACATTTCATCATACCATCTATCACGATATTATCTTGGGTGGTAGCATATGTAATGAATTCATCAACCTTGTTAGCAAACGTTGGGCTAAGGAAGTTTCCCTCTAACCTTTCATACATCCACTCTCTATTCTCCCCTACCCTCATGATATCTACATTCATTCAACAACTATAATTTAAAAAACTGAACAAAAAATAGATACAAGTAACAATAAATAGCTTACATAGATGATGTATAACCCAACCTTAAGTTGTTCTTAATTTCTTACCACGTTCTCCAGATTTGGTTTCCAATTTCTTTTTTTTTTTTTTTTTTTCTCTACTTTTTAGCACTTCAGATGCTTATGATAAAATTTTCAAACACCAATATTTAGTTAGTAGCTACCTATTATGATAAAATTTTCATAAACCAATATTTAACTAATAGCTACCTAGAGCACGTTATGGCACTTTTGAGCTAACATATTTTTTCTAATTTGTTTTGTAACTAGAATATATCATGTGAACCTTTTATTGGATATAGTTCTACCATGATACCATCAATATGCCAAAAACAGAGATATTAGGAAAATTTGATCACTTTCTTTCACAATGGCAAAGCTTTCCTTACAAGTACTAGTTCTTATATAAAATTATTTGTTTGAGCTCTTTCTTAGTGCCAAAAATAATGGCTGGATATAGCAATAACTAAAAAATATTGGGTTTTTCTACGTAGTGCCCTTGTGTTTTACGAAATTCTACGTTGTACCCGGCCTTTTTGAACTCTCCACATTGTACCCCTAAACTTTTTAAACATCACACAATATACCATTACTAATGGAAAATCCTACTCCAAACCTCACTTAACCTTCAATTTCTCATATCATATCCCAAACCTCAGTCAACTAATAAGGCTAAAAAATCCTACTCTATGTCCACAGGGTAAGAAAGTCCCAAAATCAAGTGTTTGATATCATGTATAAGGGTATTTTATGTAACGTATAGAAAGCTTAGGGGTACAACGTGGAAATTTCAAAAAGGTCAGATACAATATAGAATTTCGCAAAACACAGGGGCACTATGCAGAAAAACCCAAAAATATTTTCATATTCTCTTTCAGCAAGTTCACAAGACAATGTACAGACAAAAACATCATGAATGTGATACCAACGGCCAATATGAGATTCTTTCGGAGTCTATGCAGCGTAGTACACATGCATGCATAAGTATATGACCATTACAGAAACCAAAATTTTCCATCAGTCTCAATGATTCCCCCTTTTCTTTATATAGAGGCGATTATTAATCAATTCAACATAGCCATGAAGGTATATCAGAACCTCAATAAGAATGCACAGATCAATCACATGATTATAAAAGTCAATTCTTAATTTATTACTGAATAATGGTAGATAGGATAGGATATTGATTTCAATAAATCGACACCTCAAGCTAAGTTATGAATTCAGACTGCAGCCTCACACTTGCACACAACATTAAAAATAAAAATTCTTAACTAACCTTCTTAGATTTAGCCAACAAATCAGCTTCCCTCAAACTTGCTATCACTACCAAAGCTTTTGTCTCGGTTGGAATGAAGTGGGTACTGCTGTATTGAACCAGGAAAAATCAATTGACAAGATTAGAACCCAAAATGCATACTTGGAATTTAGTATTCCAGTAAAATAGTCAAGAATTTTGCCAATTTATTTTAAACCCTTAAATTGAGATAGCATCCCAACCTTCAAACCCAAGATGCAATTTTTATCTATATATATATAAAACTGATACTCCAAAGCAAAAAAAAAAAGGACGATAAGGGGAGGGAGTTAATCAACAAAAAAACCTAATCTAGTCTTGCATTAAAATAGTCATGAATTTGCATTAAAAGAATAAAGATGCTAATGTTTCCTGTACAAGAAGAAATATTCAGCTTGGCTCTTTAGGTTGTATAATTTACCCTGGTAATTAATCTAGATGTCAACTGATGTTTGACAAATTTTTGTACTAATTGAAGTAGACTTAGTTAATGTTAAACTCAGTGTAGCATTTAGCCTACTGATTTAGTGATGATGTGCATCTCTGAAGAGAGGAGAGTTTGATCTGACGAAGGAATTGACGATGTTGAATTGTGTATGGATTTGTCAAACATAGACTCTGTTTGTTTTACATTGTATCTGTGACGATGAATCTGATTGGAATCCTAAGTTGTTGCATCAGTATGCTACACATTATGCTGAAGATTTGGTGATACAACTTGGTTGAGACCTTCTATCTATTAAAACGATTTTCATAATTTAATTTATTCGGGGAGCTTCAAATTGACCCCTTGTCCATCTCTCTAAAGAGAGAAACTATTAGAGAGAGAAGGTTCTCAAAGATGAGTTTTCCGAACCCTCAGCCCAGCCAACCTTCCCGAATTTACAATTAGATCTTCCCTTTGCTGATTTTCTAGGAACAGACTACCAATTCAGATATTTGGGGGAACCACCAGTTAATCAACAAAAGAGAAAAATTCAGAGTAATGAGAAGAATTACCAGTCAAATTGGCGAGAATAATTGTTATTGACGAAACGAGACTCCTTTCGCAGGAATTGACAAGAAGGGAATGGAGTTGACGAAGTCGTGATGAATGCTTGAAGATCAGTTGAGAGAGTTGAGGGAGTTTGAAAGCTTTCTTCGTTCTATTTTTGCGCCAACTGCAACGTGGGAAGCTTGAAACAGATTTTCCCCTTTTTTTGGTACTAGGAAATTTAGATAAAATTCTCTTGAAAAAGAAAAGGGAAATTAGATAAAAAAAAGTTCCCTAAAGAAAGGAAAATAAAATGAAATAGAATGTTTGCTTGATTTTTGATCGGTTTATTTCAACGAGACTTGGGAATTTCCTTATGGATTTCCATAGGGGTTCCAAGTTTGTAACTATATTTTTACTTTGAATTTTTTTAAATTTAATGAGAAACGAGGTTTCAAACACCAAAAAATGCTTTGCCTTGATGCATTTTATAACTAGATAAAGTAATAAAAAGTTATGATAGCTTCATTTAAATTCAAATGAGCAAAAATAGAGCAAACATAACGTGCACATTCATATAATATTATACTACTTTCTACAATTAAAAAAATTAAATCTTCTAAGGGCCTGTTCTCCCCAGCTTATTTTCAATCTCCGTTTAGTTCGGTTCGGTTCGGTACAATTCGGTTCGGTTCGGTTCGGTTCCTAAATGATAATCATTACTATTAATTAGTTATAATTTAATTCGGTTCGCTTGGTTCGGTTCGGTTCGGTTGTTTTATGCCGAAGAGAACAGGCCCTAAGACCTTGTTGTTTTCAACTTATGTTTGCTTATATAAACTAATCGATTTTTTTGAATTAAATTGAACTATTCTCGTATTATAAACTTATATGAACTTATTAGACCGTACTTAATGGATGTGAACTCAAATCTTATTTTGTTTTTATTTATTTTTTGCTAAATTGAACTTATCTAAACTTTTTATTATTCCTTATTAGATCTCATCTCGAACGTATCTTAACTCATTTAAACTTAGAAAAAGTTATCTTAACTTAATTGAACTTATTTTTTTCTTAGACGAACCGAAAATGAGGTGAACGAAATAGGGCCTAAGTTTGGCTTTTTTAATGCTCTTGATTTTTGACTTAAACTATGTTTAAGTTCTGGATATTTCTATTGCATAATATTAAAGAAAAAACAATAAGTTTTAGATGGGACCGTACTTACTAAGACGAAGTTTTGCCAAATTCAGTTTACATATATTTTGTATAATTTCATACAGGATTGTTAACCGTTTATAAATTTATAATTCATTGATATCATTTTATATATATATATATTTCATATTACTTTATAGTTTATATACTGATATATATATATATATAAGATATATATAAATTGATGACAAATATCCCTAAGAAGATAAAAGAGCATATATAAAACTAATAAAGTAATTAATAGCTATATGTTCAAACTAGTAACAAATATGCATAATTTTGATAACAACCATGCAAAAAATGATAACAAAATAATATATAAACTAAAACCCCACTAGCTAGTGGCTTCTTGGGGGGGTGAGACTTTCCTTAGTATCCCCCTTCCTTTCAATAAGTTTCACTGTAATAATGTTGGCCGATTAGACTGCGAGAGTAGTCGGTTTAGCATGGTCTTTCATCTTACCATCATGGCCTACATAAGAAAAAAAAAAACATTAGTTAAAGTGTGATCAATCCTATATTGCAAAGCCCGAGTATTTATTACCAATCGAATTGGACCATAACGGAATTTCAATTTATACCGACACCATATGTTGGGGGAGGAAGATCGAATTAGAGATTGATAGAAAAGCAAGGGTATAGGCTCGGGTGAGTAGGAATAAAAAAATATCTATTTTCTCAAGATAAGCTTTACAATTACCGATCTATTAAATTGGGATAAGTTACGTTGTACTTGTACTCCCTCCATCCCGAAAGATCCGAACACTTGTGGGACACGTAGTTTTTGGGCGGTGGTAAGCCCCCTTTTCTCCTTTTGTTACTAGTTTTTTATGTTAATGTTTCTAATAAACTTCGATCTCTCTTTAATGGAGAGTTTTTCTACCCATTTATTGGGTTATATCTACCCATATATTGGGTTTTATCTCTCTCCATGTGAGAGTTTGGAGACTTTGTTTTTAGGTTTTTGTGTAATTCAAGAGGTTGATTTGTTGATTGAAATTTGTGCGGGGTTGCAACAGATGTCAGTACTTTGTTTACAATCACTTCAATTGGATCCAGTTCTACTTCAAGATTACAAAAGATCGATAGACCTCCTTGCGGAAGGCCGCATCGGACATTAATGTGAAAGACGAGGGTTTTCGAAATTGTTAGATCTACTCAACAATCGTGGTTTTGTCATATTAGAATTGTATTTATTTCATTTTGATTTGTATTTGTTTAGTTTTGACTTCTATTGTAGATGTCGTATGACTTTGAATCAATGAATTAATTTTTAATTTCAAAAAAAAAAAAATTATCTTTACTTACCCAAACTCATTTAAACTTAATTAGAACTTATATGCAATTATTTAATCTTATTGAAATTTATTAAAGTTAACTTTCTTACGTGCTATGATTTATTAGAAGTAACTTATTTGAACTTAGTGCAACTTATTAAAACTTATTTGAATTTATTTAAACTAATCTAAACTCGTCATAGTTAAACAGAACATAGCCTTATTAGAACAAATGATAACTTATTAATCTTGTATGCATACTTGGTTAACACTTATTTTTCCAGAACTTACGTGAGCTTAATTAACTGAAATAAGATAAAAAGAATATGAGCGTGAGTTCAATTCCGACACAATGGCAACAAACTATAATTTGTTTTTGTTTCTAAAAAAGCAACTAATAGAAAATTTGATGTTATCTAGAAACAAATAGTAAAATGACTTGTTTCCAATGTAAACAAATTAAATATGGATTTCCATATGTTGTTGCTAAAAACTAATCCTACAATTTTATTTTAGTTTTTAAATTTTTGGCAATACAAGATATTCATATTGTTTAGCAACAAATTGTAAGACAACTTGTTTACAAGGGCAACAAACAAAAAATCGAATGCCATTTTGGCAACAGCTAGTAAGACTACTTGTTGCCAAAAGAAACATGTTAATAATTACTTGTCAGAGTTTGTTGCTAAACTAATTTCAAGATCTTCTAATTTATAATTTTTAAAAACATAAAAGCATTGTTTATATTCTAATTAACAACAAATAATAAATTACTTGTTTATAATGGCAACAAATTCAATAGTTGTTGCCATTGTTTGTTTCTAAATAGCAACAAATAAAAAATACGATGCTATCTAGAAACAACAAGTAAAATGACTTGTTTTCAATATCAACAAAGCAATATTCGTTGCAATAAAATGGTAACAAATTGAAAATTTGATGCCATCTAACAACAAAATACTGATACAATTGGTCTCCATTTGAAACAAATCAAAACTTTGTTGCCATGCTTTGATGAATAAGTCGCAACTTTTGTAACAGGCAACAAAAAATATAATTTATTGCTATTTTTCCTATTCTAACAACAAATAATAAAATTACTTGTTTCTAATGGCAACAAATTAAATAGTTGTCGCCAATGTTTGTTTCTAAATAGAAACAAATAAAAAACATGATGCCATCTAGTAACAAGTAGTAAAATGACTTGTTTCCGATGTCAACAAAGCAAGTATTTGTTGCAATAAAATGGTAACAAATTGAAAATCTGATGCCATCTAACAACAAATAGTGAGACGATTGGTCTCCAATAGAAACAAATCACAACTTTGTTGCCATCATTTGATGAATAAGACGCTACTTTTGTAACAGGCAACAAAAAAAATATAATTTATTGCTATTTATCAACATATTGAAAATCTGTTTCCAACTTACGTTTCTAAAATGCCCTCATTTTTGTAGTGTTTATTCTCCTTATCCCACATTGGTCATGGAAACTGGAAAGGGTGTTTCCCTTCTTTATGTATCTTTTCCTTCATCTACCCTTTGAGTTGCTATTATATGGTGCTTTTGTGTACATGAGGTTTGTTGGGCTATGTAACACACACATGCGCGTCGCAGCCTGGACCATAGACTGGAATATCTTAATTAATTCTGAGCTGAGCTTTTTTTGGACCAAATTCTTTTAAGTGTGTAACGTTTTGATTTGACGGTCAACTGTTACTAACCTTGATTATAGTCGTGATTTCTGCAAATTAATTATGGACGTTATAGATTATTTTCTTATATTAATCTGATCTCATTAATTCTCCATTTTCTCGACATACAGAAACTCACATCGCTTCTCTCTTCTTTTCTTTTTCCTGGGGTATGTGTGTTATACTCCAAAGCACTCTCAATTAGTGGTGACTAAGTGTGCTGTTATGTTAACTTCGAGGAGCATTTCGGCTAGTGCCGATTACCACCGTGTCGTTCCTTAATTGCTTTCAACTCAATGGTCTCCTACCACGGTACGACCTTAAATCTTGTTCTTAAGTCGTTACTCTTCTTCTGTTTCTAACAATTTGAAAGCAATTAGTATTAAGCAATAATGGATTCTTGTTCTAGCAAGACTCTGTCTGACTTCTCTAAACTGGAACTTCTTGATGGTAACAATTACAAGCACCAAGCTGAGATCCTGTATGTTGATTTTTTTGAGCAGTTGGAGATTGATTATGTCATTTTCAATGATTCTCGTGAACCTACCTTTACTACAGGGGACGTTTCTATCACCGTTCATGCTGCTTCTCTCCTCAAGAAAAATAAGGAAGATATCAAAAAATATGATAAGGATAACAAAACATTTACATTCCATATCCTTAATCATATGACTAATACTCTATTTGATCTGTTTATGGTTCACTAGTAGAAAAACGACGATTTACGTCTCACCATCTGTGTCGCACAACAGGACAAACGTCGCAGAAGACTCATTTGCGTCGCATGCAACAGGGAATCGACGCAAAAGACGACCTATGTGCGTCTATTTAACTAGAGTGCGACGCAAAACAGCTATGTGCGTCGGATGGGCCAAAAATGCGACGCACATAACATAAGCTATGTGCGTCGCATGTTAATAAAGGTGCGTTGCATATGTGTGAGGTGGTAAATCTGCGTCGGATGGACTTTAGGGTCCGACGCACATCACCCACCCATTTCCCTCTTTTATGTTTTGGGCTTTAGAAACCTAATATCTCATTTCCCCCTTCTCTCTCTATTCTTGAGCGCCTCTCAACTCTCCTCTAAATCGCCTCTCATCTAATCTCCTCTAACCACCTAAATCTTCCTGCTAAATGCCAAAATGATTTCATCAAAATTCACTCGAAACCTCCGGCGCCGGTAAACACTCGAAATCAGTGGCAAACTACAAGGTATCCACTCGAAATCAGTGGCACACTAAATTCACTCGAACCCTAGCCTCTTATCGCTCAACTTGCCACTGATTTCGGGTAAATATATAATGGCAGAACACGATCAAAGTAAATAATGGAGCACAAATTGAAGAAATAATGGCAGAACTACTCGAACTTCTCTTTTTTTTCCAGGCGACTACACAGGTTCACTTTTTTTTTCATTTTTAGATCTGATTAGTTTGGCATTTATCCTAGTTTTCGAAGGTTTTGGCCGATTATATGTTCGGTTCTCTCAAGTTTTTTGGCTGATTATATGTTCGGTTCGTGGCTGTTCATCCACCGTCATCACCGTTCGTTTGTGAAGATCGTCGCACAACCAAAATATAGATGAAGATCGTGGTTGTTCATCCACCGTTCATCCACCGTCTCCAAGCGAAAGATGTTTGATCCTTTTAGATCTGGGACTATATCAGTTTCAAGGCAAATATATATTTCATTATTATATCAGTTTTAGATCTGGGAATTTTGATCTTCATCCACCGTCAAATTTCATTATTTATGTATAATTCCTTTGTTAGTTTGTTTAGATTTTTGATAGTTCAGATTTCGGATAATTAATTTCAAGTTTTTATTTGTGTTAGATCTGATTTTTTTGGGTTCCAATTTTTTAATTTCGTTGTTTCTGTTAGATCTAATTTGTAATGGGTTAACTTGAGAGGTTGACGATTTGTAATGGTTCCTTTAATGGTTGGAGATGAAACTCCATTTCTTGCGCGCAAATTCCAGTTTTTTCTCTCTCCAATTGCTTCAATGCGTGTCACAATCAGCACACAATTTTTTTTTTCGTATTATTACTCCCATCTGCGTCGCACAAATGCCTTTGGGATGCAAGGGCGAGGCGTATGTGCGTCGCATGTTGCGCGGGTTCGACGCAAATAGCCTATCAACTGCGCCATATCCTCATCCGACGCAGATCCTGAATCATTCATCTGCGTCGAGACCTGTGTCTCGGACCAACGTCCGACGCAAATGGTGGTCCCAAGTCCGACGCAAATCGTTAATTCTGTACTAGTGGTTCATAAACATGCTAAGGCAATCTGGGAGGCCTTAGATAAGAAGTACGGGAGGATGATAATGCAGGCAAGAAAAAATATGTTGTTGGAAAGTGGCTGGTTTTCTAAATGGTTGATGACAAACCAATTATGGAGCATGTTTATATCTATGAGGACCTGTGTGCTGAAGTTCTGACCAAGACATGAAGATATGTAAGATATTCCAAGCCAATGTGCTGCTCGAGAGATTTCCCCAATCTTGGAGTGATTTATGAAACCATCTCAAGCATAAGAAGAAGGATCTATCGCTTCAAGAAGTGGTCAGGCCAACCGTATCAAAGACGACAAAATTGATTATGTGGCCATTAGCTCCACTAAGGCCAACTTATCATGTAATATAAGATTTTTGCAGTTTGATTGAATTTTTGTCAAAGGTATTTAGTAAAAAAACCGTTCATATTTTGTATAGGGTCTACACGTACCTCTCCTATTTTCTAAGTACTTTACCTAATAGAAATTTAGCCAAATATAATTTTTCAAATAATATTAAAGATGGACACCGTACAAAACCACAATAATAATGATTATTCATCAATGTTGATCGTCATGATTTATCTAAAACAAGATAATAATTCTTCATAAAATGAAAATTAACGCACCTATAAACCAGATATGGAGACGATATAACTTTTGGGAGTGATTTATTCTTGTTGCCAATCGCAAGAAGCCATCTTCTATCTTCTATGTGGTCATGTGGATACCAATATGCTTTTTGAAAGTCTCATATTTTTTATAAGGTTTCAATTCAAGCTTGATGGATCTTTATTTGGGAGGGCATAAGGATTCCTCATAAAATGGAAGGCACGTGTATATAGATAAGAATAAGATGCCATAACATAGTACTTATTTGAGAGCGAGTTTTTCTATGGCAAGATGCCTTGTTTCATGTCAATTCTACATTCTTCCTCCATTATGTAAGCAATGCAACCATAGCTAGCATCATCTGATTTATTTGTCATTCACATAATCCGTCCATTTGCCAACCGTAGAAGTAGTACACTAGCAAATATCCAAGACAGGAGGCTAATGCAACTTTGCACTCTTGCTCATGATTTTCCTCATATATACATGCACAAGGACATGCTAGAGGGAGGAGATGATAAGGTACAAAATTATATAAATGTGTAAGATAAAAAAAAATTGTAAAAGAACTCATGTACTTATTTTTCAATTTTCAGGGGCCTTTTTTTGGATGGGATGATAAAGATTCTAGACAAATTGAAAATCACTTGTACAAATAAGTTGAGACGGTATAACTTTTGAAAATGACATAACATTATTGGGAGCTACAACTGAGCCTAAGAGAGGGATAAAGGGAAAAGAGATTATAAGCAATATGGAATCAAACTCTTATTTCAGGGATGACAATCACTCGTTTGGTGACACTTTCAATTACCTTATTGCTAGCAATTTTGTGTGCTTTTTTTTTTTCAAAGTAACGAGGAAGAGAAAAGTATATAATCAATGAGTAGTACTTTTTGTAAACAATAAATAAATATATTATTGCATATAGTGAGTAATTTATACTCCATAGAAGAAGATGAGTTAAACATATATATATATATATATATATATATATATATATATATATATATATATATATATATATATATATATATATATATATATATATATATATATATATATATAAGTGAGTTCATATGAGAATGCATACTTACATGAGAAATGAGAATGGATTTTACGCGCTATAACTCTAATGCAATGAACAAGTGATGTAACTCTAATGAAAAAAATAATGTAACTCCAAAAAAAGAATATTAGAAAAAATAAATTCAAAAAAAATAAATTTTGGGCTCAAAATTTTTTCTGAGGTACAACTCTAATGAACAAGTGTTGTAACTCTAATTCAATCGTGTGGTTGAGATTCATTCTCATTTCTCAAAGTAAGCGAGCATTCTCACGTGATCTTCGCCCTATATATATATATATATATATATATATATATATATATATATATATATATATATATATATATATATATATATATATATATATATATATATATATATATATATATATATATATATCTGGCAGTATATGTTAAGGTCACAATCTTGATGATGAATAAAAGTCATCTTGTCTTTTGTTAGAAGTATAACAATTTAGAAAATTATATTATAAAACGACATATATTAATTTTCATATAAAGTGTATATATTCAATCAAATTTAACTTATTATTAAGACTTCTTTTTGAACTTATCTTAGTTGTAAAAGAACTTATCATAACTTTTAGGAAAAAATCATCCTAACTTTTTTCTTCTTTTGATTTAATCAAAATTGATTAGTTAAACAGATAACATGCACCGTATATATATATATAAATATATATCCCTAATAAAACATAAGAAATGAAACCCTAAGGAGTAAGTGTTTGACAGTTTTGAGTATAAATCCCTAATAGAAGCCCTAGATATCATTGTCGGTACAAAGAAATACTATTCTCCACAATGGGAAGACATGAAACATCTGATGCTCTGAAGATAAGAATGGCAACGTTGTTAGTACATGAAACCTGACAACCTGTAACAAGTGAACTTTTAACATCTTATGTTTGGTCCGATGATTCTTTTTTTACTCCACAAACGTAGGTACTCGACGGATTTCATCAAGTCTATAAATAGCCAAGAGGATATTTCGTCTTGAACTCACGCACCACATTACTACACAATCTTCTATATATAGCTTCTTGAGTCAAAGTACACTAGTGATTTTTGGGTATTAGCTGAGGTAATTTCCTTCCTAAGTCAGTTCTCTATTTCCTTAATTTAATTTTTCATTATTTTAGTTTTCCATGACTATTTTGGACTGTAAATGAAATGCATATTGTAATTTGTATTATACGTACGTAGGCAAAGGAAATAATGGCATCAATTCAATGCGAGAGGAAGGAGGAAGAAAAAGATGTGCAATTCAGCTCTGAGGAGAAAGCGAGTTTGGATGAGATAATCAAACATGCAGAAGACTCGTACGTTTCTGAAGGTATCGAGAATCAAGCCCATGATATCGTTGCGAAACACGAGGGCCTATGCACGGGCGACCGCCATGGCAAGGTCGGGGCTGCCAACCTATACATACGTATAGTGGTGTTAGCAGGAGCCTTGAAGAATCAGACAGATGGATCTTTGAACATTTTAGATAGCAAGAAATGGGCGGGACAAGTTATCATGAACTTCCCCAATCCACTCAATTGTATAGGTCCTTTCTCTCTATCAGCCTTGTCGGCAAACGGTGTTAAGGCTGGGGTGGCTTATGCTGGAAAGAATGGTAATGGTGTTGATTGTGCATGGCTCCTTGCTTTTGCGGAAACCAAGGCTACTAAACGTAGGGTAAGTTTAATCAAGATACTAAGACATATGACTAATTTAGTCGTTACGTAATGGATGAAATAACGTACTACTATTATACTAGTTCCCTTTGTTCCCTTTTGATATATGTTGTATGTTGTGTCCTAAAAGGAATAGACAATGGAGGAAGTAACATGTTTGTTCGCTTTTCCATTTAATGTTGTTTGTATTTTCTAACATAATGGACCGTGGCAGATTTATGCGGAGTGTGGCCCTAAAAGCAAATTCAACAACATTGACTGGCATAAGATCGAACAGAAGCTTGTTAATGCTGGACAGCTAGTTAGGGCCTCTGACGAGGAGACTGGAACTTCGGTGTATGCTGCTATTATTGGCTCTGGTGGCAAAGATGTGGTTGCCGCAGCCTTCTGTGGTTAAATACACATATACACCTCCATGCATGCATGTACTACGGTGTGGATCACTATTGATCTCTAATATATAGTTGCTCCATGCACCTACTCATGTGGATCAACTATATTTATTGTATCATCTACTCCGTCGTTTGTGTGTGGTTATTTCAGTATGTGTTAGTTTTATTATAATTATGAGGGCCAGCACCTGTAAGAACATGCTATCTACTTTGCATGATTACCATGTATTTTAAGTATTACTAATATATAAATAAATAAAAGTCCCTCTTTTACTACTTTTGCTTGTTACCTTTTTTCAAAAAAACAGTATAATCTCTATGACTTGATTGAGGATGTAATAGAATTAAGTACTTGAATTATAATGTAGAGATGTTGTTGTTGTGTTATACTACCTCCGTTTCATATTAATCTACACGCTTACACTTTTCACGCATGTCGATGCACTACTTTGAGCCTTTATATCTCTAATTTTGTATTTGTAAAAAATATAAAAAGTCAATATTCTAAAACTACATATCGAGACGAATCAAACAAGACCCCACATGACTATATTTTCTCTTAACCATAATTCACAAATGATAGTCAAAGGAAAATTTGTGAATAGTGTCAAAAGTGTAAGTGTGTAGATTAATATGAAACGGAGGTAGTATATTTGACTGAAGTATATCGAAAGGAAGCAGACTACCATTCAAATTAATGAGTTAAACAACATAAATTATAGCAATATATCCCAAATATGTATAAATACTAGTATATCTAAAATTTGTATTACTCTCATAATCCCTTTTTCTATTATGAAGATTACTATTGATAATAAAGACATTATACGTTGACGCGCTGAAATGCAAGGTTGAAATAACCGTTTACAAAACGGTCATAACTACAGCTATCCACTGGATCGATTACGGATTAACCACTCCTAATAAATCAATTAAAAATAATTGTTAATATTAAGTTGGATTCCATCTTACATCAAATTCTATTAGTAGTGGGTAACACCCAATGGGTCAACCATGTTATATCCTAGGGTATAACTACATCTACCCATTGGATAGATTATCCACTACTAATAGAAAACCATTAAAAGCTTGGCAATCATTGAAAACTCTTTCCAAATTGCAAACTTGAATTGAACAATTAAATAAACTATACAATTCAGTTAACCTTTTCTTCTTTTACCAGAAAACCAGAAACTTTTATTGATCAGAAATGTCACCACAAACTAAGGCTCTGCTCTATTCAACTTATTTTAACTTATTTCAGAAAAAATAAGACCAGATAAGATAAGATCAGATCGGATAAGATCAGCTAAGATAAAATAATATGTTAGACACACACAATAAACTATCTTATAAGATAAGATAAGATAAGTTGAATTAAACGGACCCTAACTCCATTACATCATAATACCAGTAAGTGAACTGGGCTGAGTACTTAATTAATTCATAATTAAATTAATATAATCTTACAATACTCAAGCAAAACATATACAAGCTTGAAATGAAAACCTTTTGTGAACAATTAAACTTTCTTGTAATCAAGTCTAGTTTAGTTTATTAGCAATGAATGGGACCGTCATCACATGATAAATCATACAGTTATATTTTTTAATTAATAATTTTATGTATAAAATGGAGATTTAATTAATCCGGGCCTTAAAATCTTATCCAAACCTCAAACTGTCAAACACCTTAAATTTATTACAATTTATGAGTTACTCCTTCCGTCCCAATTTTTAGTGCATGTTTCTTATTTTGCACGGGAATTCAGGATCTTATTATTTTGCTTTAAATGTCTATAGTATTTGCATTGGAAAGATAAGTATTTGCATTAGAAAGATGAATATTTGCATTGGAAAGTAAAAATATTAAATGTTGCTACAACCTTTCACATAAAAACTAGTAATTTGCCCGGGCGATGTCCCGGGTAAGTTACAATTATCAAATATATTATTATTTATAAATTTCATAATTGATTTTATTAGCTTTTCGTAATATTCTGTCTAGTATGATATTGAAAAATGGAAGTTATGGCATGATAAGTTGTTTTAAAAAAATCTAAGGAATTGGGGATAAAAAAAACAATTTCAATGAAACTAGGGTAAGAGAATGTTATTATCTAATAAAAGTATTAGAGATCAAAAAGCTTTGTCTATGTCTCTATAATTACATATAATTATAAGAGTTTATTTTGTTTTACTTTGAAATTGTAAGCATTGAAATTGTAGTAGATTAGTGGTTAAACTCTCACATTTCATTTCAAAGGTCATGTGTTCGAATCATAGTAACTACACATTGTTAATATTTTTAAATGAGATTATAAACAAGTGTATTAGAAGCTTGAGAAGAGTGTCACGTGGCACGGTTCCTTTGATAGGAACGCCTTTTAATATATTTATATAGATAGATGATGACAAATATGAAATGTGGTCATGTGGCTACAACTATCCATGTAAAAATGAGCATAACACAAGAATAATAATTGTTTAATGATGGCATTACAACAATAAATTAAAATACCATTTAAAAAATAAAAAGATGAGAAACAAGAAGAACATTTTGGGACACCTGAAATGAAATACAAGCACTATAAATTGAGACGGAGCCACGGAGGAATTAATCAACAAGAGAAAACATGAGATTGATTGCGAGGAAGATATATAATGGATAGGTAAAATACAGACTAATCAATTCCCTTCATTTGTAAACCATTTATTCGAGTAGTTGTAACTTGTGAGTATGAGAAGTTGTTCAATACATGTTTATGTATGGAAAACTTATAAGTAGTTTGATAAGAGATTGGGAGAAGTGGAATGTTTAATTTGCTTCCTTTCACTCCCCTTCATCAAGGGCGGCAATTGGTGGGGATCTTCGCAATCATCTTGGTGTTTTCCAATGTCTATTCTCATCACCCATTCGTCCCATGGAAATCAATTGTGACGAGATCCTTGCAATTCATCGAGCAATTTCTATCTCGATTGATCGAGTAATATTCGTCATTCTCATCTCATCATTGAATCAGATTCTGTTAATGTTGCCTCTTGGTGTAACAGTGAAGAGGATGGGCCTTGGAATATGAATTTTTATCTCAACTTCATAAGGCATGTGAGGAGGAAAGAGCTATCAATTTCAATTATTCACAAAGGTCGTGCTTCGAATTTTGTGGCAGATTCTTTGCTAAGCAGGGTTTAACTAGAAGAGAAGAATTTATTGCTTGGCTTTAGTCTTCTTGGAATTTAATTTGGAGTGCTATATTGAATTGTTGGGGAGAAATAGGCTCTTTGTAATCTATAATGCTACCCTTTAAGGCAATGAAATGAAAACACCACAAATTATCAAAAAAAAAAACGGTTTTTTCACCTGATACCCCCGAGTTTTCAAAAAATTCACCTGGTACCCTCCATGTTTTCAAAATTCACCAGGTACCCCCGAGTTTTGTTGTAATACACTCAAATCCCTTAATGACTAACGGCGGTTAACGGCGTTAGTCATTAACCCCTAATCATAACCTTAACCCTAACCCTAACCCCTAATCCTAACCCTAACCCCTAACCCTAAACCCTAACCCTAAACCCTAACCTTTCCCACCACCCCCTCCCCACCCCCCTCCCACCACCCCGCCGCGGCCACCCTAGCAGCAGCCACCTGTAACCCCCACCCCCCCACACCCCGTCGCGACCCCAACCACCCCTCCCCACCCTCCCACCACCCCCGCTGCGGCCCACCCTAGCAAAGAGCCCTGCAACCCTCCACCCCTCGCCCTCCCCTTTCCCCTTTCACCGGTACCCGGAGCCTCGGAACTCCCTCCCTTTGCCCCTACCCTTTCCCCGCAACCGTCACACCCCTAAATTGAAAAAACCGCCACACCCCGAATTGAAACAAAAAATCGAAGAGATTGAAGGTACTCTACTCGAATTGGCGAAAGAATAAGTCGAGCTTTATGGGGAGATTCCGATCGCCGAGGGGGAAGGGGGAATGCGACGCCTCTTGCATCGTAGATTTGCGGTTCGATGGCTCAAGGGGGAAGGGAAATGCGCGACGGCGGGGAAGGGGAAAGGGATGGGGCCGCGCCGTCGCGGGAGGGGGAAGGGGGGAGGGAGGGGGGTTGCGAGGGTCTGGGGGAAGGAGGAAGGGGACTGCGGGGGGGGAGGGCATGCGGGGGGGGGGGGAGGGGCCGGGTTGGGTGGGGGATGGGGTCGAAGGGGGAGCTGGGCCAGGGGTGGTGGAAGGGTGGGGGGAGTGGGTAGTGGGGTGGTGGGTTAGGGTTAGGGTTAGGGTTAGGGTTTGGGGTTAGGGTTAAGGGTAGGGGGTTAGGATTAGGGTTAAGATTAGGGGGTTAATTAGGGTTTAAAGCAGGAAATTAGGATTAATGACTAACGGCGGTTAACGCCGTTAGTCATTAAGGGTATCTGAGTGTATTAGTTCGAAACTGAGGGGTACCTGGTGAATTTTGAAAACATGGAGGATACCAGGTGAATTTTTTGAAAACTCGGGGGTATCAGGTGAAAAAACCGAAAATAAAAAAGAGAGATTGGGAGAAGCATTGAATTTTCAATTAATAAAATCACATTTGAGGGAAGATGAAAAAATAATGACATATAAGTATATAAATATATTTAACGACTTGTGCTCTTCACCTTATTTTTGCTTTTTTTTTTTCTGGAAAAAAAAAGTTCATGAAAAATAAGAAAAGTTAATGAAAAATTAATAAAGTTAAGAAAAGCTCATAGAATTAAGAAAATTTCAGAAAAAAAATTAACAACTATCAGAATATTCAGAAAAAATAAGAAAAGTTTAGGAAAAATAAAAAAAAGTTCAGAAAATTTAAGATAAAAATAAGGGTGAAGTGAAATCATTTAAAAAAAATCCTCAAAAAAAAGAGAACATAGGAAATCGAGCACGGGCTTACACTTACACCCTCCAGGGTCCAGGGTCCAGGCTCCAGGGTCCAAGGCTCCATACAAATGAATAACATACTTCTTCTACTCTACTATAACCCAAAGTTTTTATGTTTTTATGTTTTTATGTTTTTATGTTTTTTGGGCCATTTGAGCATTTTTCACAGGCAAATCCATTTTCAGTTGACCACTTTAGAATTATTTTTCTCTCTCTAGGAAGGCACAAACACCGGAAGAGAGAGAGATGTTGCTGGCAGTGTTAATTTCCAACGCCGAGGGCAACATTCTAGTCGAAAGGTATGAATTTTCTTCCCTTTTTTTTGGTTTCAATTAACAAAGTTTACCCTTTTCTTTAATTTTCTGGGTTGATTTGCATCGAACCCAAATGGTAAATTTTCTTCTTTTTTTTCCCAATTTTCTATCAATCTCAATTTTACTCGAATATTTTCTTGTTTAGCCTTGATTGTAAGTGTTAATTAGATATGCTGAAACTGGGTTGCTTTGATCTGGCTCTAAGCACTATATTATTGTGTCATTTTTGCAAATTAGATTTTTTTTCTAAAACATTATATGATATTCGCCTGATTTATGCTGCTTGATCCAGATTGAACAGTGATTGGATGTGCAGTTTTCATGTTGTTGAACTGTCCCTTCATAGTTTTGGTTGCTTTGTTATGAGAATTAGCACTAACTTTGATCTGATATAGAATTTTTATGAGCAAGCTGCTCCATGTGAAATAATCAAAGAAATTTGAGGTTTCATGTTTTGAAGTTATTAAGCCTCAATTTTGTTTGAGGTTAAGTATCACTATGTTGTGTTAGGGATGTGAGTGCGAGTGGAAGCAAGATGTAGACATTGAGAAGAATAAGAGATAAAATATGTGGCAAGAAAGGTACATTAAAAGACACACAATTTAACGTGGGAGAAACCGTCTATAAAGAACACGGTTACAACAAGCACCCGAAAATCCAAGGAGGGCTTGTGATGAGAGTACAAGAACCTAGTGGAATAGGGAGATTTTAGTAATACAAGAACGAAGGAGGTGAGTAATACAATTATAACTCTAATGGAATAGGGAGATTTTAGTAATACAAGGAGGTTTGTAATGACTAATGAGTAATACAATTATAACTCTATTGAAATCATGATTCATCATGATCTTTGCATCAACAAGAAAATCTAGAAATGAGATGTGAACACATGCGCATCGAGTTAGGCTTTGGGCCTAATGGAATTTGAGCCATATAACCCAACATGTTGGATAAAAATCTTTGGATCTAGGTGTTTGTCATATCTGTAGGAATGACTTGAATTTCTGATTTGTGGGTCATCTCGATATTCAATTAGGATTTAGGAAGTTCTGCTTCAATATCTGATTAATAATTTTTTGTGCAGTTAGCTCAATGCGCCATACTGAATCCTTTAAAAGTTTGTTATATATTTAGAATGCCAGTCCCCATTGTATTTCAGGTTCAATGGAGTTCCTTCTGAGGAGCGGTTGCATTGGCGAACTTTCTTAGTTAAGTTGGGTGCTGAGAATCTTAAGGATGCAAAGAACGAAGAGCTCTTTGTCGCATCACACAAGTATGTAGAACTTCTATAGTTGTAACAAAGGCCATCCAATTTCATTACATGTTGCTTACAGTTCTGCTTAGACTTTAAATTGTGGCTGTGCTGCTTCTTTCCCGTTTTGGTTTACATATCAGATTTTATTGGAAAAAACTTGGTCTACACTCTACAAAGTGGTTAGATTGCCGACCTCTAATAGACTTTAATGTGTAGTGGAATCTAAATCAGAAGAATTATTTTTGTTAGAGTAGAAGCACCATAAATAAGGCAAATTAGAGAGGGAAGAGCATGTTGTGAATTGACGAGTGTTTCAGTGAGCCTTTAAGAGTTCATTTGGGAGAGAATTAAGCCTCTTGTAAGCTTGAACATCTTTACGCTTTGCTGTATTTTCAGTTAATTAATCAAAGTTTCTTCTTCTTCCTTAATTTCTGCCATTAATGGTGTCTAAGCTATGATAATTCATCGCACAGCCTCCGACTCGATTGTGACAATACAGATAGAGAACTTGTCATGAGTTCTAAAAGTTCTGAAGCCTAAGTTTTCTTGAATAGCATATGCAATAGTATATACTACCTTTGTTTCTTAATACTTTCAACACATGGAAATGGCACATGAACCAAGGAGAGGGAGAGAGAGTGAAACATGGCTCGTGTTATTAACGATAAATTAGGCTTTATTTGTATAAGAACTCGCCCAAAGAAGAAATGTTGTAGGTAATAGTGAAACATCCCAAAATAGAATATGTTGCAAGTATCAAGAAGCGGAGGTAGTACTTTAGTAGGAGGGGTTCTTGTTCTTTTGAATCACCTCAAGGTGAATTCTTTAATTTTAATGGTGATGAAACTGTGAAAAATGATCTTGAGACAAAAAAGAAGCGTCTAATTGACATTCCAGAGATATTTAAAATCCAAAATTTTCCTGCGTCTCTATTAGTCGGAATATGGGGGTGGGGAGCTTGGTTTTCTTGGAGACCTATGTCATGGGGAGAGAGATAGAGAAAGAAGGCAAAGAGGCCTATGTGATGAGGAGTAAAAGAAAGAACCACTAGCCATAAAAAAAAGGTATGCTGCAGCTAATTTGAGACCTCCAATATAGGGATGGGTTGCGGCAGATTGAAAAAAACGAAACATTTTTTTTCATTATTTAGTACATCATATATGTAATAAGTTAGTAAGTGAGTCATTGATTCCCTGCACGTCTTTCTAAGAGCTTCGTGTACTCCAGCTTTAAAAGAGATGTTAAAGATTATGCTTTGTGCTTTATATGGCTGTGGTAAATTGCAGCGAGATGCTTATTAGTTCAAAGCTTATGGAAGAAGTATTAATGGCCTTGTCAATAACATAAGTCGAATTCCTGCTGCCACATTACCTGTATTACTTCTGACTCTAATCTGGACAGATATTCTTCATATAAACTTAGTTTTGTTATGGATTTATCAACATCTTTTCTGGTAAAGTAAGCTTTTGGTTTACTCATACTCTTTAGTGATGGTATCACAGATCTTTTATGATATTAAGTCTCATCATCACTTTTCACCATCTTAGCTTCATATATCATGATGGCGTACTTGAAGATTTGATTTCTAGCAAATACCAAGGAAGTCAGTGTAATTGTGTATATGTGTTATCCAAAGTCTGATAGTGGGAGTTTTATTATGCTTGTAAATGCTATTTAACCCATTTCATTTTTTAATATTTTCCCCACTTTCCAACAGATCGGTTTATGTTGTATATACTGTGCTTGGAGATATTCACATCTATCTCGTTGGCAAGGATGAGTATGATGAACTTGCTTGTAAGTATGCAGCACTTTTTCTCTGTTTGTGTCATAATTAGGCACCACTCACCAGTGAACAATCACAACAGCTGGAGCTGCTCTTTCCTGCTAACAAATTGCAGAAGGGCAAGAAGTTGTTCCAAATGTAATAAACTAGTGAAAAATAAATGCAGCTGGTATCTAATAATTTCCAAAAAGAATTAGAAGATAACTTTTACTTCTGTTTTGCATTGTACTCCCTCCATCCATGATCCAACCATAGTTGTCATCTTGTCTTACTTTATAAACGAAATATAGTCAGGGAATCATCATTTATTTTGATGTTTCCACCAATTTATAACTTTTAACCAATATAGTGAGTGGAATATTAAACGTTTCTTCTAGTTATTATTCAAAACATGGCAATTGTTTGACAAATACTAGAAAAGGAGAAAAATTGACAACTATTGTAGAATATAGGGAGTATGAATTTGTCGTTTTGTTTTGGTTATTCATCTTTTTGCTTCCATTTTCCTTGCCATATGGTTGAGAATGCTAGTACTCATATTGGTGATTGCTTTTTTTCAAGTGTCAGAAGCTATTTTCATAATCACCTCAACATTGAAGGATGTATGCGGAAAACCGCCCAATGAGCGGATGTTCTTGGACAAATATGGAAGGATTTGCTTATGCCTTGATGAAATTGTTTGGACGGTATGTAGGGACTTTCTTGCTTTGTTGCATGTATTAATCACTACTTTGTACACTGCTCAAATGGGTATTTGAGAATAATTGAGATGCATTTTCTTAGTAAATTAATTCTCAAAACCAATATTTCATCTCCAGGGAGTTCTCGAGAACACTGACAAAGAGAGAATTAAAAGACTTGTAAGGTTGAAGCCACCAACTGAGTTCTGAAAACTAAGGGTATACTGTTCTTTCTCAGACTTACATTGCTGTATTGTAAATCACGAAAGCAATGGTATATTTTGACCATCTTGTGAGTGTTGAAGTTGAAATTACTATTTTTGGGAAAAGAAAAAAACGTGTTAGCAACCATTTTGAGTTTTTCACTTGTATTAGGGGGCTAAGCATTTGGGTCACTTGTGCTACGAGCTGTGCTTGATGGCTGGGATTCAGGGCTTTCTTGTAATTGACATATTGTTGATTTTTATTGATGTTACAAACACTTAATAATGTGATATTGTTTAGGTTTTAACTTTTAACCCATCAAAAAATTCCCAATTATTTGGTGTTCCCATAAACGGGAGTGTCCATAGTCGAGATTAGTTACAATTCCAAATGAAATAACATCTCAAAACTAGTTTATAAACACTTTTTATTTTTAAATAACTACCCTATATGATTGTTTTTATTCTAATTGCCACTAATATATAGAATTTGTATTGAAGAAATGACTTTCCCGTGGAATATTCTATTTTTTCTCAAGGAATATGTAAATTGGTGGTAATCTAAAACATTATTAAGGTAATAAGGTGGTCATTTATAAAATGTTTTTAATGTGATTATTTGAAAGTCAACTTTATAGGGTGGTTAAAGTCTAATCATATTATAATTAATAATTATATTTGGAAATTATCCCTCTTTTACACCAAAAAAAAATTATATAATTATATCTCCTTATCTAATGCCAAACAAGTCAAATTTGCAAAGATGAAATGCCAACAAGTCATAACAATTATGAGGATGAATTTTTTTATGGATAGTGCTTCCAATCGTACGTATAAATATGCTCGACTAAACACTAAGATATAATGAGTGTAAACTTTTAATATATGTGTTGTTATGATTCTGAGTGTAAGGGGAAAAAATACTTCACTATTTATTACTATTTGTGTGATTGTGTCATTCATCCTATATTTATTGACTATTGAGTATGATTGAATTTTAAGTTTTATTTTTACAACTTTTGTTTTTGTACCCTCCGATTATCCAACGGAATCCTCATTCCCTTTTTTTTATTGGGTGATTAGTGTATAAGGCGTATTATAGATCCCTTTAGCTCACATTTTCAACTATTTAATTATATATTGATACAATTAAGATTTTTAATTAAATGAGTTAAGCAATGGTTAATTATTGGATGATTCCCAACTCAAAATTAAGTTATTACACAACGATTTATAACTTAATTAATTAGGTTAGGGCGTGAGGCTATGGTTATATTATCAAGTATATATATATATATATATATATATATATATATATATATATATATATATATATATATATATATATATATATATATGCGTGAGAGAAAAAATGTCACCCGAAAAAAGAAGGAAAAATATAGAAAAATATCTTCATTCTTTGGTGAACTTTTTTTAACCAAGTATTAATTTGAGGATAGTCTTCATAAATAATGGATGAGATTCATACAACAACCCGTCTAAAAAAGGAGAAAGAAAAAATTGTTGATACTGAAACCTGAGATTGAATCCTATTGCTGAAATATCTTAAATTACATCCATGGCAATATCCTAATAGATACAGCTCTAACAATATGTAGTAGTGTAGTACTCCAAATTAGAGGTGATAATGAGCCTAACCTCGTTCGTCGGTCAAAGTTCGATCAAAGCTCGGCTCGTTATGGCTCATTTCGAGTTCGAGTTCGCCCGCACCTTAACAAACCGAGCTGAGTTATGATAAGCTCAGCTCGAAAAGCTCGTGAACCGGGCCGATTACTTTTTTTATATATATGCAATAAAGTATTATGTATGTATACATAAATATATTTATTCGAGATATTACACAAAAATAAGTTAATAGTTTTATTGTCAAAGATTAAACTCAGAAAACAAAAACATCCAAAAAAGAAATATAAAAAAGACGAGTAAACTAAACATAATACTAGGTCAAGCTAGATCGTGAACCGTTCGATGACGGCTTGGTCCAAGCTCGGCTCGGTCATACCTCGTTTCGTCAAGTTTCGAGCTCGGCTTGAGTTCGAATAAAATTAAATAAACACGAAGCTAACAAGAGTTTGTGCTCAGCTCAACCAATAAACACGGAAACACCCCTGCTCCAGATCACACCAATGAAACCAGCAGCATAGTAGCTTCTAACCAAAATTCCCACCTAAATAGGAATTATAATCAATTCATTGGAAGAAATCACACACAAGCCAAACTGTAACTATATGGATGCGCATCAAACCAGTAGGATTGCCGTTTCCCAAAAGCTTCTCCTTCAATCAATGGAACCTTACAAATCTCCTTGCTTTTGCCATCCTCAAACTGATACCCCAAGATTTTACCAGGGACATGAATCACCATCATGTAACCCTCTCCTCCATTACATCTTCTGCTATTTATTAGACTAAGTATGGCGAATTCACTTGTTATAACTCCAAGATTCAAGGTGAACTTGAGGAACCAACCTTCCTCATAACTTTCCATCATATAAACTTTCAAGATCATGTCACTATATCCAAGCCACAGACACCACAACTTCCCCTTGCACTCGAAACACTTCATGTACCCTCTTTCCAACCTGGAAATAGGCGGAGAAGGCATTTTCATAACCCGCTCTTTATCAACTTCTAAGTAGAACGAGTATTCACTCTCACAAACCCAATGGATCGCGCCTCTCCAAAATACGCTGTTCCTAAGTTCCATATCAAGGGGAACTCTCATATTATTTCCATCCAAATCTTTCCAACACTGTGTCTCAGATGAATAAATTTTCAGGGTGTAGTGATCAGCTGACACCGTCGTGTGTACAGAAATTACCTTATAACCTTTACTTGAGCTGTGAGGATCGAAAGCCAAAGCAGCCGATATAAAGGAGCTCTGAATACTGGGGATTGTTCTCAGATGACCAGTTGTGGGATTGTAAACATGGAGGTTAAGAACCTTAAGATCACTCGAGTTCACGCTGTAATAGAGCAGTAGTCCATTGCTAGACTGCAAGATGGAAACAACAGAGCCAGGGAGTCTGAACGTCGATATTGAGGAGGACATTGTTGGAAGACTGACAGAAAGGAACTGATAGGCCAGAGGTGAGGGAACACATCTCTTGCGAAGGAAAATGCCGGATATGGGAATGGAATCGGATGGATTATGAAGCGAGTGAAGGAGTGAGAAATTTGGGGAGCATATGAGGAAATTCCAGGGTTTTGAGACGGATTTGAATTTCACCAGGGATTTTGCAGGCAGTCGGATAAGGATTTCTATCAAGAGGTGCTCATGCCCGGCGATTGATTCAGCCCCTGATGAAGCTAATCCCGGGTGCTCTAAGAATGTTGGCATGGTTGGAATACTGTTGTTAGGCATGTTCCTCTAAAACTGGTGAATCATAGAGGAAGCAGGAGAAGGATTCAACAGTTGAACTAAACAACATTTTTGGTAAAAATGTCGTCATTATGATCTGTCAAGCAGGCAAAGAAAAGTCTGCTAGTGCTCCATACATCATTTCCAACTTGGCTATAGTTTGATGCAAACTTAAAAAATTTAAAAATTAGCCATGTGGAAATTTGTTAAATATATTCCATTACGAGAAATGGTGATAAAGAATGAAAAGGGAAATATGTACCTGGGCTGAGAAGATATAATGAATGAGTGATAGCGAATTATCCTGTGAGAAAATAACCAGTTTTGCGCTGAACAACAGGGTAACTGTTAATGCTCAAAGAGGGATTTACCCCTTGAACTACTACGACAAATACCATCAAATTTCAGAGTAACATGGTCTAATTCGAAATTTTCACCCAACTGAGCATGTCAAGCATATTTATTCACAGCAGCAAGATCACTGTAGCTGACTTCGTTGAGTTTCCAACCATAAAAACACTTAGTTCTAAAATTCTAAGATAACGCAGCATCTGTTGCCAAAGCATTTCAAGGAATATGCTACAATGATCTTCTGCATTAATACAGATAAAAGCGAAGGGTTCGCATAATTGCATGTCTCTATGAAGGAACGCATTGTGTTTGCAAAAGTTTTTGCAGAATCTAATTTATCTCAAACTGAACAATGTGATGCTTCAGCACTGGACATGAAAGATATGACTCGGCAATCTTAATAACCCATCAAGAAGATCGCCATTTACAAAACATACAGCAAATGTCCCCTCATAATGTATTGATTGTGCAAGCATCCGATGAAGAAGTCTATTTCTTAAACCAAATGACTCCTTAGACTCAGCTGTTTTATGAGAATTCAGGTTCTTCGTTCCATGTCGAAATGTCAAGTGTCATACAAGTGACCAATGGTCGAGGATCTGACACACCTACTTGCTCAAACCTCAAAGGCAATATCATAACTTATGCAAAAACCAGAGCAACCACCATCAGAGCAACATATATAACAATTTACCTCAACAGTTCGAGTAACATTGCTCAAACCTCAGAGGCAATATCATAACTTATGCAACAATCAATGCAACATTTATAACAGATAAGACATCTCTAACAATTGAAATACTTAAACAAAATAACAACATTTCTATAACGAAATAAATAACTATAATACAAGTTCATTGAATATCAGTTTCATGCTAACACAGACACACAGTATCCAACTGAACAACATGAATCCTGAACTAAAAATTCAATATAAAAATATTAACTAGCAATGGAAAGAGGAAAAAGGCCAGGAGTATACAATGTAAGGCGATCGCTTGTCCGATGTTTAGGCCTATAAACCTGCTTAATTCTTCTATTCTTCACATTATAACAATAAAGCCTGCTTCTTGTCTCATTACACAACACCATATCTCCCCCATTTTCACCCTCATAATCACAAAAAGGGTACACCATATCCCTATCCATCCCAGAAATAAAAATATTATACTTCCTAACCCAACTAAAATCAACCTCATTCTCATTCAACACCCAAATTTCCATCCTAGGTGGCCTTGAAAAATTATCAACAGCACACAAACACCCTTTAAATTCAACCAAATATAACATATCATATAATATAACCTCATTTTCATTCCCTTGAGGAGCAGAAATCAACCTAAACTCCTCTGTTCTAACATCCAAACACACAACAAAACCCGGCCCGTTCGACACGGTCCAGTAGAATTTCCTATTAACCATCAACCCGAACCCGTTAACCTTTACCGGGCAAATCTGTTTAATTTCCCGCCAGAAAGTCAACCCGGCTTGACCCGGTTTAAACACAAAAAACTCACACTTTTTTTCACCATTTAACCCAACAAGAACATACTTATTCTCCTCACCCAAAAACCCAAACCCACCAATTGAGGTAACACAATTACCATTCTGCCCCGGAGATAAACGGGAAAATTCCTGAGTACTAGGGTTACAAAGGTAAAAAAACTGATGAGAAGCAAAACAAATTAACGGACCTTTTGAAGGGAGAAAATGGAGAGAGAAATCAACGTAAGGGGTAAACCCGTTTTTGATGGAGTGGGTATTCGGGTCTTTGTCGAACTTTAAGAGATCTTCGATGGGTCGGGTTGAGAGGAGAATTGGACGGTCCGGAACTTTGATGGGTTCGGAGGAGAGGTGGCGGAGACAAAGGAGGAGATTTGGGGGGTTTTGAGGAGAGAGAAAATGAGAGAGGTTGTGGCGGAGATCTGAGAGAAGTGGGTCGGATGAAATTAAAGTGTTCCAGAGTTTGCAAACGGATCTGAATTTGTAGAGGGATTTTATTGGGAGACGTGCCCAGATTTGGAGGAGGGAGTCTGGTGGTAAGCGGCCATTGATGGTGGGTTTTCTCCAGATTAGAATTGGGGGTGGTTCAGTTTCTGATGATTCGTTGGTTTCCATGGTGTTGTTGTGTTTGGTTTTTGGGTTTTTGTTGATTGTAATTTTGTTTTTAGGGTTTTGTGTGTGTGTTTGTAAACAACTAAACATTGAAGTTCGATTTGACTCGAGAAGAACCGCGTATGCGCTTGATTAGTAAAACATCTTTCTTCTTTTTTTTTCTTTTTTTTTTTTAATAACGAAAGAAAAACTAGGATTAGTTTGCCCTAATCAGGAGGTCGGCCAAAAATATCTTTGTGGATGATAAGAGAGAAGGATACACAATAAAGGGGAAAATAGTAGTGAATAGAAGGAGTGTCGTGACCCTGATGAACCATGAAATCAACCGCCTGATTTGCTTCCCTGAACCAATGCAAGAAGTGAACCTCTAAGACATTTAATCGCGTCTAGACCTGCATCACGAATCAAAGATTCAATGATCCAAGGGGTTTTCAAATTTTATTCATGGCATAAATTATTGACATGTTATCTTCTTCAAGAATGATGTTATCCAAGTTAAGGAAGAGGGTTGCCTTAAAACTTTATCTAAGGCCCCAAGCCTCAGCTAGAATTATCGAAGAGGAAGAATCAATTGAATTAGCACCCGCGAGGAAAACTTCACCAAGGTGAACTCTGATTACGAATCTAAACACATCGTTACTATTTTGGAGTTTGGAGCCATCAGAATTTATTTTAGCTTGACTAGGGGAAGACCAATGGATAATCTTCCCAAAGCAAGAAGGATTAGGCTTCAAAGGAGTCTTGTTCAGGAGGTTTAGGGCTTGAACTAAACTCCAAATGAGTAGAAGCAGACCATTCCTTAAAGAGTTGATTGATTTTCAAAATGATGCACATACAAGCTAAAATTTACTTGTATCTCTTTTTTTTCTATTTTGGAATATGAAACCTATCATAACTCGTTTACACACGTCTTTTTCTTTTTAATTGTTTTTTTTTCTTAATCCAATTTTCCCACCAATTTCACCCTTATTTCCTCGATTTTTATGAAAATAAAAGTGTAACTATTTTTAAAAAAATAGCGGAATATCAGAGAGGGACTATGCCAGGAAGTGTAGTGAGAATGGAAAAGAGTCGTTAAGTAAAAGTAAGAAGGGTTATAACCAGGCCCGACCATAAACACGCCCAAAATGGGACTCATAAAACAAGGCTTCATATTTTAAAGGGCCCCAAATTTTTGAAAAAAAAAAAGAATGAAAGAAATTTTCTATAAAACAAAACTGCAAAAGCACATTCTGTCAGGAACTCAGGACTCAGGAGTACTAGTCTCTCTCTCTTTACATTTCTCCCTAAGTCTCTCAACCTTTCTCTCTCTCTCTGTCCTTACCTTCTTTATCTATTCCACATAAAAAAGTTTCAGGAGTACAACTTGTAAATGATGGCGAATTATGTGGAAGCTTGTAAATAAGTTGCTCTTTTATTTAGCTTCCACATAAAAAAGTTTCATTTCCTCTCTAATCCAAGAGATAATAGTGGCTTGATTTTGCTTTTTTATTTTTAAATTAATCTCTAAAATTACCGAATTATCCGAGATAAATAGGCGAAATTCCTTTTTTATTTTAAAATAATTGTGCCTTTGAATTTTTTATTATACGGGCCAATTTTTCAACATCAGCACAAGGCCTCCATATTGCTCGGATCGGGCCTGGTTATAACGTATAATAGTGATTGTAAAAAGGCTCTTTGTGTAAAACACATGCATTTTGACAAACGCGCATTAACTACGAGGTGCTGCATAATTATAACTATCACAAGTTATAACAAGGTGTTTTGGGCAACCATGAGGAGAATAGGCGGGTTTTTGGAGTAAATTGCTTTATTATAACTTATTATTGTTTGAAATTTTTCTATGGAATAAAATAAATTTTTAACATGTTATAAAATTTACATGATTAAAAAATACTGCCATGTAGAATGCAGTTACAATTAGGCATTTAAATAACATTCTTAATGACAAAAATAAAAGTCAATTTAATTTGTTAGTTTGTACTTAATTTATTGACCAACACCAAGTCATGATAAAGACAGGCGAAAGTTGCTAATCAGTGACCAATCCAACTTTATAGGTCACCCAAATAAATGGAAAATCAAGAATTATGATACTCTCGTTACTATTCTACAAAATTGAAGGAGAAACTTGAGATTGATGAAATTGAATTTTTACCTTTGTTTCATCATAATGCATAGTAGCTCTTCATTATGTTGTTTGTTACTTCAGCAACTTCCTTCTAGTAGTGCACAATAATACTACTCGACTGTTTACACAAGTACTCGATCCATACTCAAATAAAAATTCGTGTTATATTTAGACATATATTTTTTAAAAATTTAATAGGGGTGTTTAAGCATTTTGACAAAGGGTATAGAAGTAATAATAACTAAATTTGATCAGAAGAGAGTTATTAATGGGTTTCCACAATCCACATTGTATGAAAAATGAAACGAAAACTACAAGAGTCCGTAGTGTTAGTAGAGTCGTAGAGAGTTATAAGATGGAAGGAGTTAATAGTGGAGTCCACATCACATAGTAACGCAACGAGTCAACCACTGTCCATAGAAAGCAAAGGAAGTGTAAATTTGAGCTGAACTTCTATTCATCGCCCTAAAAGTACTTAAAATCGCCCCAAAAAAAGTTGAAATTACATCTCTAACCTTTTCCTTCTTTTTCCCTAAACCACCACCACCACCCACCACCACCCACCTCACTCCACCACCATCCACCTCCTGCCACCACCACCCCATCGCCACAGCCACCCACCAGCCACTGGAAGCCGTCGAATTTTTTTAGGACCATGGAGCGAACGTCGCCCGGACGTTCGCTCCATGGGGCAAACGCCCTGGCTCGACGTTTGCCCCATGGGAGCGAACGTCCGGGCCAGACGCTCGCTTCCATGGTGCGAACGCCCAGCGCCGGACGTTTCTCCCCATGGAGCACACGTCCAGGCCGGACGTTCGCTCGATGATCCAAAAAAAAAAAATTGCGCTTCCGTGGGTGGTGGGGGAGGTGGTGGGTGGCAGTGGGGAGGTAGGTGATGGCGGGTGGTTGCAGGGGGTGGCAGGTGATGGTGGGTGGTTTGGAAAAGAGGAAGGGTAAAATAGTCTATAAAAATAAATTTGGGGCGATTTTAAGTAATTTTGGGGCGATTTTAATGCACATACCCGAAATTACTTAAAATCGCCCCAAATTACAAGAGGATCAGTTTATTTCGGGTATGTGCATTAACCTTTACCTCACAAAACAAAAGGTCAACATCATACCAAAAAGAAAGGAGCAGATATCTTGTCATTGTCTATCTACATTCTACCCTGAACATTTTAAGTTTGAATCAATGTATTTTTCCTTAGTTTTACAATCACAATAACAATACTCATCCAACCAAGGAAAACAGCTCATCACCTGCGGGTATACCTCAACCAACTATTTTATTACTCCTATCTTTCATTATACTACCAAAAACATCATCCAATTCTTCTCAGACCATGTACACATCCATCACACAAAATAATAATCCACAGCAACGTTACAACCAGAACCATACAATATACAGTTGGCTTCACAAGGAATAACTTACGCACCACCTACTCACGTTTTTTTCTACATGGTTTCCTTTCTTTTCAGACTTTCAGCTTAAAAGAAAAGGACAACTTTACATGAAGCTTAGGTTTATGATATAATTTAACACCCGGGAGAACCAAGATGGTGCTCTCAATCCAACGCATGCACACACAAACAAATGTCTATGCGGGGCGATCAGCAAATGCACCTTGCCACGACTGAGTTTTCTTCATGCGCCTGACCATGAGCACCATGAGGGAAAAACAATGGGAGCAAGCGCTAGTAAAATAGAGTCAGTTGGCTTCATTGCTTTAGTACACTTCGAGCACGATTCTTTAGCAAATGCAGGACAAATTATAATAATTCTAATTGTTTGTCAAGAATACAAGATGATGATCATGGTTTATCACTAAAGTACTAGATTCATCGACGCCTCATCCAACATATCCTTTAGTAGACAAAGAAGATTAGAAAGTTTCATCAGCTTAGGGACTCGATGGATAAAAGTGTTGTTCACACGTATTATACGTCCAAGAAAATTTTGATAGTACAAAATAGAGGCATACAAGACAATGGCCCCCCAGAATCAACCTCCGCCCTAAGGAAATTACATATCATTCTGCTCCGTTACCAACCTCATCCCCAACCCGCACTCGTCTACGGAGAAGAAGTGAACAAAGGATCACATAGTAGTGATACAATGAACATAGGAATCACAAGAAAAGATTTTAACAAATGGAAAATAAAAATTAAGGGTCAGCTACACATACAGGCACAAAATCAGATGGGGTTATAGTAATAACCAGTTGGTGGGGGCATCATCCCATGTGGTGGCATTCCATATGGCATCATTGGAGGAGCAGCAGGCATCATCGTTGAAGTTCCCGGAGTATAATAGCCAGGCCCGCCAATCTTGTTCAAAGTAGCTTGACCATGCATACCACTGTTGGCATATTGTTGCCAGACCACCTGCTCTTGCACAAGCAAATGCTGTTTCTTTTCCATGTCAGCCATTTGTACATATGCAGGGGGTGCAATAGTCAAAGAAGCAGCAAATGGGTCTCCACCCACTGTTTGAACTGTACCATCAGGAGCAGGGAGTGCCAAAACTGGTGTCGTGGTTTTTCCAGGCCCAGGCAATGCAACGCTACTGGCACTTCCGCTCATATGGGTAGCTGTTACATGTTGTCTCACCACTCCTGAATCATACATACCATTCAAAAGCAAGGGAT
The DNA here is from genome assembly GCA_947648045.1 of Beta corolliflora. NCBI lineage: Eukaryota > Viridiplantae > Streptophyta > Magnoliopsida > Caryophyllales > Amaranthaceae > Beta > Beta corolliflora. Next base: position 99,115 of record CANSZD010002516.1, on the reverse strand, counting down.
TTAATCCACCACCCATAGCTGTCTGCTGTTTTGTGAGGTTGCTGGCCGTTTCCACTAAAGCCAGCTCCCAATCTGCCTTCCCTTGTTCAGCAGCTGGGGTTTGCCAAGCAGAGGTTATTCCTTCTTTACTGTCGAATGCTTGCCATGACCCATTTCCATTCTCAGCGGGTCCAGCAAATAAAGCTAATGCAAACTTATTTCCCTGAGAATCAGCAGTTTCTCCCTCCTCCCTTAGATCAAGCAAGTCCCCAGTTACCTGCTTTGGTTCAGGTTCTGCTGCGGGTGGAGGTGGTGGAGGAGTGGGTTCCTCTGGTGCAGGCAGTGCTTTTATTTCATTCATATCAGGCACTGGTTCCTCCTCTTTCGGTGCTGGCTCGGGCTCTGATTTTTTCTCGGGACTCTTTGGCCTCCTAGTTCTGTCCCTTACAAACTCCTCTAAAGTTTCAAGGAGTTTATCGGTGATCTTTTGCACTTCCGGAAACTCTGATGACCTCGCTACACCAGTGTCCTTGCACCAGTTGTAAAAGGCCACAAGCTCATCAATCTGCTTTGCAGCACTAGCATACGCATCAAAAGCCTTAACACAGTCTGAATTCTCCATATCAAAGAACTTGTCCAGCAAAACAGCTAGAACCTCACAAATATCAGCATACAGCTTGAAACTTTCCCTCACAACAGGGTACAGTGCAACAAGTATCATCCTGCTATTCTTTGCCATTCCAGTAGGCCGGCATGCTAAAAAACGATCCAAAAGCCTCTGCAGGTGACCCATCTTTGCAAAAATCCTCTCAGGCGTCCAATCCCTCAAAGGAGTGATGGCCTTGTCTTCTTCCCGACCGTTCGATTCACCAACATCACCAAATGACCTAGTCCTCCTCATACTAGGCTCACTCTTGAACTCCCCATAATCATAATCAAACCGACTCGGCGGTGACCGGAATCTGTCATCCCTCGGCTCATACTTAACCATCTCCCCACCATGACCACTTCCCCCGCCATTGCTCTCCTTACCACCTTGCTTCCTCTCAAACAACATCAATTCCAACCTCTGATCCAAGTACAAAGCAAAAGTCCGCACAAAAGCAGAATGATCCCATGAATTCGAGTGAGCCTCGTCTCTAAAATCCGACATATTCAACAACCTAGTCCCCCTTCGAGTTGCATACAAGATCTCTTGTTGGAATACAGTGTCCCCATCATTCATCAGCCTATGCACCAACATTAACGCCTTCAAAGCCACAACCCAGTCCCTGGTCTTACCAAGCCTCCTCGAGATCGAAGTTATACAAGTGTTCACATACATACGATTGTAGGAGGTAAAAGTGAGAATTCTCCTTATGTACTTCTCATCCGCCGGATCATTCTCATGGCTCGTCGCCTTGACAATGGCTACCTCAAGCTCAGGAGCCATGTCACTACTTACTTTCGCAAGACCAATACTCGTTTGGTCCTTCAGTTGCCCCACTGCTTTCCTAAGTGCCATATCTTATCTCTCCTAAACCAACAAACTTCGATAGTTGATGAATTGGCCCTTCAAATCAAACCATACACCTAAAGATAATCAGATTAATGAAATGATTACATAAATCCAAAATTTAAAACCAAAAAGTGATTCAACCCAATTGCAATTCACAATTTGCAAGGAAATGTCCTTAGCAAACCCCCCAAAAAATAAAAAATTTAATGACCTCATACTTTATTATTAATCAAATCAAAGATTATTTATAAGATTGATTAATGTTTATTTGTCCGATCAGACATAGCTAAGATATGGTCACGCATAATTACACAATCAATTACTTAATCAATAAATGAAAAGATTAATAACTTTTAATGTCATTCAGATTTAATTTACTCATACTACAATGCAATAGCCCCATTAAATTGCAATTAGATCCTGATTTAATTATTTATTATCTTCTTCAAGGTTCTAAAATGATCCACCCTCAAAAATCAATCAAATCAAATCAAATCAAATAAGTCCAATTTATCATCAAACCTAAAGTTTGATCACATTTAATGAAGCAAAAAAGATACATTTAAATTAGCCAAAAATGGAGATCAATATCTAATTAAAATAACGAACATACCGGCGAATTTATCTCCGATCTGAAGAAAACAACGGCGGATCCGTTGACTATCAGATAACACTTCAATCAAATCCAACAGCTACGATCTCTTCTCAAAATTATCCTAAATTTTCTCTAAACCTTAATCTCTCTCCTCCGAATTTTTTGAGCTGCGATAATTTTGGGGGAAAAGTGAAACCCTAGAATTTCGATTATTTTTGCCCTTTTATTTTTGAGTTGTGTTTTTTTAGTTTCGCGAGAAAATCTGGGTTGTTGTTTTTCGGAGTTCTGGGAGCTCAGAGAAGGAGAGAGAAAGGGAATGAAAGATTATTACAAAAGAGGAAAGAGAAAGAAGACGGTGTTAAATCTGACGATGAAAATGTGGAGGTTTAATCTTGACCGTTGATTTTTAGATCTGATGGTTAATGGTGTTGAACTGTCGGCTACTGTCGGAGAGTGTGTGTGGTTTACGCGCTTTTTCTTACGCGCATCGTTTGTGATAATTTTGAACGTTAATATTTGCAATTATCTATATTCTATTAGTAAAAAGAAAATGATTTCTACAAAAATGTTGATTTTAAAGAATATATATTGAAATAAATCGGAAAACAAATTAGTAACATGTGTTTTCAATTTTCATAGTTTAGAGTGGTCGTTGTTTTCGGTCTTTGAAAGAAATCACTTTATTCTTACCTTGATGTGCATGAATATTGCTGAGTAGCTAAAAATCTGAGTCTTTTGGAAATTCTTAACATGCGAGAGCCGGGATAGAAATATAATACAACTATAATACTATTGCTATCAAAATCTATTGGTTGTTGTGATTAAAGTGCATGAATTAAGACTTGAAGCCTCTTCTTTGATATTAGATGTTTTGCATCTGACACACTAACTTATACACACTTGTGATAATCTACGATATAAATTATTTGGTTTATATAGAGTCAGTGTCGGATCTAAGAATTTGTGAATGGTTGATCACACTACACAAATATGCAATACAACTAATGACCAGTACATTAAGAAAAACCTTCATGCACGTGCAAGAAGGAAGTTCCTACTATCCAATCATCAATACAATCCACTTTTCATGAATCCCACCCAACTTCTTATTTCCAAACCAAATGACTCCTCCAAATTTCCCAACCTAAAATCATACCATCATATTTATGAATCATCTCTTAATTCTCATCCGTTGATCATTTCCCACTTTACACCAATTTCATCACATGACAATCTAATCTTCAACTTATCCATAACAACATGCTCACTCGGTCAGCACCAACAATACTGTTAAGTTAGATGAACACTGGTTGTCCCATAATCGTGATGAAAATGCGATGTAGCACTAGACCAAGTTGGAGGAGGATCACATCTCGTACGTCATTACTAGTTCCAGCATCAAAACAAGTCGTACAGGTCCAACTGTATATATCACGCAATACCCTCGCCATTAGGGGTGAGTAGAAAAACTGGGTTCCCGATTCCAGACCCAGAACCGGTTGGACCCGGCGGGGTCCGGAACCGGAGCTGGTTCTGCTGGGATCGGGTCTGGGTCTAAATTTGGGGACCCGGTTGTAAGTGGTTCCAATTCTGGGTAGTAAAATTTTGGACCCGGTACCCACTAGGTACCCGGTAAATCTAGATACTTGATGAAACCAGGTCTCAGACTAAGTACCTAGTTGAATTTTTTCATGTATGATGAATAATTTTGAGTCTTAAAACTTATTAGCTCGTCAATAGAAGTTTGGCCGAAATTATATCAAGGGATACTAATACATATATCCTATGGTTCTTATTTTAGTCTTTATTAAGCTTAACAATAAAACAATTTAGCTTTTGAATGCCATTAGGTACCGGATACCCAGAACTAAAATCGATTCCTACCGATTCCAAGACCAATTCTAGAAAGTCACCTCCAGTCAAAATCGACATTACATCACACTTCCAGAGAATCGGGTACCCGGTGTTGGAACTGGTCCCAACTGGTTCCAAGACCAATTCCAGAAAATGAGGACATGGTCCAACCAATTCCACCTTCGGTTCCAACTTTTAGGAACCGGTTCTGACTGGGTCCGGGTCCAATTCTCTGAATTTTGGCCGGGTACCCGGTTGTGCTCACCCCTACTCGCCATCATCACCGTCGGCACATCATCGACTTGTAATATGGGTGCCCCGACAAGATGACAAAGGTAGAGACTTTAATTCGCCCAGAAAATTGGTTACCCATTTGATTTTTCAATTCATTAAGTAATTCGTGAAATTACCCTCGACAAATTTCCAGAGCAAACATCCAACTTGGTGACAGTGATGATGGTGAAGCGTTGATCTTTTGCTCAAGAGGTCCAAGTCCCATGGCACCTGATCTCGTCAAGGTAGCATATTTGATATCCTTTCCAACTTTGCACATGCACGTTAAAAATGTACTACCTTTGTTCTTTTCAAACATAACACTCCAATTTTGGTTTAATTTGTTGCATTTATAACATGTTAACCTGAATAAACAAATTTGTAAAATGAAATTGGCATATAAATTGAGCTCAGCAAGGTTGGTTATTCATCGTGAAAATAAAATCAAACTAGTGTTTACAAGGATCGAGCTGCATTGCTATGTTATATATGGTAAATAAAAAAGTATCCAAATTGCGTACTATACCTACATGCTCATCTAAATCTCATCCTCGCTCTTTTAAATGTTTTAGTTGAGGATCAAATTGTGAGTAATGCGGTCACTTTTGTGTGTATATATATAGCTTCAGTATTTTTCTATTACCTTTATTTGACTCGATCAGACTTTGTTAGAGACACAGTGCACTATTGCTAAAATAGTATATTGTATGTATATCCAGCCGGATCTTTGTGCTCCAGGACAATTGCTTGTACCAGCCAATCCAAAAGGCACAGTATATGGAGATAATGGAAAATAAAGTTGTGAATTTCGCATTGTAAATGGAACATCTTACTCAACGGCTTTGATTGCTGGAATAGTATCACATTTCAAGATTTTTCATCCTCTTTTTTCACCAGCTGCTATCAAGTCAGCCCTCTTGACTACTGGTGTATATATATATATATATATATATATATATATATATATATATATATATATATATATATATATATATATATATATATATATATATATATATATATATATATATATATATATATATATATATTATATATATATATATATATTTCAGTCTTTTACATTCATTAGCTCTGAACTAGCTTAGATTACTTGGACTACTTAAGTGTTTTCGTTTGGACTAATTAAGTGAACTAATTTAGTTAGTGTTTTGATTTGCTTTCCAGCTAAAGTCATGAAGATTAAGTCTAATAATGATTCTCAAGGAATTGGTAGTGGTGTGATAGATGTAGAAGCTGCAATTTCTGTGAAGTTAGTATATGATATTGACCCTACTGATTATCTGAGGTACTTAAACTGGTTGGGTTTTGATTTATTAAAGGAACCCAACCAGTGTGAGTCACTATAGAAGCTGGGTGAAAAGGCTAGAGTAGCTGGTAAATTGCATCATAGGGATCTCAATTTGCCCAACATTGCTGCGACATTTGGTCCTGATGATAAGATGTGGATCTTTCAAAGAAAGCTGAAAAATGTTCATAATGTCCAAGGCACCTGGACTTTTTATGTTGAGCATGTTGAAGGGCTTGAAATTGTTCATAACTAAATTTGGCTTTTTTAAAAAAAAAATATATAAGACTATGGGTTATGTTGATGGAATCTTTATTAGAACCTGGTTGTTCCTGTCTGATTTGCTCTGTGTATCTTTGCTAGTTTTAAAACAAATGTATTTAGCTTCTCCTTTAAGTTCTTAGTTACAAACTTATCTTAAACTACATAGCTTTGTTTCCATGGTCTAGAGTAGTATAATTGAATATATTAGTCTGCTTATACTAACTTTTTTATGACTTGAAAGTAATTTCCTTTTCAGGATCAGTAAGCAAGATGTCACTTTGTAGTGCATACAGAGCATATTTGCATTAACAACTTCAATGTTGAATGCAGTTTTCATATCTATTGTATTTGGCTATTTGCTCCTTACTATAGTTTGAGTCTTTAATGAATTCATTGAACTTGTATTATTACGAGTCTAAAGCAACTTTGCTATGATGTGCAGGCGCAGCAAATGAAATGTCAATAGGTGTTTTATGATAAAAAAGGTATCAAGCTCTCTGATCTCTCTCTCTCTCTCTCTCTCTCTCTCTCTATATATATATATATATAAAATGAAAATCCGTTTAGTATATAGGTCGGGTCAGGGTTGTTAGAACAAGAATTTGCTAATTCTAATTCTAAAATAATAATAATATGAGAGGAAAAGTATGCCCAGGAATTATATTATATGTTTCTCTCTAATTTTAAGTACATGATATTACAACTTATTTATAGTTTACAAAATTGATTATAACCTTACGTACAAAGCTAAGTTTTCTTAGGTGCAAATTATCTTCACAATAAAATCCATTCACTTTATATTAGTTAATACTAAATATAGCATAGCTAATAATTCAAGTTTGAATTTCTTCACTCCCCCCTCAAACTTGAATAATATTTTACTTACACTTAAAGCTAATTATGCCAAGCATAGCTTTAAGTTTTTCAAATACGTCCGTCTTCAAAGGCTTGGTCATGATATCAGCAACTTGTTCCGTAGAGCTACAAAACTCAACCTCAATTTCTTCATGTTTCACAAGTTCTCGAATATAATGATACTTGATATCAATATGCTTACTTCTCCCATGAAACACGGGATTTTTAGCTAAAACAATAGATGACTTGTTATCACAATATATTGTTGTTGGAGTATCTTGAATAAAATTTATTTTTTCCTACATTCTTCGAAGCCATATGGCATGACATGCTCCACTTGTTAAGGCTATGTATTCAGCTTCTTCAGCTGTTGATAAAGCAACCACTTGTTGCTTTTTCGAAGACCATGAAATAATATTATCTCCTAAATAGAAAACATACCCATAAGTACTTTTTCGGGTATCAATATCACCTGCCCAATCACTATCAGTGTAACCAACCAACTTTGCCGTATTCGAGTTGGTGTATAAGATTCCATGGTCTCGTGTACCATTTACATAACGAAGAATCCTCTTTGCTACTTGCAAATGTGATTGGCGAGGCTTCTCCATATATCTGCTAATTAACCCGACGCCATAGACAATATCAGGTCTTGTGGAAATCAAATATCATAGACTACCAACAATACTCTTAAAATAAGTTGGGTTGACCAATTCTCCGCCACCTTCTTTCTTTATTTCGACTCTCTCTGCTACAGGAGTCATAATAGGTGATGATATATCCATTTTAAACTTCTTTAAGATTTATGTGCCATATTTTTGTTGCGACATAAATATGCCTTCATCATTTTAACGTACTTCAATGCCAAGAAAATATGACATCAATCCCAAGTTCGTCGTTTCAAAATGTTCCATCATGGCATTCTTAAATTCTTCAACCATGATTTTACTATTTCCAGTGAAGATTAAATCATCAACGTATAGACATAAGATTAATATGTCACCATTATCCTTTGTCTTCACATATAGTGTATGCTCATGTGGACATTTTTCAAAACCATCTTGGAGTAAGTATGAATCAATACGGGTATACTAAGCACGAGGTGCTTGTTTTAAACCATATAGAGCTTTCCTTAGTCGATACACTTTATTTTCTTCACCATTCTTTATGAAACCAAGGGGTCGCTCTACATATACTTCCTCTTGAAGTATTCCATTTAGAAATGCGGTTTTCACACCATTTGATAAACTTGCCATTTCTTTTGAGCGGCTAGTGACAGGATCATACGAACAGTATCCATTCTAGATACTGGAGCAAACACTTCAAAGTAGTCAATTCCAGGTTTTTGCTGGTAGCCTTTGACTACCAATCTAGCTTTGTAGCGATCAACTTCACCAGTAGGTCTATATTTTGTCTTGTATACCCATTTCACTCCAATAGGCTTCATTCCAGCCGGTAAACCAGTCAGCTCCCACGTTTTATTTTTCTCAATAGATGGAATCTCCTCTTGCATTGCTTGGATCCATTTCTCATCAGCTGCAGCTTCTTCAAATAAAACTGGATCACAATTAGAAAATAAACAAAAGTTCACCAAGGTTTCATCATCGACATCTTCATCAGTATCTGCATCATATCTAGTTACCACATAATCTTTGTACTTAGATGGCATCACACGCTTTCTTGGAGCTAATTTAGTTGGAGAAGAGGAACCAGATGTTGGAGATGCATCTTCAGGTCGTGTGATCTGAATATAAGTATCTTCTGCTGATTGTGAAGTTGTAGTACTTGATTCTTTAGTGGTTTAAATAAGGGGTGTATCGTCAATATTGACACCATTTGTTTGATTCCACTGCCATGCTTCATTTTCGGTGAAAAGAACATCTCTGCTGACTATAACATCTTCTTTTACGGGATCGTACAATTTATAGCCCTTTGTCGAAGAACTATAGCCAATAAATATACATTTCTGAGTTTCATCATCAAGCTTCTTTCTCCTTTGATCTGGTACATGCGCATAAGCGACACAACCAAAAACTCTCAAATGGGATACACCCGGCTTATTCCCGCTCCAAGCTTCTTCAGGTGTCATTCCACGAACTCTTTGTGGGACATATGTTTAACAAATATGCAGCACAACAAACTGCTTCAGCCCATAATAGCTTTGGCAAAGATTTTGCTTTTAACATACTTCTTGCCATTTCAAATATTATTTTATTCTTCCTCTCTGCTACACCAATTGTGCTGTGGTGTGTAGCTAGCTGTTAGTTGTCTGTGAATACCTTCCTTTTTGCAATAATTGGAGAATTTATCAGATGTAAATTCTCCGCCTCGATCAGACCGCAGTGTCTTAATCAGAATACGACTTTGCTTTTCCACAAATACTTTAAACTCCTTAAGCTTCCTAAAAGCTTCAGATTTTTTCTTTAGAAAATAAACCCAATTTTTTCTACTGGAATCATCAACAAAAAGTAAAAAGTACCTTTTTTGCCAAGAGATTCTACCTCAACTGGTCCACATATATCTGTATGGACTAACTCCAGCGACTTCATAGCACATCTTGATTTTCCAAAAGGAAAAGAGTCTCGGTGATGCTTTCCGAGAATACAACCTTCACAAAGGTCGTCAGGAGTATCAATAAGAGGTAGACCTTTCACCATTTCCTTTTGAGCTAATAATTTCAAGCCCCGGAAGTTCAGATGACCATAAAGCAAATGCCATAACCAATTATGGTCTTTCATCATTGCTTGCAAACTCATAACTGTTTTTGGCTGGAGAGATAAAGGAAACATGCGATTGTTCGTCATTTTCACTCTTGTAATAACTTTGTTATCTTTTCCTTTGATCTCGCAAATGCCATTTTGAATATAAATTTTGTGCCCCTTCTCAGTAAGTTGGTCCATGCTCAATAAATTCCAAAATGTGTCAGGCACATAATACACATCAGGTTTAGTGACATTAGTACCATCTTTTGATTGAATATTTATGTTACCTTTACCTTTGACAGGAACTTTGCTTTTATTTCCAAAGCTAACTTCTCCATTTACCGATTCATCCAAGTAAGAGAACAATTCTTTCTTTCCTGTGATGTGATTGCTACACCCTGTGTCAAGATACAATGTATTGCTTATTTCGTTGATTGGTCCTTCTTTACAAGCAAGAACCAAATTCTCCTCCGCTTCAACGACATTAGCTCGTTCACTTTGGTTTCCTTTTAATTTGGTTCGACACTCTGATGCATAATGTCCGAAGTGTTCACACTTGTGATACTGAATCTTTGATTTATCCCGGCGTACAAACGGTGTCTTTTTCTGGTCTCCGGTGGATCTGCTTTCCATATTTTTATCTCTGTTATAAGAAGAGAAATTACCACCTCTTCCTCTGCCACGACCACCATGATAGCCACCACGGTTAGTCACATTTGCTCTACTTTGCAAAGCTTGTTCTGAATTGGAACTTTTACCTCGTTGCCTCATTCTTTGCTCAGGTGACCACAACGAACCCCATAACCTTTCAATGGACAAGGTTGACAAATCATGCGCCTCTTCAACTGCGGAAGCGACATTATCGAAATCGCTATTTAATGATCGTATAATCTTTTGCACTGCCCTCTCGTCGGTAATGTTCTCTCCATTAATCTTCATTTGATTAATAGTTGATTGTACACGATCGAAATATGTCGAGATTGATTCCGAGTCATCCATGCTTAGTGACTCGAATTCCCCTCGCAATGTTTGTAAACGTATCTGCTTGACACGATCATCGCCTTTGTAAGATTTCTACGGAATCTTCCAGGCTTCATTAGATGTCTCTGCCATAGATATTTTCAAAAATACAGGCTCCTCTACTGCTTGAAAAATAGGGTATAATGCCTTTTGGTCTTTTCTCCGTGTCTCCAATAATGTATTTTTTGCATCTTCAGACAATGCTTTGCATCCGTAAAATCTACGAATCCTTTTTCCACAATCTCCCACACATCTTGTGAGCGAAAAAATACTTTTTATTGGATGGACCAATTATCATAATTTTTTCCATTCAATTTCGGGACTTGCACCTGCATTGTGTTATTCGCAATGGTAGAGGTTGACATAATTTCTCAAATAAATATTATGGCTCTTGATGCCAAATGTTAGAACAAGAATTTGCTAATTCTAATTCTAAAATAATAACAAGATGAGAGGAAAAGTATGCCCAGGAATTATATTATATGTTTCTCTCTAATTTTAAGTAAATGATATTACAACTTATTTATAGTTTACAAAATTGATTATAACCTTACGTACAAAGCTAAGTTTTCTTAGGTGCAATTTATCTTTACAATAACATAACGACATAAAAAAAAACTCTCTCTAGAGCCTTCCTCTCAAACCACACGCTGAATCTTTAAGAACGTCATTGGCTCGCCGGCGACCTCCCCCTTCCGGTCGCCGGCGAGTCCCCACTTTGCCAAGCTTTGTTAAATTTTGATTTTCTTCCTACTTTATTCACGGTTTCAAGGTTTTAGATTTAGTTTTCGCCTTCTTCTCAAATTTGTCAAATAAATAAATAAATCAGGGTTGCTTTGCCGATCGAGCTAGGGGATCCTCAGCTACTCCGTTCCACTGATTTGGGTTGCCTGCTCGCTAGTCCAATTTCGCAGCAGCGACTGCGTCACTGCGGTGGAGATCTCTGGTGTCTCGAATTTGGGTCAAAAGGCTAGGGTATGCCGCACTTCCTGTTTTATTTTGTTGTCTGCTTACTGCTTAGTTAGTATTAAGTTGGATATCTTGTGTTGTTTGCTTTTGGTTGATTGGGAATTCTGTTTTAGTCTAGTGGTTAGTTGTTTTGGATCCTTAAAATGTTTTCCTTGAAGGCTTATAAAAGACTTAGGGGGGAGATCCATCATCTCCTATGTGAGGGTGAGAATCTCTTGGATGATGATAAATTACTGCTTGAGTTAATTTCAACTTCAGTAGATTCAAAGGGTGTTTTGGGATTAACAAAAGAGCTAAAGGAGGAAGGAAATTTATTATTCAAGCAACGAAAAATTGAAGATGCTCTTGAAAAGTATGGTTATGCATGGGTTATTCTTGCTAGGTATGATTTTGTGGACGAGAAAGATATGATTGATTGTTTTGATCTTGCTCTCTGTATACTTTTAAATTCTGCAGCTTGCTTTAGCAGGCAAAATGAGTTTAAGCAAGTGGGTCGGATTTGTTCAATCATCTTGGATTTCGACCCAAATAATGTTAAAGCTTTATTTAGAAGGGCAATGGCTACATTGGAACTAGGGAAAAATGAGTGGGCTTATTGGGACTTGTTGATGGCTGCCAATGTAGATCCTGCAAACCGAGAAATAACCATGAAACTTGAAAAGGTTAAGAAATCCCTACATGAGGATAGATCAAAAAAGCACTCCCATGAGGATATCCCAACAGGATTAGGTCTAGGCCTTCCGTCGTCAAAGAAGAAGGCAAAAGGTTTTTCAGGCAAGCAAGATAGAATCGATCAAAAGGATGCGCAGAGGGGGCATCCTACAATTGTGAGGGAATATGATTCTGGTGTGTATGATACGAAGGAAGTTCATGACCTAACAGCTGGAGTGGATGTGGGACAAAAAGGATGTCCAAATGTTGAAGGGGACAATTCTTCGACTCAAGTAATGAAAGAGGTGATAGAAGAAAGCGTAGAGGAAGTTAAGACTGATTCCAAAACAAAGAAATTTAATCTGGCGGAGCCTAAGTATCGGTTTTCAAACAAGGGAGCAAATGATTTATCTGTTATAGAAGACATAGGAGCAAAAAATTATTTAAGTGAGCAAGGGGAAAAAATTTCAACTAAGATGAGGTAAGAGGAGAGGGAAGAAAGGATGAAGGATGTTGAGACCATTCTCAACTTTAAAAACTCAAATCTGGCGGAGCCCAAGTATCGGTTTGCTAGCCGAAGGAGGCCGGGCTCTTTTCTTTCCGTTCCAAGGAAAGTTTATCAAGTATTAAGGACGGGAAAGTCTACTCAGTACTTCAACTTTAGGTCTGGTTCTATGATGACTATAAGAGTAGTCCTAAGTTCAAATGGTGGAGTTAAGAGCAAAGAGGAATGCAAAGATAAGAATGTGGATGTTTCAAATGTGGTTGACATTTTAGATCAGAAAAGCGAGGGGAGTGAGTACAAAATCAATATGGAGTTGAATAGACAAAATACAGAGGACTCTGCAACTGAGGTTATGGATGAGTCCATGAATGGTGATGAAAATACGGGGGTCATAGGTAGCCGTTGTCATTCTACCAAGATTAAGAGGAATATTGGAAACGTATCCTGGTGTGCTCGAGCTTCAAGAGAAAAGCATCGTTCACGGCTTTCTATTTCAGCAATGAGAACGAAGACTCTCCCTTGTCCACAAATGAAGAAGGGTGGTCGAAAGAGAAGCTTTAAGGAAAAGACCAAGGTTTGTTCTTCATCTAATTGTCCTTCTGGATGCAGGTTGAATGCGGGCAAGAAAAGAAAGGAGCTGATTCCTCCATCAAGTCTTGATTGTCGTCCAAGGAAAAAGCGTAACTTTAGTACTAAGTCGTCTAGTAATGGTGTCTTTAATAATGTTTTGCTTTGTAATAATTGTATTGTTTCTAGTCTTGTAACCCACGAAATGACCTTCGGTCATGAGTAGTGGGTTTGTTTGTTCTTGTTGCTTGTATGTTCTTGTTGTAAAAAAAAAATTATCTTTACAATAAAATCCATTCACTTTATATTAGTTAATACTACCACTATTTTTTTTTAGTTGCAACATTTGATTATTTTAATACACTCACCAAAAAGTCAAATGTTGCAACTAAAAAAAACAGAGGAAGTACTAAATATAGCATAGCTAATAATTCAAGTTTGAATTTCTTCAAGGGTTGAGTTTTTCTACCCGTTTAACAAACATGTTAGGTTTGGATTGATCAAGTTACATCTCGTTTATTACCAACCTGACCCAATATGTTAACCGACCCTTTTTTATTGGGAATAGCGTCGGATTTGGGTACAATCACCCATACCCACTTTAAAAATGTATTTGAATGATGTATTACGTTGAAATCCAAATCACTCATAACTAATCAAAATTAAGTAAATTAAAAGTTCATAACTCTTTTTTATAATTTTATCCCCTTAATTATTTACTTTCTATTAACTATATGATAAACAAAATTATTACATATAAGTATTTTGAACTTTGAAGCGGGCTAGGTTGGGATTAGGCGGGTGGTGGGCGAGGAAGGTGGAAATTTGATGGGTATGGTACTTAAGTGGGTGGTGGGGCAGAGTTAGTTTCATTTATGTACTTGGTGGGGGGCGGGGATGAGAATGCGGATAAAAAATAGAAATAGAGAAGGGGATGATATATGAGGCGGGGGTGAGAATGGAAAGCCAATATCCGCCTCGCCATTCTCCGTTGGATGACCCTATTTTTAATGTTGTCCCTACTGTTAATAATGATGCACAAAGCCCTGTCAAAAAAAAAATTGGTACACAAAGCAAGCATATATGCATTAGAGCTGTCAAAAATTGACACAATAGGAATCAGATACAAAATTAATGGGTCAGTGTCAAATTTTCAACACATTTATATAAATCGAGCAACATGTGTTTTACCGTTTAATGTGCAAAGTTGACGGCTCGCAAAGAAAATATATCTTTTAAAAAAAAAAAAAAATTTTCCTTAATCAAGGTTAAGAATGATCTGAATTAACCCCATATTTATCATCATTATGCCCCGATTTGCCTGTTTAGGGTGGATATAATCAGCTTTGTTTTGTTGTTTGTTTATTTTTAGTTTCAAAGTACGTAGACGGTAGAACCTAAGTTTCCTAAAGAAAACAACGATATCTATCTAAGTAATATCAAATTTACAGTCAAGGAAATCGTGTGGCTGACAAGCTAGCCAACATAGGTATAGTCCAAATCGAAAGATTAGTTTATTTTGATGCTCCTCCGACCAATTTTTTTTTTTGAATGGACCGGGTTCCCAATAAATTATTGTACACAAGAAACTATATGATACAGTCAGTTTTCATTTGACATATTAAGTTATTGTGAATCTGATCCTCCCAAAGTACAGATCAATCTGAAGTTTGGAACAAATATGATGTTGACCCAAACACATCCTAACCTTATGGTTAAACAGACATCCTTGTTATTATCCAAATGTCCCTCTATCTCTCTTTATAAAGGAATAGAGGTATGAGGATTTGTTGTTTGCCTATGGCAAAACAACTGCTCAAGGAACAAGGATCAACAACCTTCATAATATCGCACCGCTAAGGCTGAATCTGTATACATATACCAAAACTCTCCTCATGAACAGAAGCTACCCTAGCAAATCAAGAATTAAATGATGAGAAAATATCCAAAAATGTCCTTATAAACACTTTGGCATGAGCGAAGCTACCCTAGCAAACCAAGAATTAAATGATGAGAAAAATATCCAAGAATGTCCTTGTATATACTTTAGCACGAACAGAAGCTAGCCTAGCAAACCAAAGTCAGCAAAGCTAAATTCTATGGTCCTCGCAAAGGTTGGCAGGACCTGAAGTCCGTATTACAGCCTGGATCGATTTTCTTTATTCTTAAGCAACAACACTGAAGCTCTCCTCATGGACTCAAATGAGCAAAGCTAGCCAAGAATACTGCAAATTGCGAAAGGGGTATAGGCTCAAGTCCGCGCAATAATAGTAAAAGAGTATATGTAGATATAAACGGCCTCCTGATAAAGGGAGAGTGAGCTCTACCAGCTAAGTGATCCTCACTTCTGCATTTAAAGCTTAGTCGATCACCCCCAATGACTCCTTGACAAATAATACTTCAATCGACCTTTCCACTTTGTGCATTACCAACTTTGATCAGTTTTTGTTGCAAATGAAAGGTCTTAATACTCATAGGAAACCAACATAAGGGTCCAGAAAAGTTATACCTTACTAAAGCAAGTAGAAACAAAGGATACAAGATCTACATAATGCAGGTTAAAAAAGGTCCAAACTTCCCAAGTGCCAGCTAGAAATATGATACCAGAAAGAAGTTATCGCAGAAGTCTCAGACTCACGCTGATTAAAGAACATCAATGAAATAAACTCTTCTAAATCAAAACAAATTGATCTGGTTCTAAATATTTCTCCTTTTGTATAAGCAAATAACAGTTTGAAGAGTTCTATTGAGGAGGAAGAGTTGACTACAATGCAGAAAGTAGGATGATGCAGAATCCTTTATATTTGCTCAAACTGGTTTGAACCTACTAAGAACCAGCCGAAACCAGCCATCCACTTCACTTAAAAGTGAGGAGGAGCAGAAGGGTCCAAGGGCAGAAAGCGTCTTTTGGTAAGTTACATTTTGAGGGTGGAGAGGAATAGTTTGAATATAGACCAGAAGATACCCATCTCACTCTAGTCTATATAAAAATTGAAAATTTTCTCCACCCACAGCATAACTACTAATCAAGAAATGTTTTATCTGCTTGAACCATTCCACCCCTCCTCGCATAAGTGAAGTTCATGGCTGCTTGGCGGGTTCTTAGAAGTACCTACAAGTAGGGCTGGCAATGGGTCGGGTTGGGTCATAATCAGGTTGGGTTGGCGGGTTAGCGGGTTGAGAACCCCTTGACCCAACCCGACCTGTTAACTTAAACGGGTTAGGAATTACAACCCAACCCAACCTTATGATAAACAACACAATTTATTTGCAAATAACCTTCAGGCGCCATTTCTCACTTTCTCTTAGGGTTTGTCATTTGAGTCTTAAGAAGAGCTAGGGTTTTTACTTTATTACTTTATGGGCCAGCCCAATTTTTTTGCTCTGAAATCTGAATTGAGATAGGGATTTTTTTAGGTTGTTTTTTTCATAAATGGGTTAAATGGGTTAAAATCAGGTCGAAATTTTCAACCTGACCCAACCCATTTAATTAAACAGGTTGGGTCAGGTCGACCCATTTAATTAAATGGGTTGAAATTTTCGACCCAACCCATTATTAATGGGTCGGGTTCGGGTTGGGTTGGCGGGTTGGGTGATATTTAGCCAACTCTACCTACAAGTCACCTTCACGATAGTTAGACCTGATGCATCACGTATATCAACAAAAGTTTAACATGAAAACAATAATGTCCAACAATTGTAAAATCATATGCACAAAATTAGACAAACAAAACATACTTCATATTACTATACCACCTCTTTCAATATTACTTCATATTACTATGTCCAAAAATACACCAGTTGACCACATCTTTCAATATTACTTCATATTACTATGTCCAAAAATACACCAGTGGTGTACATATACAAACTCTCTCAATACAACCAAAAAATCAAATATGACTATACCACCAGTCCACCAAGCTGAATTAGATGAACACTGACTCTTCCATAAACGTGATGAAAATACGATGCGGCACCGGACCAAGTTGGATGAGTATCTCAGCTCGTAAGTCATCATCGATTTCATCATCAAAGCACGCCGTTCCCGCCCAGCCGTACGTCTCGCGCAATACCCTTGCCAACATCGCCGTCGGCACATCATCAACTTGTAAAATTGGTGCCCCGACAAGATGACAAAAGGGTAGACTTCTAATTCGCCACGAAAGTTCGTTATCCCTTTGATCTTTCAATGTATTTATTCTTGAAATTACCCGGGACAAATTTCCCGAGCAAACATCCAATTCCATGGCAGTGTTGATTGTGAAGGGTTGAATGTTACCCAAATTTCGCAATTAGATGCTCAATTGATCCCTTTGCTGGATCAAGTTATCCAGTTTGGTTTATTATTGAGATTATCAAATAGGTCGTTGTTTTTAGTGGATCATTAAACAATCATGCATGCTCAACAAAAAACGCATCCTTTGAATATCATAGGCATATGGATTTGACATTAAGAACCGTAATAGAGAAATAAAGTTTTTTTCTTGAACGGAGAGAATCAACAGAGAAGAAAGAAACAAAGGGTATTAGGGCATTTGGGACCGAATTTTTTTTGGTCTCCTATAGTTCGTTTTTTCGGTCCAAAAAATAACGGTATTTTCTAGCCAAAATCGAGCCGGACCAAAATTTAGACTGTGAAGGCATTTTTGGCTTGCTCAAAACCCGTCCCAATCCAAAAAAAATTAGGGCCAGGTCCAAAACCGTGCCAAAAATAATTGTATAAGCCCAGGCATTTTTCAGGCCATGTCATTCTTTTTAATTTTTTTTTTTAAAATAGTGTTCAACATAGATATAAATACGTATATGGTGTTTTCAATAAGTGAAGATTGGAGTCTGATTTTGAATAAACAACCTAAATTATTTACTGTATAAATTGAATATAACTTTTGCTACATAATCCGCAATATTATAATTTTTTTTACCATCAGATAGTGCTTGATATATGCTTCGAAATAAGATCCATATATAATATAGTTTTATAACTTATGAAAATATATTTATTTAGATGAAAAATAATATATTATTTATTCTTTATTTTAAATACATATAAAAATAACTATAAAAATAGCGTATTGTATGTGACAATAGCAATTATGACTTTCAAAAACATACTTGTATTAATTGAGTTGTATAAAGAAAAAAAAATACATATTTATAGTTTTGTATAGTAAAAAGTTAAAGTTTGATTTTGACTAAACTACCTAATAATATTATACAATAATAATTTATTTTTTTTGCTACATAATTCAACAAATTATAACTTTTACATTATTCGAACTTACTTACAACTATAAAAATAAAAAATTTAGATGAGTATTTTATTTTTAACCAATCGTTGAATCACATTATAATAAAGAAGTTATAAGAAGATATAACAAGAGATACTAACATGATTATATTAAGAATAGAATTTTTAGAATTATTGAGAGAAAATAGAGTTTGAATTCCACCAAAATTATCTAAAAATTATAATACAATTGAGAATCATAACTTTTGCTACATACTACTCCATTCGTCCCATAATATAGTGCCTATTTCATTTTAGGTGGGTCAAAGTCAAACTTTAAAATATTTGACCAAATATTCTCATTAATATATACAAGAAAACATACTCATGTCGGATCTTGTTAAATTCGTCTAATGTGTAGTTTCATAATATCAACTTTTTTTTTAATTAACAAGAAATTGAATTTGATGATATCGAAGGTTAAAGTTCTGTTTTGAAGACCATGTAAAAAAGAAACAAGCACTATATTACGGGATGGAGGGATTATAATATTACACAATTTCATTATAAGTCAATGGAGCTTGATTTGCACTAAAACAATAATCATTAATTAGGAATATAATTATATTACTATAATTAATACAACCATGATCAAATGTCTCCCAATAAATATCTAATTTATCTTATATATTATAGCAAAACTAATGAGATGAATGTAATTCAATCATATAAAATATATCCGTGCATCACACGGGATTCAAAATCTAGTTTACCTATATAAAAAATGGTAGATTATAAAGTGTAGTATAATTTTATTGTACCCTTTAGTTCTCTAATGTGGCAACTCGTCAAGATAGGACGTGGATACCACATTTTTTTTCTCAACTAGACAACTTTTTTTTAGGCCCCTTTTGGGAACCACTTTGATAAAAAGAATTTCCTCTAGGGTGCTCTCATAGGAGTCACTCACCCAAAAGTCCAACAAGCCCTAACCCCCTACCCCACCCCCCCGCCTTCCACGAAATTTGCTTAGTGCTTACACCATGATTTAAACTTTAATCTCCCATATGAGAGATAAAAAGTCATCTCTATTATATAAGGCAACTCTTGAGCATTTGGTGTCCACCCTCTTTACCCAAAATACCCCTAATAATCAAACAAAATTACATAAACTACCACAATTTAAATTAAAAACGGAAAACTAAATTAAGAAAAATAAAAAGAGGGGGAACTGATCCCTTAGCAGTTACTAGATTTCCTGTAAAAAAATAGTTACTAAATTTACAACCCCCCACACACTGACACACGAACACTCTTCATCTTCGTCCTCTTTCCAAACTACAATTTAACCGCAAATCCTCAATTCTTCCTGTGCATATCTTCAATTAACTGTACATTCTCCGTTCTTCCTCTTCGAAGCCCCTACACAATTATAAGCTGAAAATCAACAACAGGTAATTACAAAACAGAAATATAATTGATTTCTACATAAACCCTCTAAAAATTTAAAGTCTAACTTTTTTTTTTGTTATTTTAATCTTGGAAGCTAAGAAATTGAAGCACCATAGACAATCAAGAGCAACAAGCACCGCAATTGCAAGTTCAATGAGAAAAATGAAAAAAGGTATTCTCACTAAACTTCAAATGCAAATTGTTTGTATGAACAAGGAAGAAACCAAATTTTACATAATAAGAGTATAAGACTGTAAATTTCTACCTCCCCATACTCCAACACTCTAAATTTTTTGATAATTTTGAATTGAATTGGTTGAGAGGAGGTAATGGTAATTAAAAAAAATTTGCATCGAAAACACCTTAATCTAGGCTCCAACTAAAGTTAGAATTGAATTGCTATTCAAGGTGTAGTGAAACCTCTCTTTCTCAACTCCTAAAAATGGTTGAGAGCAGGAGGTTTAGAGAGAGAGGGGACGAGTATTTAGAGTAAGAGAGCAGGTGAAACACAACTACAGTAACAAATAACAAACCTTAAATAGCATCACAAATCAATAGAAAAAACCCATTACTATATGTCTATATGCATTTATATTATAATGGTGTTTAAAGGACCTTCCAGACCAATTTAGTTTGGTTTGGGTTTTGTTGGGCTTTGGCTATGATGTTCTTCATCATTCATTCTATCTGATTAATTTACCTATTAGGAATTGGGACACAATTAAAAGTTATGGCTCCTTTGCTGAAAACCAGTATTTTATATGTTTATTTTGTATACTTATGTTTATTTTCTATACTTTGATGTTACATTTTGTTGCGATATTGAGATGTTTGCTAATTACATAAATGTTGTTACATTTTACTTTACACGACTTTGTGATCAAATTGTATTGGGCTTTCAGATCTATACATCAATTTTAAGTTTATTTTCTTTGATATTGATATGCACTTATAAAGTTGCCATATATAATAGAGATATTACTAAAGTTTGTGATTAAATTGAGCTTTATACTGGGCTTATCAGATATTCGGTTAAAAAAGAGATTATTATCTCAAATTGAGCTTCGTATTGAGCTTTGAGATAAAATCATTTGTGATAAAATTGCATTCAAAATGATATAAACAGAATAAAAGATATATAACACTAAAGGTCGGTATCGAGTTAGAATAATAAAAGACGCGAAAATCCCTATAAGAATTCAATACAATAAGAATATTAATCATTGTTAAAATTAAAATTATATGACATGGGTGGAAAAAGAGGAGAAAATAGATGAGACATGTTACCAAGAATGGAATAAGTAACAATGTGTAGATTAAAAAGAAACAGACCAAAAAGAAAAGTGCGTATATTAAAAAGAAACGGAGGAAGGTATAAGTTATAGAAACCTCTTCTATATTTAGAACCCCGAAAAAGCACTTTTTCGATTTCTCGTCTACTTGTCGAGTTGAATTGGAAGAATATGAGAATATTCTTCCGGAATTTTTCACGAATTATTAGATAGAAACGAACTTGTCAGATTCCCCCTTTCCCCGATGGTCAGTTTCGAGTCCGAAGCCAATACAATCATAGAGAGAACCTCTATATTATTTGTATTTGAAAAATTTTCTATATAAATAAAAAAAAGAAATTCTCTAGTACTTTATTTCAATATTAATTGAAATTGCCTTGTCGTGTCGAAGAAGGATAGCTATACCGATTCGGTATACTCTAAAGAAACCTTTGGTACTATATTGGTAATCCTACAAGTATTTTATGTTTTTACGTAAATGGAAATTTACCGATTTCATCTTTTACGGATTTGCCTTTGACTCGTACAAGAATATGTGGAGCTCGGCATGTCCGGGAAGCACAGGAGAACGTTCTTTTGCTGATATTATTACCGGTATTCGATCTTGGGTTATTCATAGCATTGCTATACCTTCCCTATTCATTGCGGGTTGGTTATTCGTCGGCACGGGTTTAGCTTACGACGTGTTTGGAAGCCCTCGGCCAAACGAATATTTCACGAGAGCCGACAAGGAATTCCATTAATAACCGGCCGTTTTGACTCTTTGGAACAACTTGATGAATTTAGTAGATCCTTTTAGGAGGCCCAATGACCATAGATCGAACCTATCCGATTTTTACAGGTGCGATGGCCGGCTGTTCACGGATTGGTTTGTACCTACCGTTTCTTTTTTGGGGTCAATATCCGCAATGCAGTTCATCCAACGATAAACAAAACCGAATCCGAATTATAGAGCTACGACACAATCAAACCCGAACGAACAAAATGTTGAATTGAATCGTACCGAGTCTTTATTGGGGGCTATTACTCATTTTTGTACTTGCTGTTTTATTTTCTAACTATTTTTTCAATTAAATAAAAAGAACGAAAGAAATATATAGAATAGAGTAGGAATTCTCTTATCCCATTCGGAAGGACCTCATTTCATAATTATCCATGACTGTTTATGTCTCTAGCACGACCACTTGATGAAATGTGGAGGGAAGTGGGGTAAATGGCCGATACTACTTGGAAGGATTCCTCTTTGGATAATAGGTATTGTAGGCGGCATTCTTGTGATCGGTTTAATAGGTATTTTCTTTTATGGTTCATATTCGGATTAGGCTCATCGTTGTAGTAATTGGATGAATCGAGGGATAGATATGAAAGTATAAGAACTCAACGGGACCTTCCTTCCCCCTCGAATTAGACAAACAAAGAAGGGGGAGGTCCCATTCAATTCTTTTTTTAATTATCAGAAATTTTTTCGTATAAATGAAAAAAGGATCCTTCCTAAATTGTTAAGTTAAAAGAAAGCACTTTATTTACTGAATGACACAATAGAATCTATATTTTTCTCGATTAAATAGAATGCAAGAAGTTCCATTTGTTCGATAAATTGCCCTCTCTCTTTTTTTTTTTAGTTTGTCCACTACTTATACGTGTAATAATAAGAAAAAAAGAATCAATCTAAAAGTAAAAAAGGTTAAATTTCGAAAAAAATAAAAATTTCGACTAAGTCTTTGACGAAGGGAATCAAGACTCATTACTATTTCGACACACGACAAGTATGTGTAAAATTCCTTGTCGTGTGTCGAAGACCAGGAAGGCAAAGAATCCCCCCTAGAATCATTTGTTCCCTTCATTTTTCTTTTCGTTATATTCCCCGCTTAGTCTAGTATCTAGTCGAATTGAATTCTCGACTAGAAAACTTTTGATACACTATATGACATTTGATACACTATATGACATTGAAATATCCGATCTATCATATGATAGATCGTGACATCATTCCAATTTCAATTGGAAAAAGTCAAAGAGTCTTTTTCGCAATCCAATATATATATTATAACTAATAATCTAGTACAAGTAATTCCAAACTTCTCGTAGATGTATAAGAAAAGTCGAAACAAACAAAAACAACCTTCTCATAATTTATTTATTTATTGATCATCCAAAATTGTCAAAGAATTGTCAACAAGAATTTTGTTCTTGTTACAAGCTTGATGTTGATAAATACACGAATCTAGAAATTCATTTCGGACAATTGAACCTTCTCGAACTGTTTCTTTTTAAGAACCAAAAAGATTTGTGCCAAAATAACAGATGCAAAGAAGAACAAAAGACCTTGTACGCGCAGTGGGTCTTGAAGTACTATTTCCGCGTCTCCCTGACCAAATCCACCCACATTAGGATTACTCGTTAATGGTTGATCAAGTTTGATGGATTCACCCTCTGAAACAAGAAGCTCTGGTCCTGGAGGGATAATATCAACCACTTCACGTCCATCCGAGGCATATACATGTACTCGGTATTTTTACTGACACGCGTTTTGTTTGTTTGTTTGTTTTATGGCTTTGTCCCTGTGATGACCCTTTTGGTGAGCAGAATTTACAGGTTGATTTGATGCATACTTCACATGGGGGAGCTAATGAGGAATAATATTTAAGCTAGGAGTTGCTATTTTTATTTATTATAGATTCTATTATTGTCATAGTTGAATAATAAAGTTTTTATATTATCAATAAAGATAAGTTATTATTATTAGTTTCCGCTGCATTGTTAAATTAGTAGTTAGTAAGTTTTAGCCTTTAACGTTATCACGTGGCAGTAATACTCTCAAGTTTCTCAAGTGTTTTATATTAAAATATATTCTTCAAAAAGAGAGAAATTTGGGGGTGTTACACATCTTGTGAGCGAAAAAATACTTTTTATTGGATGGACCAATTATCATAATTTTTTCCATTCAATTTCGGGACTTGCACCTGCATTGTGTTATTCGCAATGGTAGAGGTTGACATAATTTCTCAAATAAATATTATGGCTCTTGATGCCAAATGTTAGAACAAGAATTTGCTAATTCTAATTCTAAAATAATAACAAGATGAGAGGAAAAGTATGCCCAGGAATTATATTATATGTTTCTCTCTAATTTTAAGTAAATGATATTACAACTTATTTATAGTTTACAAAATTGATTATAACCTTACGTACAAAGCTAAGTTTTCTTAGGTGCAATTTATCTTTACAATAACATAACGACATAAAAAAAAAACTCTCTCTAGAGCCTTCCTCTCAAACCACACGCTGAATCTTTAAGAACGTCATTGGCTCGCCGGCGACCTCCCCCTTCCGGTCGCCGGCGAGTCCCCACTTTGCCAAGCTTTGTTAAATTTCGATTTTCTTCCTACTTTATTCACGATTTCAAGGTTTTAGATTTAGTTTTCGCCTTCTTCTCAAATTTGTCAAATAAATAAATAAATAAATCAGGGTTGCTTTGCCGATCGAGCTAGGGGATCCTCAGCTACTCCGTTCCACTGATTTGGGTTGCCTGCTCGCTAGTCCGATTTCGCAGCAGCGACTGCGTCACTACGGTGGAGATCTCTGGTGTCTCGAATTTGGGTCAAAAGGCTAGGGTATGCCGCACTTCCTGTTTTATTTTGTTGTCTGCTTACTGCTTAGTTAGTATTAAGTTGGATATCTTGTGTTGTTTGCTTTTGGTTGATTGGGAATTCTGTTTTAGTCTAGTGGTTAGTTGTTTTGGATCCTTAAAATGTTTTCCTTGAAGGCTTATAAAAGACTTAGGGGGGAGATCCATCATCTCCTATGTGAGGGTAAGAATCTCTTGGATGATGATAAATTACTGCTTGAGTTAATTTCAACTTCAGTAGATTCAAAGGGTGTTTTGGGATTAACAAAAGAGCTAAAGGAGGAAGGAAATTTATTATTCAAGCAACGAAAAATTGAAGATGCTCTTGAAAAGTATGGTTATGCATGGGTTATTCTTGCTAGGTATGATTTTGTGGACGAGAAAGATATGATTGATTGTTTTGATCTTGCTCTCTCGTATACTTTTAAATTCCTGACTTGCTTTAGCGAGCAAAATGAGTTTAAGCAAGTGGGTCGGATTTGTTCAATCATCTTGGATTTCGACCTAAATAATGTTAAAGCTTTATTTAGAAGGGCAATGGCTACATTGGAACTAGGGAAAAATGAGTGGGCCTATTGGGACTTGTTGATGGCTGCCAATGTAGATCCTGCAAACCGAGAAATAACCATGAAACTTGAAAAGGTTAAGAAATCCCTACATGAGGATAGATCAAAAAAGCACTCCCATGAGGATATCCCAACAGGATTAGGTCTAGGCCTTCCGTCGTCAAAGAAGAAGGCAAAAGGTTTTTCAGGCAAGCAAGATAGAATCGATCAAAAGGATGCGCAGAGGGGGCATCCTACAATTGTGAGGGAATATGAATCTGGTGTGTATGATACGAAGGAAGTTCATGACCTAACAGCTGGAGTGGATGTGGGACAAAAAGGATGTCCAAATGTTGAAGGGGACAATTCTTCGACTCAAATTAAATAATGAAAGAGGTGATAGAAGAAAGCGTAGAGGAAGTTAAGACTGATTCCAAAACAAAGAAATTTAATCTGGCGGAGCCTAAGTATCGGTTTTCAAACAAGGGAGCAAATGATTTATCTGTTATAGAAGACATAGGAGCAAAAAATTGTTTAAGTGAGCAAGGGGAAAAAATTTCAACTAAGATGCGGTAAGAGGAGAGGGAAGAAAGGATGAAGGATGTTGAGACCATTCTCAACTTTGAAAGCTCAAATCTGGCGGAGCCCAAGTATCGGTTTGCTAGCCGAAGGAGGCCAGGCTCTTTTCTTTCCGTTCCAAGGAAAGTTTATCAAGTATTAAGGACGGGAAAGTCTACTCAGTACTTCAACTTTAGGTCTGGTTCTATGATGACTATAAGAGTAGTCCTAAGTTCAGATGGTGGAGTTAAGAGCAAAGAGGAATGCAAAGATAAGAATGTGGATGTTTCAAATGTGGTTGACATTTTAGATCAGAAAAGCGAGGGGAGTGAGTACAAAATCAATATGGAGTTGAATAGACAAAATATAGAGGACTCTGCAACCGAGGTTATGGATGAGTCCATGAATGGTGATGAAAATACGGGGGTCATAGGTAGCCGTTGTCATTCTACCAAGATTAAGAAGAATATTGGAAACGTATCCTGGTGTGCTCGAGCTTCAAGAGAAAAGCATCGTTCACGGCTCTCTATTTCAGCAATGAGAAAGAAGACTCTCCCTTGTCCACAAATGAAGAAGGGTGATCGAAAGAGAAGCTTTAAGGAAAAGACCAAGGTTTGTTCTTCATCTAATTGTCCTTCTGGATGCAGGTTGAATGCGGGCAAGAAAAGAAAGGAGCTGATTCCTCCATCAAGTCTTGATTGTCGTCCAAGGAAAAAGCGTCACTTTAGTACTAAGTCGTCTAGTAATGGTGTCTTTAATAATGTTTTGCTTTGTAATAATTGTATTGTTTCTAGTCTTGTAACCCACGAAATGACCTTCGGTCATGAGTAGTGGGTTTGTTTGTTCTTGTTGCTTGTATGTTCTTGTTGTAAAAAAAAAATTATCTTTACAATAAAATCCATTCACTTTATATTAGTTAATACTACCACTATTTTTTTTTAGTTGCAACATTTGATTATTTTAATACACTCACCAAAAAGTCAAATGTTGCAACTAAAAAAAACAGAGGAAGTACTAAATATAGCATAGCTAATAATTCAAGTTTGAATTTCTTCAAGGGTTGAGTTTTTCTACCCGTTTAACAAACATGTTAGGTTTGGATTGATCAAGTTACATCTCGTTTATTACCAACCTGACCCAATATGTTAACCGACCCTTTTTTATTGGGAATAGCGTCGGATTTGGGTACAATCACCCATACCCACTTTAAAAATGTATTTGAATGATGTGTTACGTTGAAATCCAAATCACTCATAACTAATCAAAATTAAGTAAATTAAAAGTTCATAACTCTTTTTTATAATTTTATCCCCTTAATTATTTACTTTCTATTAACTATATGATAAACAAAATTATTACATATAAGTATTTTGAACTTTGAAGCGGGCTAGGTTGGGATTAGGCGGGTGGTGGGCGAGGAAGGTGGAAATTTGATGGGTATGGTACTTAAGTGGGTGGTGGGGCAGAGTTAGTTTCATTTATGTACTTGGTGGGGGGCGGGGATGAGAATGCGGATAAAAAATAGAAATAGAGAAGGGGATGATATATGAGGCGGGGGTGAGAATGGAAAGCCAATATCCGCCTCGCCATTCTCCGTTGACAGCCCTATTTTTAATGTTGTCCCTACTGTTAATAATGATACACAAAGCCCTGTCAAAAAAAAAATTGGTACACAAAGCAAGCATATATGCATTAGAGCTGTCAAAAATTGACACAATAGGAATCAGATACAAAATTAATGGGTCAGTGTCAAATTTTCAACACATTTATATAAATCGAGCAACATGTGTTTTACCGTTTAATGTGCAAAGTTGACGGCTCGCAAAGAAAATATATCTTTTTAAAAAAAAAAAAATATTTTTCCTTAATCAAGGTTAAGAATGATTTGAATTAACCCCATATTTATCATCATTAAGCCCCGATTTGCCTGTTTAGGGTGGATATAATCAGCTTTGTTTTGTTGTTTGTTTATTTTTAGTTTCAAAGTACGTAGACGGTAGAACCTAAGTTTCCTAAAGAAAACAACGATATCTATCTAAGTAATATCAAATTTACAGTCAAGGAAATCGTGTGGCGGACAAGCTAGCCAACATAGGTATAGTCCAAATCGAAAGATTAGTTTATTTTGATGCTCCTCCGAACAATTTTTTTTTTGAATGGACCGGGTTCCCAATAAATTATTGTACACAAGAAACTATATGATACAGTCAGTTTTCATTTGACATATTAAGTTATTGTGAATCCGATCCTCCCAAAGTACAGATCAATCTGAAGTTTGGAACAAATATGATGTTAACCCAAACACATCCTAACCTTATGGTTAAACAGACATCCTTGTTATTATCCAAATGTCCCTCTATCTCTCTTTATAAAGGAATAGAGGTATGAGGATTTGTTGTTTGCCTATGGAAAAACAACTGCTCAAGGAACAAGGATCAACAACCTTCATAATATCGCACCGCTAAGGCTGAATCTGTATACATATACCAAAACTCTCCTCATGAACAGAAGCTACCCTAGCAAATCAAGAATTAAATGATGAGAAAATATCCAAAAATGTCCTTATAAACACTTTGGCATGAGCGAAGCTACCCTAGCAAACCAAGAATTAAATGATGAGAAAAATATCCAAGAATGTCCTTGTATATACTTTAGCACGAACAGAAGCTAGCCTAGCAAACCAAAGTCAGCAAAGCTAAATTCTATGGTCCTCGCAAAGGTTGGCAGGACCTGAAGTCCGTATTACAGCCTGGATCGATTTTCTTTATTCTTAAGCAACAACACTGAAGCTCTCCTCATGGACTCAAATGAGCAAAGCTAGCCAAGAATATTGCAAATTGCGAAAGGGGTATAGGCTCAAGTCCGCGCAATAATAGTAAAAGAGTATATGTAGATATAAACAGCCTCCTGATAAAGGGAGAGTGAGCTCTACCAGCTAAGTGATCCTCACTTCTGCATTTAAAGCTTAGTCGATCACCCCCAATGACTCCTTGACAAATAATACTTCAATCGACCTTTCCACTTTGTGCATTACCAACTTTGATCAGTTTTTGTTGCAAATGAAAGGTCTTAATACTCATAGGAAACCAACATAAGGGTCCAGAAAAGTTATACCTTACTAAAGCAAGTAGAAACAAAGGATACAAGATCTACATAATGCAGGTTAAAAAAGGTCCAAACTTCCCAAGTGCCAACTAGAAATATGATACCAGAAAGAAGTTATCGCAGAAGTCTCAGACTCACGCTGATTAAAGAACATCAATGAAATAAACTCTTCTAAATCAAAACAAATTGATCCGGTTCTAAATATTTCTCCTTTTGTATAAGCAAATAACAGTTTGAAGAGTTCTATTGAGGAGGAAGAGTTGACTACAATGCAGAAAGTAGGATGATGCAGAATCCTTTATATTTGCTCAAACTGGTTTGAACCTACTAAGAACCAGCCGAAACCAGCCATCCACTTCACTTAAAAGTGAGGAGGAGCAGAAGGGTCCAAGGGCAGAAATCGTCTTTTGGTAAGTTACATTTTGAGGGTGGAGAGGAATAGTTTGAATATAGACCAGAAGATACCCATCTCACTCTAGTCTATATAAAAATTGAAAATTTTCTCCACCCACAGCATAACTACTAATCAAGAAATGTTTTATCTGCTTGAACCATTCCACCCCTCCTCGCATAAGTGAAGTTCATGGCTGCTTGGCGGGTTCTTAGAAGTACCTACAAGTAGGGCTGGCAATGGGTCGGGTTGGGTCATAATCAGGTTGGGTTGGCGGGTTAGCGGGTTGAGAACCCCTTGACCCAACCCGACCTGTTAACTTAAACGGGTTAGGAATTACAACCCAACCCAACCTTATGATAAACGGGTCAACCTTCAGGTCGACCCGTTAAAATTTTTTTTTCGTGTTTTTTTCCAGGAAAAAATTAAACAACACAATTTATTGGCAAATAACCTTCAGGCGCCATTTCTCACTTTCTCTTAGGGTTTGTCATTTGAGTCTTAAGAAGAGCTAGAGTTTTTACTTTATTACTTTATGGGCCAGCCCAATTTTTTTGCTCTGAAATCTGAATTGAGATAGGGATTTTTTTAGGTTGTTTTTTTCATAAATGGGTTAAAATCAGGTCGAAATTTTCAACCTGACCCAACCCATTTAATTAAACAGGTTGGGTCAGGTCGACCCATTTAATTAAATGGGTTGAAATTTTCGACCCAACCCATTATTAATGGGTCGGGTTCGGGTTGGGTTGGCGGGTTGGGTGATATTTTGCCAACTCTACCTACAAGTCACCTTCACGATAGTTAGACCTGATGCATCACGTATATCAACAAAAGTTTAACATGAAAACAATAATGTCCAACAATTGTAAAATCATATGCACAAAATTAGACAAACAAAACATACTTCATATTACTATACCACCTCTTTCTAGACGTGGCCACGGTCCGGGCTGGGCCGGTTCAGGGCCGGTTCAAAGGCCGGGCCGGTTCAGCACGGGAGGAACCTGAACTGGACCGCTTAGTCACCGGTCCGGTCCGGTTCAGGTTCAGGGCTAGGAAATGGTAAACCTGAACCGGTTTACAAGCGGTTCACTACGGTTCATTGGGCGGTCCGGTTTAGGGCGGTTCAGGGCCAGCCCACCGGTTCATACGCATCAAGCCCCAACCCCCAATCTTCCCCAAATGAAGCAACAACAACAAATAATGGCGATTTTTGCAGATTTTCACAACTCCAAAAATTTCATGACAAATTCATCCAATATATTCATTTACTTATTTGCTAAATCGCAAATCGAAAATTCGGAAAAACTCAGTCAGTCATGTAAATGTTCTAAACCTAGAATCACAAAACAATAAACACACAAAGTTCAAACACAAAAAAAACAAAAAAAAAAAACAACAAATCCACCATTAATAATAGAAACAAATTAAGTAGACATTTAAACATGAAAATTGAAAAAAAAGAGGCATTTGTAGAGAGAGAAAGAAACACGGAAGAATTCTTGAGTCTTGACTCTTGAGTCTTGAGTTGTTGAAGATGGTGAACAGTGAAGGTTCTACCATGGCCGACCAAATTGAAGCCGTTTGTAGTGTTGTTGTGATTTTTTTTTTTGTACCGAATTGAATCTCAAAAACTCCACGAACCTGAAATTTGTGTTCTTGCTTTTTCTAAGGCATCGAAAATTCGAAACCCATCTGCAGTTTTGGCTTCTCTTGTGACTAAAAGAACTAAGCTTCATGAGTTGAAATGTTGAACTTTGAAGAAATTGAAGTGTGAAGATGGTGAAATTGGGTTTATGTGGAATTTACATTTAGGAATTGAGAATGGGCTTATTCCCTTATATTAGCATCTTTAAACCGACCTAAAGTCATAAACGGCCCACAAGCCTTTACATTACCCATATAAATTTCATCCACCTAGATTTAGACCATGAATCCACAATTGTGATTGTGAACTTTTCTTTGTTATTAAACGGGCCGTGAAATAGCCTTGAATCAGTTTATTTATTTATTTTATATATTTTTGCATAGTCCAAATTTTTGGTATGTCATTAGTATATTGAACTTATATATATATATATATATATATATATATTTTCATAGTTTAAGCATGGGGAGACACATAGGGCTCCCAAGGAAATACAACTAATTATAGATTTTGAGAATAATTAAATAATAAAAAACGAGGAAAATGAACTATTGACGATAAATAAGAATATATAACAAATATTTCATTACAATAAAATTTACAATGTCGAAGTAACAATTTACAATGTATAAGATTTTCTAATAAATATTTTCTTTATAATAAGAAGTTACAATATCCAAATATAAATACGCAATAAATAAGAATTTACAAATATGATAATTTCAAGACAATAAGAATTTATAGTATTTAATTCATTTACATTAAGAATTTACAATACAAATTTAAATGCTTACACAAATAAGAATTTACAATATATATGATTTACAAGAATAATAAAATTTTATATGTAATTCTTATAATCAAATTAATAAATTATTGGAAAACACCCCCCCTTTTGATGGGAGGGGGGGCTTGGACTTACATTTGAAAATTACAATATAATTTGGCAATTATATTGGAATTTTCAAGGAGTAAGCTGCCTACGTATCCCGAAGGAATCAAAGCCCACGTAGTTCTCTACGTACCTTATTTTATTTGAAGTCGTGGTTGACAGGTTGAGTACTTGAGTAGTTGACTATTGTTCAAAGATCCGTATGTTCCCCTACATTGGATGAACTAGATGATTCGGTTTCCATGAGCATCCAAGGATCATCTTCTTCTGCTTCATCTTCCCTTAATCCTTGCGTTCTTTTTTCGGCTTGATCCCAATCTTTCTTGCAAACGCAAATCTCGATGCTTTGTGGAGATAGACGAGATCTTTTTTCATCCAGCACTCTTCTACCTGCACTAAAAGCAGATTCCGAAGCAATAGTTGATGCTGGAATTGCAAGTATGTCGCTTGCAATTCTAGCCAAAATGGGGAATTGATTTTCCTTAAGTTTCCACCATTTAAGAATGTGGAAATCTGCACCTGTTTCAAATTGATAGGACAAATAATCGTCTACCCCCGCGCAAGCGGATCCGAAGACACTAGTTTTTTGTTTCTTCAATATGTTAGTAATTAAAGAATCAAAGCGAACAGTATTTGCATGTCCGGAAGTTGGAACGAATTCGGGGTCATAAATCGAGACATAATGATCATGAAGTTCCTCCAAAAGGTGTCTACACTTCAAAACATAACTGCCAACATCATAAGAAACACCTAAACATTGATAATAGAAATTTAGCAAGTTTGATAGGCCATCAAGTTTAAGCGCTGGATCAAGTATACAAGCAACACCATAAATATACGGAAATTCACTAAAATATGCAAACCACTTTACCTTCATGCTATCAAGCACAACTTTGATTTCACTCACATCCAATTTCTCATTGATGGCATGTACCACCTTAATGCATTCTACGATTACCAAATGAATGTTGGGTTCATAAACCAAAGAAAATGTGTTAGTAGCATTGTGAAAAGATTTAAGAACATCCCGAACAAGCATTGCAACTGTCCAATGATAATCAGTAATCAACATATCTTCTTTCGAAACAACTTCATTATATAAAGGAGTCATAACATCACGATACCTGATTGCATCATTCAGCAGTTTATAAGTAGAGTTCCATCGTGTTGGAGTATCAAGAGACCACACCTTCTTCGGCAAGCCGAATTCCTTACACAATGCCATGTACCTCCTCTTAACCTTGGTTTTTTTCTTAGGACCCTAACGATATTTCTAATGGGCTCTAATAAAGGTTGTAAACAAGCTATACCTTCTTGAACAGACAGGTTGAGTATATGAGCACAACATCTAACATGTAAGAATTGACCATCTAATATAAGCTTAAATGTACTTTCCTGCTTCAAGAAATCAATGGCCTTAGTGTTGGCGTTGCATTATCCATAGATAACGAAAATACTTTATCAAGCAAATGGTATTTCTTACAACACTCCATTAAACGGGCTTTTATGTTGTACCCACTATGACTCTCGTCCATAAGCTCAAAAGCAATAACACGTTTCGCAAAAACCACTCATCATCGATCCAATGGGCGTAACACACATAAAGGGTTCACTAAAACATGAGGTCCATGTGTCCGTTGTCAAGCTAATGCGACCGTTGAAGGTACGAAACATCTCTATCATATGACTTCTATAGAGATGAAATGCAGTTTGTGTGCGACGCTTAAGTGTGTTCCTAGGGACTTTCCTAAATGCTGGTTGCAAAGCAGTTCTATTGAAATATTCATATGCATCACTTTCCCCATGGTTGAACGGCAATTCATCAGTGATAACATATTTAGCAAATTCATCAATCATACGATCTCTATTGTAGGAGAAAGGCATACTGCGCGCGGCATCCGACCGAAGATACCCGTGGAGTTGTGTCTGTGTGTTTCGGTCCCCGCCACTGCTAACATTCTCTCGCCGTAAGGCCATGTTTGTTGGTCAAATGACGACCCAAGGTCCCCGTTCCACCACCGTTCCTCCGGTTGTAAGTCGGTGGTGGGTTGACGCCGCATTCTTGCAAAGTTGACAAATGCACTTCCATTGTCTCGGTTCGTTGGTAGCAACTTTTTCAAAGAATGGCCACACCCATGACACTTTTTTTGTTCCTTGAGGTTGTGAGCCACCAGCTCCGTCGTCGTCGTTGCCCTCGTCGGTTTCACCAGGCTTCATCTACGATATTTAAGTTAACATATATTTACTTATTGTCGATTAACATAATTAACATTAATTAGCTAAGTGCTAGTTTATTTACGTTCTTATTATGAATATTTATTATTGCAAAAACATTATTAATTAAACGAAATCACGATTAACTATCTTAATTTTTTTCGATTAATAATCACAATTAACTAGCTTAGTCATAGTTTATTTACGTACTTATTATACATAATTATTATTGCTAAAACATTATTAATTTTAAAAAATAATGATTAAGTAGATTAATTATTTAAGATTAACATAATCACGATTAACTAGCTAAGTGTTATTTGAATTACATAATTGTTATTGCTTAAATCATTTTTATGTAACATAATCATGATTAATTATCCTAATCAATATCGATTAACATAATCAGTTAATCACCATTACATAATTATTATTGCTAAAATATTATTAATGTATCATAATCATGATTAATTATCTACATTGACTTAATTATCTACATTGACTATTAGAATAATCACAAATAAATTGCTAAGTGATAGTTGATTTGCTAATTATTGAACACTAACCCGGTTGTTGCATGTTTGAAGCCGATGGTTGTCGGTTGGGTGGCTGCACAAAAACTTCATTATCATCTAACAACTGATGTTCTAAATCTTGGATGAAATCGCTATTGTCGATGGACGGTGAATTAGATGAACCACCCCTTCGGCTACTTGAACCACCGCTCTTACCTCTTCCAGTTATATTTTTGAAAAATTTTGACATTTTTTTGGAGATAGAAACTAATAAAGTAAAAAAATAGTAAAGCAATAGCTTAAAGAACTAAAACTTAGCTAAGTAGACAACAGAAAGCCAAACAAAAAATTAAGATGTTTTGCAATAAATAAAGTTGGAAAGTAATATATTTAAGTAGTACTCAAAGAAGTAGAAAGAGAAGGTTGAGTATGCGAGATTGAAAGAATTTGAGAGTATCAGATTGAGATGCTGAGAATTGTGAAGAATGAGAATGGTCGAAGGAGGTATTTATAGGAATTTTTTGGGGGGGAAATTTTTATTTTGAATTTCAATTTGGGTGGGGAAATCATGAAGTATGTTGGGAGATAGTTGATAATTGATGAATTGGCGTGAGCGGATGATAATTCATCCGTTCGGTGTTATAATTGAGGAGCAAAAGCTGCAACCTACAAGCAACCTACAAGATAGAGTAGCAAACGCGGATGATAATTTATCCGTTAGTAGAGATATAATTGAGGAGCAACCCGCAAATGAACAAGAGAGCTACATGATAATGATACCGAGATAGACCGGTAAAGCAAAAGCATGCATTCTCGCAAATTAATTCACTAGTCATATCATATCCAACAAGAACAAATAGGAACAACTTCGTATATCATATGAATTCTCTTTTTTTTTAAAACAAAGAATAGTTGCCCACTTGCCCCATGCCCCCACCTCTACCACGGTTCATCACCGATTCGGTGATCACTCCTTCCAACTTCATTTCTACTTGCAAACTTTTCTCTCTCTCTCAAATCAACAATTACAAAGTAGTTGCGGTGCAGTCAGCACTTTCCACCGAATTTTTTCTTTTTTCTTCTCCCTTTTAATCCTCATTCCTCTCCTTTCATCAACACCTAGGCTAGCTCTACAAGTAGGCCATTTTGTTTGAAGTTTCGAACTTCAAAACAAAGGAACCGACGAAGGCGGGAAGCTTGAGATGGGCGGTTCGGAGTTGAAAGGGCGGTTCCAACGTGGGCTTGACGTGGTGGTTCATTGGGCGGACTCGGAGATAGCGGTTTAAGGGCGGGTTAGTATCGGTCCCAAGAGCGGTTCAGAGTTCGGAGTTTGTGGGCGGGCCAATCCACGGTTCTTAACGGTCCAAGGTCCCGGGTTCTACGGGTTGTCCTGGTCCGGTTCTCCACCTCCACCACTTGACCCACGCCAACCCCGTCCAAGGTACAGGTCCCGGGCCGGTTTCAACCGCCTTTTTGGTGGTCCGTGCCGGCCGGGTCATCTTCGGTCCGGTCCAGTGCAGGCCCGGGTTCGACCCGCCCAATGGCCACCTCTACTTCATATTACTATGTCCAAAAATACACCAGTGGTGTACATATACAAACTCTCTCAATACAACCAAAAAATCAAATATGACTATACCACCAGTCCACCAAGCTGAATTAGATGAACACTGACTCTTCCATAAACGTGATGAAAATACGATGCGGCACCGGACCAAGTTGGATGAGGATCTCAGCTCGTAAGTCATCATCGATTTCATCATCAAAGCACGCCGTTCCCGCCCAGCCGTACGTCTCGCGCAATACCCTTGCCATCATCGCCGTCGGCACATCATCAACTTGTAAAATTGGTTCCCCGACAAGATGACAAAGGTGTAGACTTCTAATTCGCCACGAAAGTTCGTTATCCCTCTGATCTTTCAATGTATTTATTCTTGAAATTACCCGGGACAAATTTCCCGAGCAAACATCCAATTCCATGGCAGTGTTGATTGTGAAGGGTTGAATGTTGCCCAAATTTCGCAATTAGATGCTCAATTGATCCCTTTGATGGATCAAGTTATCCAGTTTGGTTTATTATTGAGATTATCAAATAGGTCGTTGTTTTTAGTGGATCATTAAACAATCATGCATGCTCAACAAAAAACGCATCCTTTGAATATCATACGCATATGGATTTGACATTAAGAACCGTAATAGAGAAATAAAGTTTTTTTCTTGAACGGAGAGAATCAACAGAGAAGAAAGAAACAAAGGGTATTAGGGCATTTGGGACCGAATTTTTTTTGGTGTCCTATAGTCCGTTTTTTCGGTCCAAAAAATAACGGTATTTTCTAGCCAAAATCGAGCCGGACCAAAATTTAGACTGTGAAGGCATTTTTGGCTTGCTCAAAACCCGTCCCAATCCAAAAAAAATTAGGGCCAGGTCCAAAACCGTGCCAAAAAAAATTGCATAAGCCCGGGCATTTTTCAGGCCATGTCATTCTTTTTAATTTTTTTTTAAAATAGTGTTCAACATAGATATAAATACGTATAAGGTGTTTTCAATAAGTGAAGATTAGAGTCTGATTTTGAATAAACAACCTAAATTATTTACTGTATAAATTGAATATAACTTTTGCTACATAATCCACAATATTATAATTTTTTTTACCATCAGATAGTGCTTGATATATGCTTCGAAATAAGATCCATATATAATATAGTTTTATAACTTATGAAAATATATTTATTTAGATGAAAAATAATATATTATTTATTCTTTATTTTAAATACATATAAAAATAACTATAAAAATAGTGTATTGTATGTGACAATAGCAATTATGACTTTCAAAAACATACTTGTATTAATTGAGTTGTATAAAGAAAAAAAAATACATATTTATAGTTTTGTATAGTAAAAAGTTAAAGTTTGATTTTGACTAAACTACCTAATAATATTATACAATAATAATTTTTTTTTTGTTACATAATTCAACAAATTATAACTTTTACATTATTCGAACTTACTTACAACTATAAAAATAAAAAATTTAGATGAGTATTTTATTTTTAACCAATCGTTGAATCACATTATAATAAAGAAGTTATAAGAAGATATAACAAGAGATACTAACATGATTATATTAAGAATAGAATTTTTAGAATTATTGAGAGAAAATAGAGTTTGAATTCCACCAAAATTATCTAAAAATTATAATACAATTGAGAATTATAACTTTTGCTACATACTACTCCATTCGTCCCATAATATAGTGCATATTTCATTTTAGGTGGGTCAAAGTCAAACTTTAAAATATTTGACCAAATATTCTCATTAATATATACAAGAAAACATACTCATGTCGGATCTTGTTAAATTCGTCTAATGTGTAGTTTCATAATATCAACTTTTTTTTTTAATTAACAAGAAATTGAATTTGAAGATATCGAAGGTTAAAGTTCCGTTTTGAAGACCATGTAAAAAAGAAACAAGCACTATATTACGGGATGGAGGGATTATAATATTACACAATTTCATTATAAGTGAATGGAGCTTGATTTGCACTAAAACAATAATCATTAATTAGGAATATAATTATATTACTATAATTAATACAACCATGATCAAATGTCTCCCAATAAATATCTAATTTATCTTATATATTATAGCAAAACTAATGAGATGAATGTAATTCAATCATAAAAAAATATATCCGTGCATCACACGGGATTCAAAATCTAGTTTACCTATATAAAAAAAATGGTAGATTATAAAGTGTAGTATATTGTACCCTTTAGTTCTCTAATGTGGCAACTCGTCAAGATAGGACGTGGATACCACATTTTTTTTTCTCAACTAGACAACTTTTTTGTAGGCCCCTTTCGGGAACCACTTTGATAAAAAGAATTTCCTCTAGGGTGCTCTCATAGGAGTCACTCACCCAAAAGTCCAACAAGCCCTAACCCCCTACCCCACCCCCCCGCCTTCCACGAAATTTGCTTAGTGCTTACACCATGATTTAAACTTTAATTTCCCATATGAGAGATAAAAAGTCATCTCTATTCTATATGTGAACACCTGAGGATTTGGTGTCCACCCTTAATGACCAAATTAGCCCCAACTATCAACACATATTACATATCCAACCCGTTATACTTAATAAATTTAAAAAAGAAAAAAATAGGGGGAAGACAGTTCCTAACAAATTGCCGAGCGGTAAATAAAAAAAAATAGAGAAAGAAAACAACACTTCACTTGAACACACGAGTACATGATAGTTTCTTCTTCATTTCTTCCTCTTCCAACCTACAAATTCTCTGTTTTTCCTCTCATTTCTTCCTCTTCCAAACCCCTATACAATTAAAAACTGAAAATCGACATCAGGTATTTACAAAGCGGAAATAAAATTGATTTCTTCAGAATCCGTGTACAAATTTACAAATCTTACACTCATTTTTTTTATTTTGGACGCAAAGATAATTGAAGCGTCGTAGACAATCAAGAGCAGCAAGCAAAGCAGTAGCAAGTTCAATAAGGAAAACAAAAAAGGTATTCTTACTAAACTTGAAATGTAAACGAGTTGTATGGAATCAAAACTCAATACATTGACAAAAACTTGATTTATCCGTGAATTTCAGGGAATCAAATTATATTTTTTTTTGCAGAATCAAAACTCAAAATTTACAGTGAATCAAAACCAAATAAAATGGTATTTACGCATGGAAAAAAAAATCAATTTTTCGAAGATAAACAACGAATAAGAAACAAAAACCAAAATTTTGAGGGAATAAAAAATAAATTTGTTGAGAAAATTAAAATTCACGTAATTTCGAATGAAATGCTAAATTTTTTTACTAATCTTGCTTATTCACAACAATCAAAATCAACCACAACACAAATGTAAGAAAATTGACACAAATTGAACCAAAACGTAGAAAATAATGAAGAAAAAACATTACAAAAAAAAACAAATTCCAACCGACCTTTGCTCAAGAGAGGGAAAGCAAGGAAGAACCACCATCACAATTCCGCAAGGGCAACCACCACCGTCAATAGACGCTTCACTTGAATCAATTTTCGTGGGAAAATTTGCAAATTTCAGACTTTCCTCTCCTTGGAATATTCACAACTAAGCAAGGTTGGATTTTCATATAAAAGATAAAGAGTGATATTGCAACCACTGGTGGGGAGTGAGGATTGTTTAGGGGTATGAATACTTGAGATAGAGAGAGACGAC
Organism: Beta corolliflora; assembly: GCA_947648045.1. Classification (NCBI taxonomy): domain Eukaryota; kingdom Viridiplantae; phylum Streptophyta; class Magnoliopsida; order Caryophyllales; family Amaranthaceae; genus Beta; species Beta corolliflora. The sequence goes on along the minus strand of CANSZD010002516.1, from coordinate 59,386 downwards.
GGTGGGGTATGAGGAGGAAACAGAAGAGCTGAACAATCTTCATATAAAATGACAATAATCTCTAATTTTTTGTTTTAAGTTTTAACTAACTTTACAATCTACCAACAAAACAAACATGCAATATCACTCTTATATGATTTTGTAGTTAATGAAAATATTAAAAATATACAAGTCAGCTTACATGTATAATTCGTGTCAAACTTAAACACGATTTCAGGTGTTCATATACTTTTTTAGTTATTACATTGTTGAACTAATATATTTACCCTTGACAAAACTTTATAATATAATTTTTGTTAGAAATTATTAATCGATGTAATATGCAATTAACTCAATTTTGATACCGACTTCGCACGTATAACGTGCATATAAGACTAGTCTCTATTATATAAGGTAACTCTTGAGCATTTGGTGTCCACCCTCTTTACCCAAAATACCCCTAATAATCAAACAAAATTACATAAGCTACCACAATTTAAATTAAAAACGGAAAACTAAATTAAGAAAAATAAAAAGAGGGGGAACTGATCCCTTAGCAGTTACTAGATTTCCTGTAAAAAAATAGTTACTAAATTTACAACAACAACAAAAAAACCCCACACACTGACACACGAACACTCTTCATCTTCGTCCTCTTTCCAAACTACAATTTAACCGCAAATCCTCAATTCTTCCTGTGCATATCTTCAATTAACTGTACATTCTCCGTTCTTCCTCTTCGAAGCCCCTACACAATTATAAGCTGAAAATCAACAACAGGTAATTACAAAGCAGAAATATAATTGATTTCTACATAAACCCTCTACAAATTTAAAGTCTAACTTTTTTTTTTGTTATTTTAATCTTGGAAGCTAAGAAATTGAAGCACCATAGACAATCAAGAGCAACAAGCACCGCAATTGCAAGTTCAATGAGAAAAATGAAAAAAGGTATTCTCACTAAACTTCAAATGCAAATTGTTTGTATGAACAAGGAAGAAACCAAATTTTACATAATAAGAGTATAAGACTGTAAATTTCTACCTCCCCATACTCTCAAAATGAGGTGCACTCCAACACTCCAAATTTTCTGATAATTTTGAATTGAATTGGTTGAGAGGAGGTAATGGTAATTAAAAAAAATTTGCATCGAAAACACCTTAATCTAGGCTCCAACTAAAGTTAGAATTGAATTGCTATTCAAAGTGTAGTGAAACCTCTCTTTCTCAACTCCTAAAAATGGTTGAGAGCAGGAGGTTTAGAGAGAGAGGGGACGAGGAGTTAGAGTAAGAGAGCAGGTGAAACACAACTACAGTAACAAATAACAAACCTTAAATAGCATCACAAATCAATAGAAAAAACTCATTACTATATGTCTATATGCATTTATATTATAATGGTGTTTAAAGGACCTTCCAGACCAATTTAGTTTGGTTTGGGTTTTGTTGGGCTTTGGCTATGATGTTCTTCATCATTCATTCTATCTGATTAATTTACCCATTAGGAATTAGGACACAATTAAAAGTTATGGCTCCTTTGCTGAAAACCAGTATTTTATATGTTTATTTTGTATACTTATGTTTATTTTCTATACTTTGATGTTACATTTTGTTGCGATATTGAGATGTTTGCTAATTACATAAATGTGGTTTTTTCACCATATACCCCCGACAAATTAAAAAATTCACCATATACCCTCAATGTTCCAAAAATTCACCATATACCCTTGAGTTTTCGAAAACGTTCACGAAATGCCCTTTTTCTAACTTCCGTTAACTCTCCGTTAGCTTTATTTACGATTTTGCCATTACTAACCCTAAACCCTAATTCTAATCTAACCCTAACCCTAATCTAATCCTTACCCTTACCCTAATCCTAAACCTAAACCCTTACCCTTACACTAAACCCTAACCCACCCAGCCCCACCACCCCTCCACCCCCGGCCCCCAAACCCCCAACCCCCTCCCTCCCCTCCACCGCCGCATCCCTCTCTCCCTTCCACCGCCACATCCCCCCTCCCTCCCTCTCCCCTCCGCCGCAGCCCCTTCCCCACTCTCCCGCAGCCCGCAACCCGCGTAGCCCGAGAATTCGAAAGCCCCCACCTCCTCATCCCCTCCACCGCCGCATTCTTACCCCTCCCCCCCCACCCCAATAGCAGCGTAGCCACCGGCGTCCCCCACCCCTCGCAGGCCGCAGCCCACCCCTCCCTCACCCTCGAATGATTTCGTCTTCCTCTTCGCTCTTTCGATCTGGGTTGCTCAGATCTGGGTTGAATTTTCACCGCCAAGGGAAGAGAGAGAAGCGGTGCATCGAGCATCTCATCTGTTCCAAAAATTCTAGTGGGAAGGGGGTGGGGGGGAAAATCGACTGGGGAGAGGGGAGGGGGGGGGAATTCGACGGGGAGAGGGGAGGGTGGGGTTAGGGGAATTCGACGGGGAGGGGGGAGGGGGTGGGGTAATCGACGGAGAGGGGGGGGGGGGGAATCGACGGGGAGGGGGAAAGGAGGGGGGAATCGACGGGGAGGGGGAGGGGGGGGGGGGGGCAGCACGGTGGAGTAGAGGGGGAGGGGGTGGGGGGGCCGGGTGGGGTGGAGGGAGGGGGAGGGGTGGGGGGGTTGGGGTGGGGTGGAGGGGTTAAGTTAGATTAGGGTTTAGATTAGGGTTAGGGTAAGGGTTAGGGTTAGATTAGAATTAGGGTTAGGGCTTAATGATGGCAAAATCGTAAATAAAGCTAACGGTGAGTTAACGGAAGTTAGAAAAAGGGTAATTGGTGAACGTTTTCAAAAACTCAAGGGTATATGGTGAATTTTTGGAACATTGAGGGTATATGGTGAATTTTTTAATTTGTCGGGGGTATATGGTGAAAAAACCGTACATAAATGTTGTTACATTTTACTTTACACGACTTTGTGATCAAATTGTATTGGGCTTTTAGATCTATACATCAATTTTAAGTTTATTTTCATTGATATTGATATGCACTTATAAAGTTGCCATATATAATAGAGATATTACTAAAGTTTGTGATTAAATTGAGCTTTATACTGGGCTTATCAGATATTCGTTTAAAAAAGAGATTATTATCTCAAATTGAGCTTCGTATTGAGCTTTGAGATAAAATCATTTGTGATAAAATTGCATTCAAAATGATATAAACAGAATAAAAGATATATAACACTAAAGGTCGGTATCGAGTTAGAATAATAAAAGACGCGAAAATCCCTATAAGAATTCAATACAATAAGAATATTAATCATTGTTAAAATTAAAATTATATGACATGGGTGGAAAAAGAGGAGAAAATAGATGAGACATGTTACCAAGAATGGAATAAGTAACGAGTGTGTAGATTAAAAAAGAAAGCAAAAAAGAAAAGTGCGTATATTAAAAAGAAACAGAGGGAGTATAAGTTATCAAATATGAGTAGGTAGTCACTATCTCTATTCTATAAGGTTACTAATCATTCTTAAATAAATTAAATGTAAGTTATTGATCCTTAAAATTATAGGGTAAAATCGAAAAAAAGGTATATATATTTAGTGGTGTCAAACTGTATTATATTGCTATAAAATGCAAATAAAACACTAAATATTTAGGTTAAATAATATTATAAAGCTATAAAATTGCATTCAAAATGATATAAACAAAATAAAAGATATACAAAGGCTAGAACTGAGTTGAAATAAAAGTTGTCAAATCTCTATGAGAACCCATACTATATGGTTATTGATCATTGTTAAATAACTTTAAAATAATTTTATTAGTCCTTAAAAGTTATAGTTGGATTAAAAGATAAAAAATATAAACATCTAACTTTGATAACGATTTTGCACGCATCGCGTGCATATAAGGCTAGTACCATTAAATTCAAGTGTCCTAGATCAACTAGGTAACCTACAAATACTTGCTTTTACCCAAAAAAAAAAAATGCCAGTACGGCTATTTGACAGTTTGACTGTACTCTCCCGTTTCAATTTCTTTCTTTATTGAACTTTAAAAATGGCGTTTCATATCATAACATTACCACTGAAAGCTAATTTCAATAAATCAGGTCAACAACTATTCCAAACTCTCTCTTTCTCCTCTTTCCCTCAAACTAATAATCCAGCACTTACCTTTCATCGCCGACCAACACTTTTCTTAATTGTAAGTTACTTTTCTTAGCTTTACTAGTACTTGCATTTTTTTCTTGAAAAATGTAGTATTATGATCAATTTATATGTTATGGGTATTTTAAGTTGATGTTAATTTACCTAATATTTACAAAATTATTTTATCAACAAATGGTATCATCATCAGAAAACCAGCAAAATGACAGGCGGTTCAATGGACTCAATTGATAAACCCAAGAACATCCTTAATAGCCCAGAACTTCTTCAGGTTTGTAAATCTTTTTTCTAAAAAAATTTGTTGCTTTTTGTTGTATAATGATTTTAAAGGTATGATGAATATCCTTGCATAGCTGCGCGGAAATTGGGGATCTTTCCTTGCAATGGACAAAAATCGAACCCTTGTCAAAGGGCCTCCAACCAACTAGGCTAACCTTGATTTTTATATGGTATAATGATGGGTTGACTTGACATGGTGTGAATTTTTTTTTTGCAGTATGTATTGGAAACCAGTGCTTATCCAAATGAGCATGAGCAACTCAAGGAAATTAGACTTGCTACAGTCGAAAAATATCCCCATTTGTATGTATATAAATCTCTCTCTCCTCAAAACTTGCTATGATAACTGATTTTTGTGCTTTAATTATATCACAGGTTGCTGATTAAGTCTGGAATTAGATTGAGCTTAGACCTTAGTGTTGAAGACCTTGTAGAAATATTTATGGAGTTTGTGGTTGTTAATTGCACTTACGTTTGTCAACCTAGGCATAACTTTATTCTTGATACAATCCTTTGGCAAAAAGTTTGTTAAATTCGATCTAATTCAGTTCATCTAGTTTTAGCTCTTTGTGTCGTGTTACCATGCTTCCAAGTCGATCACAACGTTCCACATGTTCTTTTCCATTTTGAGTGGCCTTCATTGTTGATAATTTTGTCATGGTCGCAAGTGGTGAATTTTTTGTTCGAAATGATTGGTTTGATAGTACACTAACACTAGATTGTTGGTTTAATTCCTTGCTCGACTTGATTGGTTTGGCAGTACACCAATAACACTATAGTATAGGGGCGTAGTTCCCATGATGTAGATTTTTATTGTCTCGTGCTATCTCACCCTTGTTGGACCTTTTTTACCCAATTGATGATGTAGTGAAGGAAAACAAATTTCCAACCATTTTTATCCCATTGAGAAATACTGTGATGGAAGTGTTTATAAATGACCCAAGAGCGCACCATCAAGCACACTTACAGAAGACTATCACGATGGAGGGTAAAATATCGACTTGGTCATGGCCATTTCTTCTTTCTCAAACCTATCTTATCCGCCCTGTTTGATTCAATCGAACTTTTCTTCGTACCGTATCAACTCCAAGCTATTCAATATGCGTGCTTCACTGCTTCTCTTATCAAACTGTTTCTTTTATTATCGTATTTAAGACTTATAAGTAGAGCTATGTGGGTAGCATGGATGTCAAGGGTGCATATTTTCTCTATCTTTTTAGGTACACAATGAATGTTCCTGCTGATGAAGCACAACTTCTTTCAATCATATTAAAGTTGATGAATGCCAAAAACACCCTGGAGATCGGCGTTTTCACTGGTTACTCACTTCTTTCCACTGCCCTTGCTCTCCCTGATGATGGCAAAGTATATCATCCTTCAACATGCTCCTCTCCAATTTTTCTTTCTCCGCTTTAGCTGAACTGAAAATGAATAGGAACATGGTATGGATTGAACACATAAAAGGTTGTTGCAGATTATAGCGATGGACATGGACAAAGAAGCTTATGAGGTTGGACTACCTTTCATTCGAAAAGCAGGAGTCGAGCATAAGATTCAGTTTGTTGAAGGAGCTGCCTTACAGATCTTGAATGATCTCCTAAACAATGTAAGATTGCAAGACCCTTTTGAAAAAGGGACACTGTTTTAATGTTGGAATGCATTCTATCTTAAGTAGTAGGAAAACTCTATTTGGCTAAATTTTAGCTAGGAAAGTTGTGGGCCATACATAGTGTTTAACTTATAAAGATGTTCCCATTAGTGATTAGACTCATAAGACAAAATTTAGCCAAATAGCATTACTCTATGCAATAGGTAAGATTAATTTTCAAGATTCATGTAAAAATATATGCAGGGTAAAGAAGGGACATTTGATTTTGCATTCGTGGATGCTGATAAGAGAAACTACAAAAATTACCATGAAGCGTTGTTGAAACTTGTCAAAGTTGGAGGAGCCATTGCTTATGATAACACCCTTTGGTTTGGTTCTGTTGCATATTCTGATGATGTTGATTTCTTCGAGGATCGTGATCAAGAGAACATGTCTTTTAGACAAAGTGTTCGAATCGATACAAAGGAACTGAATCACTATCTTGCAAGTGATCCAAGAGTTGAGTCTGCGCTTGTTTCTATTGGAGATGGTGTTACTCTTTGCAGGAGAAAGTATTAGCTAGGCCCTAGGAGGAGGAATGATAAAAACTTCAGCAGAATATTACGTCCACAAATAAACATCGTGTTTGATTTTCAAAGTCTACATATACGACTTTTTCCATTAATGTGTTTATTACATTTGTAAAAATTATGAAACTTTAATGTATTGATACTATACATTGTGAATTTGTGATACATCCTACCAGTTTAGAGCTTTGCTTTCGTTACCTCAAAAGAAAACCGGTATACCCTCCATCTAGAAACGGAGACAGTCCCCATAGCAAGCATGTTACTGCCCTTTTTTTCTCAGGGGATCGCCTCTTTGTTTCTCAACCTCTGAGCTGGTTGACATGCATTTCAAAAAATCAGACAAGTACAAGAGATTCAAAATTATCCCTGTGCTTAATAACATGCATGGTTATGTAAGGTTCCAACATACATATTAGCAAGGAGTGTTGAAGACTACCAAAAGAAACCATCTTTTACTGATGTCTCATTTGTTATCCATTTTATTGGTCTACTCAGTACTCAGTTTATCTACGCAAAGCACATATGAGGTGAATATTTTTTTTTGAAATTGGTAAGGAAAAATGCCCTACTAGATCAGAACCTTGCACAGGTTAGTTTGACCGACCTAACTACACAGGTAAGACCCTTTGGAGGGGGAAGGTTAGGGAATCTCCCCTGAAAAAAATGCCTCTAGTGGGGTTTGATCCCTCAATTTCAGTGAGATGCAAACCTTACCACCCTCGCTACTCGCCAATCGCCACTCTCATCTACATACCACTGCCACCTATCTATAACCCATCTACCAACATTGCCTTTACACAGCAGCCACCGCCAACCTCATCACTAGACCTCTCCTAACCAGTAAGGCAGTAACTGAACTTCTATTCGTCGCCCCTAAAGTACTTAAAATCGCCCCAACAACCTTGTGAATGTACCATTCTGCCCTTAACTCCTTTTTACCATTTTACTTTACTTGAGCATTGAAATTTATCCTTCATTTGAAATCTGAATTTTACCAATATACAATTCTCTCTAAAATCACCAACAACCAATCACAACTCATCACCCAACGCCATCATCGCCAGCAACCCAATGCTATCATCGCCGGCAAGGATGTCTTCTTCAGACGAAGAGGTAAATTGTTTTTTTTTTTTTACGTCTGTAATCATCGCCAACGTTTGGCCAGAACGTTGGAACCCTCTATATATTTATCTCCTTCTGTTATTTAACTTTTTACAAATCAAATCGTTTTTAAAAAATTAAAATAAGATTAAACTAGTATTTGTGAATATTGTGATATTTTCGTGTAATAAAAGATGATTTGTTTTTTCAGGAGCCTGTTGGTGATCGGATTAATTATAACCCGTATTTCGATAATAGTCCAGAATTTGAAACGCGTGATGCTGCTGCCGAGTGGTGTAGAAACATTGCCGTTGAGCTTGGGTTTTTCTTGACGATCACTAGTCACAAAAAGAAGTATCAACTTTTGGATTGTGATCGTAGCAAGAAGAAGGAACCTCGTGATTTCAGTTCGGCAATTAGAAGAAAAACAAAGAGAAAAGCATGTGGCTGTGAGTTTCGGTTGTTCCTCGTCCCAAAAAACGACTACGCGTGTTGGGTGGTCGAGACTAGGGTTGAACATGGGTTTCATAATCACCCAATGATGTTATACCCGGAGGGCCATCGACAAATCTACCGGTCTTAGTCCCGCGCCAAGAAGTTAGTTGGAGAACTAACTTCATCCCATGTGAAACCACGAAACATTATGAAAGCCATTGAAGGTGCATTTCCGTCTTTGAAGCCTAACATGAGGCACATATACAATTGCGAGATATATTGAGACGGGAGAGATCGGAAGCGTAAATGCGGCCAACGGTTTCTTCAACAGCCGTTGAAAGCAAGTATCTTTTTGGATTCAATCGGACGAGATGGGTAGGGTGACACATACATTCATTGCACACCCGACGTCCGTGAATTTAGTGCGTACATATCCGCACGTGATTCACATTGATGCAACGTACAAGACAAATAGGTACTTGTATCCTTTGGTGGAGATTGTTGGGGTGACACCAACCAACAAGAATTTTCTTGTTGCATGGGCATTGTTGCAACATGAGGATGCTCGAGTTATCGCTGGATGTTGGACGAGACTAAAGAACCTCATTGGTAGTGTGGCTCCGAATGCCATTGTCACTGATCGAGATTTGGCTTTGTGCAAATATATCTCGGAGATTTTTCCCACATCTGCACATCTACTTTGCACCTGGCATATCAATCATGATGTGGAGGCCTGGGTAACAAGGAAGTGTGGTGGGAAAAGAAAGATCGGAATTAGCTTCGGACGAGGAAGTTGGGCTAGGGTAATGAAATCCAAAACCGAGGCCGAATATGAAATAAATGTAGCCGGCATGATGGAGGAGTGGGGTACGGTTGGGAATACCACATCCATTGATTTTCCTACCTACATCCACGGGACTTGGCTTGTGCACAAAGAGAAGTTTGTGCAATGTTGGACTAACCGAGTAAGACACTTCGGTAACACAACCAACAACAGTCGAGAGCTCTCATTCGGCTTTGAAAGCGTGGATTGCTACTCCAACTGAGGCAATCGACACATTGTTTATGCAAGTTGATGCTTTTGTTTTAGGGCAGTTGAAAGAGATAAGAAACTCATTGGAAGCATCGCGGCGTACTCATGGGACTGAATTTGATCCGCCACCATATAGCGCATTGAACGGTATTTGCTCTCAATATTGTTTGGAGCTAATTCAGAAGGAGCTTGGAAGAATAGCAGAGCTTGACTGGGATTGGAGTAGATGCGGATGTGTTGTTGAGACTACGCATGGCATTCCATGTGCTTGCCATACTTTTTTCTCCTTGCAATCGGATCAACTCTTATACACTCGGGAGGTTGATGCATTTTGGTGGAGACTAGCTATTGGTGATGGGACAGATTCGGGCGAGATACTATCGGAGTGCGATCGGGGCCGTCGGTTCTTCGATACATTAGTGAACGAGGTACATGATAAAGATCCTGCGGTCATGAGATCTATTTCTCGGGTACTCCATTCAAGACTCCACCCCGAACGATATTCCTTTGAGGAGCCTGATGTTAACGTGACGAGTAAGGGTCGTTCTAAGTTGAACAAGGGCATGCGACGGGAAAAAGTGGGTGGGAGCATGTTATGGGCAAGTCTCCTAAGGGTAAAGGCAAAACTTACGGGTCGGCTCCTGGTAATAATATATTTGTGTATATACTTTAATTGTTTGTTTCGTATAATTGTATTTGCGTATAATTGTAGACATTTAATTAAATTGTTGTATATTAACTTTGCGGGGGTGGAGATTCGATATGGAAAATTTTCCATACTTTCATAAACTTCCACTAGCCATCCAACACCACATAGAAGGCCGGCATGATGTAGTTCTTGATGGTAATTGTGGTTTTCGATGCGTAGCGAGATGCTTTTTGTTCCAGCCAAGAAAATTGGGACATTGTACGCCGATCAGTAGTGAGTGAGTTGAATCAAAATGGTCGTCAATTTCATTGGGTCTATGGTCGAGACCTCAAAGAGGCAATTAGGCGTGTTCGATGGGAAGGTAAAGGTTGTGGGGAGGAACATTACATGGAGGCCATTGCGGACTTGTACCCCATTGCGAACCACTACAGATGTACGATCTTTTTTTTCGCTCTTAATGGTCGTATTGATATGTCGACTACAGTTTTCCCACTTGATGTTGGGGGCATGAACGCTTTGCCACAAAGGGAGTTAGCCATAGCTCATTTAGGGAGTTACAAGCATTTTATTCGGCTTCAACTTCGCGAGGTCATCCGGTCCCTACTATTCCTCAACAGTGGTTTCGAGTTGCTTCTCAAGTTTGTTCGTCCTTGGGCAAGTCATTATTCAAAACGGATAGCACAAGTGGGATGATTCATCTACCTCAACAACCCCAACAACTACTTCTTAGTTTTACCTCTTGCTAGTTGTACTAATGAACCAATTGTGTTAATTTATGAACTAATTGTGTTGATTTATGAACTAATTGTGTTGTTGTATGAACTAAATCACAATATAACTAATTAAATATGCAATTACTCATAATTAACAAGCATTAAAGTGTTATGATTTAAAAAGCATACATAAACATTGAGTTGAAATTAATAGCTAAAAGTTGTTTAACATAACTAAAACCCGCTACTCGTTCTCTTCATTCGTATTGTGTAACACTTTGTTCCAATCCTCAATGAGTTGCTCAACATTCGCACGTGCATCATCCCATTCATATTCGTCCCGATGTTGCATGAATGGACGAATCCTCTCTCGTGTCTGACACTTCAGGAGAATTCTATCCCCCCCTCCCAAATCTCCATAGCTACATGTCCACCAAAACTAGGGATAACGGACCCAACAATAGGTCCTCCCTGGCAACCGGACCTCGTGACCTTCCGGCTAAGGTCATCGGCATCCTTCCCCTTTCGACTCTCGACGGTCGATGAACTCCCCTCGCCGCGTATAAACCGCCCACCCCTACCCTTACGTACATTCCAACGATCACTTAGTAGGCTCTACAATGGATCTCTCTCAATTCCCGCATAATTGCATCCCGAACATCATCATCGTAAAGAACATCGGAACCCGCCTCATATGCATCCCTCTCATCCTCATCCCCCTCATCCATCTCCCCGATGCTCCCTTGCATCGTACGATCCACCAACCCCCTCATCGTGTCAAGCCGACGCGTCGCGGACCGGTCGGCTTCATCCGCGCCCTCCTAACTCGAAGGTGAAACACCACGTGAGTGGGATGTCGCGGACTGAATCCTCGTTGTGTATGCGAAACCCGGGAAGTGTCTTCCCGGCAAATTGTCGAAACCCAGATGGCTATTCAATACAACAATATTATTTAATAAAATAATTATTAATAATTCATAATTCAATATATTAACCATACAACAATAATTATTAATAATTAAAACATATTATTTATAATTTTTTACTACCTATAATAATAATTATTTATAATCAAAACATATAACATTCTACAACCTACAATATTAATTATTTATAATCAAAACTTACTATTTCTAATTTTCTACAACCTACAATAATAATAATTAAATTAAAACATACTAAATCATATTATATGAATTATTTTTATAAAATATTCAAAAAAAATATCACTTACATTTCATGAATTAATAAAATAATAACATTTTAAATATGAAAATATAACATAAATAACAAAATTAATAATAACAGAAATTTAAAAGAAAAAAAAAAATTTCGCTGCTTCCACAGAAGCAACGTTTGGCTGTAACGTTGCTTCTATGGAAGCAACGTTTGGCTGTAACGTTGCTTCCATGCCAGACGTTGGCTATTTTTTTTTCAAAAAAAATTACCTGCGATGCTTCCGCCTCTGCTGCCGCCATCTCCGCCGCTGCCGCCGCCTCCTCTACAGCTTCTTGCCGGCGTCTTGCTTCTATAGCCCTAGCAACTGCATCCTCCGTTTGACGCTTGAGTACAATTTTCTTTCGTGGCCTTGGATTTTCTGACATTTTTTTGGTTTAGATGGTGGTGATGGTGGCTGTGGTGGTGGTGGTGATGTTTTTGTGAAGAAGGATGAGAGGGAGGTGAAGAATCTGATGAAGATGAAAAATGGTGAGATGAGAGAGAAGATGGTAGGTGAAGTAATTAAGTAAAAATAAAAAAAGTTAAATAAGGGTATAATGGTCCAAGCATATAATAAGTGGGGCGATTTTAAGTAGTTTGGGGGCGATATTTAACAATCCCCGGCAGTAACCACTACCATCCCACATCCCAATACTTTTTAAAAAGGTAATTTTAATTATAAATGTAAAAACTGCAAGAATCATAACAGAAACATAGCTCTTTTTTCTTAAATCATAGGTTATAAATCATACTACATTCGTTTCACAACACATGCAACATTTGCTTTTTTACGTATTTCAACATGCTTCTTTGGACATTAATATCTCTAATTGCGTATAAGTAAAAATTATAAAAAGTTGATATTTGGAGTCCTCGCATATAAACAAATTTAACACAATCCCACTTCAATATATTTTTTCTTACATAATGGTAGAAAAATTGTCAAAGTTGATTGATGAATATTGCCCAAATAAGAAATGTTGTATATATTATGAAACGGATGTAGTACAAAATTATTCTCGAAATAAACCTTTTGAAGGGGTACTACTCCAAGTTATCAATAGATCAAATTGTAAAGATGGGGCACCATTGGATTTGGGGGTTGAGATTGTTACTCTAGTAGCGTCAAAATGTTCTATTTGTTAGTACTTTATTCCAATAATATAGATATATGGAATTTGTTATTTTTATAGTTATATTAATTTTCTAGGAAATAATATATGCAATCCTTAGGGCTGCATATGAGAGATTAAAGATGAAAATATTAACTAATAAATAAGTATTAATTACATCGATTGATGCGTGAATATGTCCTAAATTCCTAAATTAATACTACTCCCTCCGTCACAAAATGTTTTTCCTGATTCTTGAAATGATGATACTTTATTATTACCCTCATCAAACAATTTATATTTCATTTTTGCTCTCATTTTTACATGGAAAGTTGTAGGAATATGAATCACATTTGATATTTATGCTTATTTTTACATGGAAAGTTGTAGCCACATTTAATATTTACATTTTTTAATACAAACACTTATCTCTAAAATACAAGAGTACTATAAATATTAAAGAAAATGGCAATTTCCATAATTCCTAACAACATGTGTAAAATGAGAAACAAGCACTATAAATTAAGACAAAAGGAGTATTATAGAAAATGTGCTTATATGTAACCATAAGGACGGTAAATACAACCTTTTCTATTACATTTAATACCACTTCTATAATAATTTGTCTAATGTGCAAAAGTAGTGAAATATTGTTAATTCGTTTTACCAAAAAAATTGTTTGTCAATGTCTTCTTTTTAAAAAAATTGTTTGTCCATGCATTAAAAAGAGGGAGGAAACTTTATTGTGCTCTATTGAGATAGACAAGTGGCAAAATTCCAAGAATAATATGATAATGCTGCATCGAACATCATCAAAAGATCGCGTGGCCTAATGGATAAGGCGCTCGCCTCCGGAGCGGGAGATTGTGGGTTCGAGTCCCACCGTGATCGATTTTTTCTCCTCAGCCTGTAATCAGTACCCTAAATTTCTCTAAAATAGCATTTTACTATCTATTCATCACTTAATTTATAAACAGAAACACAACAAAAATTTAAGAAGAAATTAATATCGAAGTGTTAACACCTAACATGCCCAATTTTTCTTTAAAAAGTATTCACTTTTAATTAATACGAAGTTTAAAGTAAACCTAATAATATGGGTAATTTTATGAAGTATATGTGGTCTAAAATAACTTGTAACCAACTTAGCTATTTCCTTTCAAAACAACATAACTTTATGATTCTACCTCCTCCATTTCACTAAAAATAGCATTTTACCATCTTTTCATCACTCAATTAATAAATAGAAACATATCAAATATTTAAGAAGAATTCGATGTTAAACCATATACCCTTAATGACTAACAATTGTTAGTTTTGTAGTCATTAGTCTCTAATTTCGTCACCAAAGCTTGATTAACCTCGACAATACATTTTATGACCCTTTTTTTCTCTCTTCCTCCATATCTCTCTTTCATCTCTTTTTTTGTTTTTGTTTTTGTTTTGCTATAGGTGGTGTTTATATGGTGGTCTATTAGAATAAGTAACTCAAGCAGGGATTAATTATGATTTGGTAACAGAATTAAGAATTATTGACTAAAAAAGCAACAGTCGTTAGTCAATAAAGATATATGGCGAATTTAAAGAAAGTGGGGATATATGGTGAAAAAAGTTAGAGAGTATTTGACGAATTTAAGGTGAGAGGAATAGAGGATATATGACATGTATGTTTGACCCTTTATTCTATCGTGAGTCATATGATTATTTTCATCCATTAACAATTCCATAGTGGTCCTTGGATCATGATTCAGATTGGGCACACTACTACCTCATATGCATCTCTCTCTCCTCTCTCACATTTTATCTTTCCTATGAAAAATAACAATGGCCTCACTTTTAAAAATTCGTTATTTTCCCTCGATCTTCCTACTGCTCCTATTTTCTTACACTTCCCATTCTGAGATTTCTCCAAAAACTCAATCCCCAAATCCACTTATCATTCAGCCTTACATTGTTGATTATCGAAACGGCAGCGTTCTGAGATACAAATCCAACACAACCGCCTTTGTTCCCGCGCCAAACGACACTCATGTGCAATCCAAAGACATCGATATCCCTTCTTCTACGTACCACAATCTTCGGGCCCGGGCTTTCCTCCCAGCCCAGCCCGACCCGAATAAGAAGATCCCCGTCCTTATCTACTTCCATGGGGGAGCCTTCTGCATCGGGTCCGCCTTCGATCTGTTGGATACCCATTTCCTGGCCCGGGTTGCGGCCGAGGCCCGAGTTCTTGCTATCGGCATCGACTACCGTTTGTACCCAGAGTTTACGGTCCCTGCCCCTTACGACGATGCGTGGGCCGCTCTCGAGTGGGTAGCGGCCCACGCGTCTAGTACGGGCCCGGGCCACGACCCGTGGCTAGCCCGATACGGGGACCTTAAGAGAATCTTCGTTGGAGGGGACAGTGCAGGAGGCACCATTGCCCATAATTCAGCGATTCGGGCCGGGCTGGGCCCTGGCCCGAGCTTTGCCGGGCTTTTCTTGGCTATGCCGTACTTCCTCGGGTCCAAGCGGGTACCGCTCGAGCCCATAGACATATCAAGCCATCCCAATTATATAGTATGGTCCTATGTTTGTCCCAACTGCTCGGGTGGGGTCGATAACGGGTACATAAACCCGTTTGGGCCCGGGGCCCCGAGCATTACCCACCTTGGGTGTAAGAAGTTGTTGGTGTACACGGCCGAGATAGATGAGCTTCGGGGTCGTGATATGTTGTATTACGAGAAGGTTAAGAATAGCAAGTGGGCGGGTCAGGCCCGTTTAATTGAGGCCCGAGGCAAATCTCATGTATTTCATATTTTGTATCCAGAGGATCCAGCCACAACAAAATTAATTCAGGATTTGTCAGAATTTATCAATATTGAATGAGATTTATGTCGTTGTGATGAGATTGTGTACTTTTTTTTATCTTTATTTTCCCGTATGTCATGGATTTTAACGAGTAACGAAATGAAAAATGTCACACTTATCTTCCCATAGTATTTGGTTTTGGCTAAAAATAATATTCTGTAATGTACTACCTCTGTTTTTTTTTAGTTGCAACATTTGCTTTTTGGCACTATTCATCAACCAACTTTGTTAAGTAATCTCGCACCATTATATAAGAGAAAACATAGTCAAGTGGGGTCTTGTTAGATTCGTCTCAATGCGATGATTCCAAATACCAAAATTTTATAATTTTAACTTACACCCAATATGAGATATTAACGTTCAAATAAGTGTCTCGGTAAATGTGAAAAGGCAAATGTTGTAACTAAAAAAACAGATGAAGTATTAAATAATTTTAGGCTATGGCCTATGGGCCTTATTGGGGGATCCCCAAGGGTATCTTGTCACATAAAGGAAGCTAGTTATAGTGAATGCCACTAAATATCTGGTGGCAACTTTAAAAAGTGTGATTAGAACCAAGCAAGGCGTTGATGTACTATTTCATTTTTGGATGGGTGCAAGCCTCCACAATATTGTAACAAATCTGGTGAAATAGAGTTATAACATATATGATTCTTGTAAAGTTAAGAAATAAACAAAATAATCGTATTCAAGACATAACGTTTGATATCATTATCAAACAAGAACCACACCCAGTCACTTCTTAGCATATTAAACTTGCCATACTAAAACGCAACTTCCTGATATAACTAGCGTGTCATCAATAAAACTTTTAATTTCTACGTACACTACATAAAGTTAGGGTCCAAAACTATATATATATACACACATTTTGGATCATGGATGGGCGCCCCTGCCAAAACACATAGTAAATGCAGCATGAGTACTTCACTACTCAACTATATATCTTCCATTGGAAGAGACTCATCATCAACAAAACTTCTAATTTAATTTCTACGAACACTACATAAAATTAGAGTCCAAAACTCTATATATATACACACATTTTGGATCATGGGTGGGGGGTTCCTGCCAAAATACATAGTGAATGCAGCATGAGTACTTCACTACTCAACTATATATCTTCCATTGCAAGAGACTCATCATCAACAAAACTTCTAATTTAATTTCTACGTACACAACATAAAGCTAGAGTCCAAAACTATATATATACACACATTTTGGATCATGGTTGGGCGCCCTTGCCAAAACACATAGTGAATGCAGCATGATTACTTCACTACTCAACTATATATCTTCCATTGGAAAAGACTCATCATCAACAAAACTTCTAATTTAATTTCTACGTACACTACATAAAACTAGGGTCCAAAACTATATATATATACACACATTTTGGATCATGGGTGGGCATCCCTGCCAAAACACATAGTGAATGCAGCATGAGTACTTTACTACTCAACTATATATCTTCCATTGGAAGAGACTCATCATCAACAAAACTTCTAATTTAATTTCTACGTACATTACATAAAGCTAAGGTCTAAAACTCTATATATATACACACATTTTGGATCATGGGTGGGGGCCCCTGCCAAAACAAATAGTGAATTCAGCATGAGTACTTCACTACTCAACTATATATCTTCCGTTGCAAGAATCTCATCATCAAGAAAACTTCTAATTTAATTTCTACGTACACTACATAAATCTAGGGTCCAAAACTCTATATATATACACACATTTTGGATCATGGGTGGGCGTCCCTGCCAAAACACATAGTGAATGCAACATGAGTACTTCACTACTCAACTATATATCTTTCATTGGAAGAGACTCATCATCAACAAAACTTCTAATTTAATTTCTACGTACACTACATAAATCTAGGGTCCAAAACTCTATATATATACACACATTTTGGATCATGGGTGGGCGTCCCCCGCCAAAACACATAGTGAATGCAACATGAGTACTTCACTACTCAACTATATATCTTTCATTGGAAGAGACTCATCATCAACAAAACTTCTAATTTAATTTCTACGTACACTACATAAAACTAGGGTCCAAAACTATATACACACATTTTAGATCATGGTTGGGCGCCCCTACCAAAACACATAATGAATGCAGCATGAGTACTTCACTACTCAACTATATATCTTCCATTGGAAAAGACTCATCATCAACAAAACTTCTAATTTAATTTCTATGTACACTACATAAAGTTAGGGTCCAAAACTCTATATATATACACACATTTTGGATCATGGGTGGGCGCCCCTGCCAAAATACATAGTGAATGCAGCATGAGTACTTTACTACTCAACTATATATCTTCCAATGGAAGAGAGACTCATCATCATCAAAACTTCTAATTTAATTTATACGTACACTACATAATGCTAGGGTCCAAAACTCTATATATATATACACACATTTTGGATCATGTGTGGGGGCCCCTGCCAAAACACATAGTGAATGCAGCATAAGTACTTTACAACTCAACTATATATCTTCCGTTGGAAGAAACTCATCATCAATAAAACTTCTAATTTCTACGTACACTACATAAATCTTGGGTCCAAAACTCTATATATATACACACATTATGGATCATGGGTGGACGCCTCTGCCAAAAAACATAGTGAATGCAGCATGAGTATTTCACTACTCAACTATATATCTTCCGTTGGAAGAAACTCATCATCAACAAAAAACTTCTAATTTCTACGAACACTACATAAAGCTAGGGTCCAAAACTCTATATATATACACACATTTTGGATCATGGGTGGGCGCCCCTGCCAAAACACATAGTAAGCGCAGCATGAGTACTTCACAACTCAACTATATATCTTACATTGGAAGTGACTCATCATCAACAAAACTTCTGATTTAATTTCTACGTACACTACATAAAGTTAGGGACCAAAACTCTATATATATACACACATTTTGTATCATGGGTGGGCGCCCCTGCCAAAACACATAGTGAATGCAGAATGAGTACTTTACTACTCAACTATATATCTTCCATTGGAAGAGACTCATTATCAACAAAACTTCTAATTTAATTTATACGTAAACTACATAATGTTAGGGTCCAAAACTCTATATATATACACACATTTTGGATCATGGGTGGAGGATTCCTGCCAAAACACATAGTGAATGCAGCATGAGTACTTCACTAGTCAACTATATATCTTCCATTGGAAGAGACACATCATCAACAAAACGTCTAATTTAATTTCTACGTACACTACATAAAGCTAGGGTCCAAAACTCTATATATATACACACATTTTGGATCTTGGGTGGGGCCCCTGCCAAAACACATAGTGAATGCATCATGAGTATTTCACTATTCAACTATATATTTTCCGTTGGAAGAAACTCATCATCAATAAAACTTCTAATTATCATCAATAAAACTTCTAATTTCTACGTACACTACATAAATCTAGGGTCCAAAACTCTATATATACACACACATTTTGGATCATGGGTGGACGCCCCTGCCAACACACATAGTAAATGCAGCATGAGTACTTCACTACTCAACTATATATCTTCCATTGGAAGAGACTCATCATCAACAAAACTTCTAATTTAATTTCTACGAACACTACATAAAATTAGGGTCCAAAACTCTATATATATACACACATTTTGGATCATGGGTGGGGGGTTCCTGCCAAAACACATAGTGAATGCAGCATGAGTAGTTCACTACTCAACTATATATCTTCAATTGGAAAAAACTAATCATCAACAAAACTTCTAATTTCTACGTACACTACATAAATTTAGGGTCCAAAACTCTATATATATACACACAATTTGGATCATGGGTGGGCGCCCTGCCAAAATACATAGTTAATGCAGCATGAGTATTTCACTACTCAACTATATATCTTCCATTGGAAGAGACTCAGCATCAACAAAACTTCTAATTTAATTTCTACGTATTCTACATAAAGCTAGGGTCCAAAACTTTATATATATACACACATTTTGGATCATGGGTGGGGGCCCCTGCCAAAACACATAGTGAATGCACCATGTGTATTTCACTACTCAACTATATATCTTCCGTTGGAAGAAACTCATCATCAACAAAACTTCTAATTTCTACGTACACTACATAAATCTAGGGTCGAAAACTCTATATATATACACACATTTTGGATCATGGGTGGGCGCCCCTGCCAAAACACATAGTGAATGCAGCATGAGTAGTTCACTACTCAACTATATATCTTCCATTGGAAGAGACTCATCATCAACAAAACTTCTAATTTAATTTCTACGTACACTACATAAAGCTAGGGTCCAAAACTCTATATATATACACACACATTTTGGATCATGGGTGGGGGGCCTCTGCCAAAACACATAGTTAATGCAGCATGAGTATTTCACTACTCAACTATATATCTTCCGTTGGAAGAAACTAATCATCAACAAAACTTCTAATTTCTACGTAGCAGCATGAGTATTTCACTACTCAACGATATATCTTCCATTGGAAGAGACTCATAGTTGCACTTCTGAATATTCATTTTTCAACTCAAAACATAAATTAGTTAAAAAAAATCTTGTCATTCTAAAATTCATATGATATACTCCCTTTGTCCCAGAATACTCTTTACACTTTCCTTTTTCATCTGTCCCAGAATACTCTTTACACTTCTATTTTTGAATATGGCCCACTATTATTTTAATCCTTCTACCTTTTAAACATTGGCTCACACTCTCTCTCCTCCTAATAAAATAATACCACTCATATTACATATCAACTCTAACCATGACCCACGTTCTCTCTCCTTAAAATAAAATAATACTACCTCTGTTTTTTTTAGTTGCAACATTTGCTTTTTGGCACTATTCATCAACCAACTTTGTTAAGTAATCTCGCACCATTATGTAAGAAAAAACATAGTCAAGTGGGGTCTTGTTAGATTCGTCTCAATGCAATGATTCCAAATATCAAATTTTTATAATTTTTACTTACACCCAATATGAGATATTAACGTTCAAATAAGTGTCTCGGTAAATGTGAAAAAGCAAATGTTGCAACTAAAAAAAACAGAGGAAGTAGTACTTTTACTAACTACTAACTCCTATCACATCTACTTTTCAATAAAATAACAATTGCTAAACAAACAACAACTTATCATCTAAAACTACGTGCCTTAATAAATATCAAGAGTATTTTGGGACGGAGGGAGTAAGTTAATAAATTAAAATCACATTTTAAGTTAACAGTTTCCCTAAAAAAAACAAGTTAACACATTTACTCTCCCATTTAACCGATTCGTAATTAGTATAAACTATCATCCTAATTAGTACATAATTTATATGATTATGTTTTAACAATGCACTATATATGATTTTAAGTATCAATTAATTTACTTTGCTTTTACTAGCTAAATTAGTGCTGCAAGCTAACACTTTTTTTCCACTTCAAGGATCGGATGATGGCGGAACTTTATTCACAAGGAACAAGAATACAGGACATTGCAGAATGCTTGATGAAGGTTCCATTGTCTGCTAACATTACATATGCCATAAAGTTGGCTTACGATTCCAGGTAAGTAGTCAAGCTCAAGCCATGTACATGTTATATTTGTTTCCCTTCTCTATACACCTTCTATCACATAAGTGTGCTTTTTAGATGTCCAAGAAAAGTTGTTATATTTTCTAAAATAGAAGAATTTGTAAAATCATATAAAATCCTTATATATAGGAAATTAGGGAGATGTGATTTCTTGATTCCGGGGGTTAGAGTATATAGTGTTATTGAATATCTTCACTTGGGATTGTAACAACTCTAGTAGAAATTACATTAGGAAGAACATACATATAGGGTGATACCAAAAGAATATATATGGAACTTTAAACCATTTAGAGTTTAGACTAATGCCCTTGTTCTCTTCACTTAATTAATACTAAATAATTTATACTAAAATAATCTAAGTATTATTGATCTATACCTAAGTTTTAATCTGCTTATCAAACTAATTATATTATATGTTTCTTAGGTGTGATTTAAGGATTGTAAGCAATACAAGCAGATTTTTTTATTGAGACAATTTTTTTATTGAATCAATTTTTTTTTGACTTCATAATTGAGACAATTTTGAAGCATCATGGAATGTTGCATTGTTTTCCAAAGGTAACTTCATAGACAAATAGCCAACTTTAAATTTTACATGGCTATAGCTAAGGCTTATTCAAGAATTATTATTCTATTTATAAAGAGCAAATGCTTGTTTATTTTTAGCAAAAATGTTGATCGTTTTTGTTTACATATTCACTTGTGTATGTAAGTCAAGGTCACCTATTGACTTTTATTTAAAGTAGTAACCCATCATAATTTGACAGTCTAATGATGGTAGAATTTTATACAACTAAACTCAAACGGTATGCACACCTTAGACAAAAATTACAGACAGGGAAATATGTTCTCAATAAAGTTACATAAGTTATTATATAGCTTCATATATCAAGTATCAAAGAAAAGACTGTTAAAAGTTTTTTTTTGACAACAGAAGAACGTACAACTTAAAAACGAAAACCATTAACCCTAGGGCCATTTAACCTGCTACGTTGCATCATCGTTGCCAGTTGATGGGCCGGCTAACATGCTCCCGGCTTACCTTCAAAACTTGACACCAAGTGAAATGACCTCCAAGATGTCGTATATCGCCAATAGTGTGTTGGACATAGATATCCAAAAGTCGTGTAGATATGAGGTGCCGGATTAGTAATTCGGAATCCGTTCGGACTAAAACATAAGAGAAGGAAAATGAGGTAGCCCATTGTAGCGCTAAGAGACAAGCTTTTGCTTCGAGCAGGAAAGGGGAGGAAGCATGTAAGGTATGTTGTTGAGAAGCTACTATCTGATGTTTGCGATTGTAAGCAACCCAAGCGGCCACTGGTACCATAGAACACTTATCCCACGCCCCATCAACCAAAATAATCACTTCTTGAGTGGCATAGTGTCCACGACTAAGATTGGCAAAAGTAAAACCAGGAGGTAGACTAGGCCCTCTCAAAGGACTCGGCTCCGGTTGACTACGTTGAAGGAAAATTTGATGGTGATCTCTACTAGTAGTGATATTGGCATATAGAGCGTCGAGTGTGGCTCGCTGTTGACGGAAAACTTGATTATTCCTAGTCTTCC
Organism: Beta corolliflora; assembly: GCA_947648045.1. NCBI lineage: Eukaryota > Viridiplantae > Streptophyta > Magnoliopsida > Caryophyllales > Amaranthaceae > Beta > Beta corolliflora. The sequence goes on along the minus strand of CANSZD010002516.1, from coordinate 36,534 downwards.
AAATAGCCCACAGGGTTCCGACAAAGGTAGGTAAACGAATGCCATCAATGCCATCCTCCTGTCTAAACTTGAGGATATACTCCTTAAGCCACTTACGAAAGGGAAGTGGGGGAGTCATAGAGTACTGGATGCCTAGATGACTAGCATCCCAGGCTGATGTAGCTAGGGGGCAGGAACAAAACAGGTGATGACAATCTTCAACATTGCCTAAGCTAATTGGGCAATCATCTGACTGTCCTAGATTCCGTTTACATAAATTTTCATGAGTGGCAAGACTATTATGGAAAAGCATCCAAAGGAAGAGTTTCCATTTAGGCATGATGTTCGATCCCCAGATGAGTCGAACGAATTTCGAGCTCCTTGGAGTCGTCATGCTTTGAATTTCATTTTGTTGTTGCAGTAATAAAGTAGCGTACCCAGACTTAGTAGTAAACATACCCGAACGAGTGAAAGGCCAAACTTGAGAGTCAATTGTGGGCAAAGTAACGGAAAGCTCAATACTCAAAATTTGCCGAGCACTCTCTGGAATAAAAAATCTATGGATCTTTTGACTGTCCCAGGCTCGATGATTTGGAAAAATAAGGTCACAAGCCTTGAGGGAGGCAGCGTCCCGGAGCAAGATATTATCACGTAAAATAGGAACTGAGCCATGTACCCATTTATCACGACAAGCTGAAATATGCTCTCTGTTCCCAACCTTCCAAACGCAAAGATCTTGATATTTTCGATCGGCTAAGAGCAGCTCTCGTCATCCCCATGACATATTATGCCTTGTAATACTTGCAGTTTGGTCGAACTTAGAGCTTTGCAGAACTTTGGATACAAGGAGTTGAGGATTAAGCCGAAGCCGGCATGCTTTCTTCATTAGAAGCGCATCATTGAAAGTACCTATTCTGCGGATACCTAGTCCCCCCAATCCTCGAGCGATATGAAGAATGTCACGCTTCACCCAATTGATACCTTTGTTGCTTTGATTTTTCCAGAAAAACCGAGCCAACATACCGTCTATCTTGTTAACAATTGTTACCGGAAGCCGAAAGATAGCCATATGATGTAGAATAGTAGCAACAAGGATCGAATTGATAATTATCAATTTCACAGGTTGAGAGAGAGGCATACCTCGCCATTTAGCAATCTTATGAGCGATCGTATCCAAGAGGGGAGTGAAATGACGAACTTTGGGCCCCTGTAGATCCACTAAATTAAAGCACCCAGGTACTTACCTAGAGAGGGCTGAGAAGGCATCTATAAAATGGTTTTGTACTCCTGTTATTGATCATCTGAAATATTGGGACTGAATTTCACAAAAGATTTTTGAATATTGATCATTTGTCCAGAGATATTACAGAATCTCCGAAGCATCTCATTAATTGTAGTACAAGCTTCATTGTTGGCTTTGAAGAAAAATAATGAATCATCGGTGAAGAACAAATGAGATATAGCCGGACTATGACGATGAGTCGAAATACCTTGAAACAGCCGAATATCCTTAGCCAACGAAGTCATCCTAGACAGAATATCCATACAAAAAAGGAAAAGATAGGGGGATAAGGGATCCCCTTGTCGAAGACCACACTTCGGAGAGAATGAATCTGAAGCACGACCATTGATTAAAATCCTGAACGAAGCTGTGGAGATGCATTGATGAACTAACTGAACCCATTTTTCTGGAAAATCGTACGCAATGGTAGGCTTTGTTCATATCAACCTTAAGAGCGGCAAGATGTCGGGACCCCAATCTTTGTTTGTTAATGGTATGTAGCAGCTCATGTGAAATAAGTACATTATCATCCATATGTCGACCAGGGATAAAAGCATTCTGATAGTCTTCTATTAAACCAGGGAGGAGGGGTTTCATGCGATTGACCATACATTTCGAGGCACATTTATAAATAACATTGCAAAAACTGATTGGGCGCAGATGATTTACCGCTTCAGGAGGGTTGGTTTTTGGAATAAGAACCAATAAGGTACGGTTCCACTCGCTGAGAATATATCCAGTTTCAAAAAAATGATTAGTAGCCCGAATAACTGAGTCCGCAATCTGGTCCCAAAAGTTCTTGAAAAATTCTGAAGGAAATCCGTTCAGCCCCGGAGATTTGTTGTTGCCCGCACTGAACATGGCTTCTTGAATCTCGTCTCTTGAAAAAGGCTCCAAAAGCGCCAAGGAGTTGGCTTCCGAGATCCTCGGGAGGTGTAGTTCACGAAGAACTAGGTCAATGTCTTCTGCATGAAAGTGAGGATGAGACACGCCTGAGTTGGAAGGAATATATATATCCTGGAAATGTTGAATAATCATACGCTCTATCTGAAGAGGATCATCAATCCATTCGCCATTTTGATTTTGAAGCATATAAATAGAATTCCGAGATTGTCGTTGCCGGAGCCTCCTAAACATAAATTTAGAATGGAGCTCTCCGAGTTGTATGTGTTGCTCTTTAATTCTTTGTTGCCAGAAAGTAAGCGCGAGAGAAGCTTCATCCAGTAAGTGGCGCCGGCGCCCCAAGACCAACACTCCTTGGGAAACAGAATGAACGTTACTACCATGGAAATGGAGTTCATCAAATATTGATTTCCAGTTTATGCCCCAAAAAAGCTTCTTATCAAGACACCAAGATTTTAACCGATCTCGAGCCACCGAAAGCCTTCGAGTCAAAGTATACATTGGGGAACCAACAATATGTAAATCCCAAACTTCAGAAATAATGTTTTTTACCTCCGCTTGCTGCAGACACCGGTTCTCAATTTGGTAGGGACGGGAGTTGCGCTTTGTTGGTAAAGCAGTTTGGAGGAAAATTGGAGCGTGATCCGAGCATGAGATCGAAAATTTACGAATTATATAGTCTCAGGGTATTCCTGCATCCAGCCTTGGGAAGCATACGCCCTATCTAATCTTTCCATCACAAGATCATCATTTTCGCGGTTGTTGGACCAAGTGAACCGAGGCCCATAGAAAGGAATATCATGTAGATTAAGGTCGATCTTCTAATTATTGATTTCTTCCCACCCGCGAATAAATGTAGCACCTCCAATTTTATCAGCATAGTGATCTACTTGATTAATATCACCTATAATGAGGTAGTTGTCAAATTTTTGAAGTAGTGTTTGAAGCTCGAGCCATAGTAACCAATGGAGTTGATGTTGAGATTCACCGTACAGGAACAGGACATACCAAAACTTACCATTTCTAGTAGATATTTTACAAAAGAGGTAGTTCCTAGCTAAACTGATTTACTACTTCTACTTCCAGGGGGGTGCAACAAAAAACAACCAAACCGCCCCCGGCCACCTCCGCATCAACACCTACTACAACACTAGGAACAGTAGGCTTTAGTACATCATTTACAAAGGAAACAATAGATTTAGTTTCATGGAGAAACAAAACATAGGTTTAAACTTAGAAACTAGCCAGAACAAGTATGGAATTGTCGGGGTGTCTCTGGCATTCAAACCCCAACAATTCCAAGATAGAACATTCATGATTCCTGCGGTGGTTGAGGAGGGTTAACCACGTCCCTTGCACCATCGTTGTTGTTGATCGAAAGCTCTATATTGAAATGAAGTTCATTGTTGTCATCATGTTCCTGTCTTTTTTCCTCCATAGTCTGATCTTCTGGTTCAGTTTTTTTGCTTTTCTTGAGTACCCAAGCATCAGTGAAGTCACCTGCTGAAAGCTTAGCTTGGCGTTTTTTAATGCTTCGAGAGGAAATTTCTTCGTCTGCATAGATTACGCGCCATAGAGAGACCAGTGAGTGATTTGCCTTTGAAGCTAGAAAGAGGATCCGGTGGCCACAAATTAAATCCCCCCTTGGCTTCCCAATCATCTAATCTACCTTTCTTCCTTGCTAACCTTCCTTGGAACACATCCAAAGCTGAGTTTAAGAAGCTGCTGCACGACTGACTACGAATGAGCGAACCATCCCTTCGAGTTTTGCCACCAAATAAATGAGAGGTGCACTATAGACCAACAACTATCTGTCTTGGTGGAGAGCTCATCTGATCTATATTCATCTCCTCATCCGAACTTGATGAAATAATCCCAGATAACTCCAGCGGAGTCGTCGGCGAATAGAGAGCTTCGGTATTATTTGTGGTGTCCCCCTGCTGCTGGAGAGATACCTGCAAAAGAGGGTTAAAAGGGTCTGCAAATATTGGAGGAGAAATTCAGAACCTGTTATTGATGAGATTCGAAATGCGTTGAAGTTCAATAGGTTCCTGCAAAATATAATCATGGCCCACTTCATAATTAGGCCTGTCTTGTGAAGGATTGGTGTGCGTGGCCTCGAGGAGGGTTTGTTCCTGGGGGGGTTGCTCGAGCCAATTGTTCGGCCCAGCCTCGTCAGGCCCAGGTGGAGTACGAATAGCCCAGCCTTGCTGCACTAAGGCCTCAAGAGTCCCCTCTCTCGTTGGGCCTGGAGGAAGAAAAGTGGAGCCTCTTTGATTAGGCCCTGAATTGTGAGATGGAGGTCTTTCTGGGCTAGAAACATGAGGCCTACTTAATTGTCCACAAAACTCGACCATAGAAAAAATGGATCTCTGGGCCCAAGACTACAAATTAAGGGAGCTGAAGAAACCTGGAGGAGGAGGCCTTGTTTCTTGATTGCGGGTGTTCAGATCGGTAGTCACAGTGGGCCTTGACCAGCTGGAGCAAGATTAAGTTCCAGACCTGGCCCATCTGAGCTATGGGGTCTAAGATTCGAAGTCACTAAGGCCCTTGGATCCAGATCGATGCCAAAGTGCCTGAATAAATCTGGGTCCGAGTTTTAAATGCCAGATCGATCCAAATCAGTGAGTCTGAATAAATCTGTATCCGAGTCATTTGCTTCTTATATGCGTCGAGGACCCCGTTTAATAACGCATAAGCCTCCGCTTATAAAGAGGAACCGACACAGATCCGAGCATTTCCCTGAAAGACAATATGTCGCACTGTCATTCCCACCCAGCCTATTCCAGCCTAATGCATACCATTTTCCTGCTTCTTCCAAGCTCCATCTACCGGTAAAATACAGGCGTTACCTCCCTCCATAACTGCCTTCCGCTCCCCCTTATCAACATCTCCCTTCTCTTGTAGGCACGCGTCGTCCAGACTCCTCCCCCGTGTATTCCTTTTGATATTATTCTGTATTCCCTTCTCGATATCCTTCATTATTTGGTAAGGACATATCCGAGCACCCTTAAAGACAACCTTATTCCTACTAGTCCATATGGCCCATAGAGTAGCAATGAAACTCACACTGGACTGGGAACCTTCTCTATCCCGTTTCCACAAATAAGTCAAATAATTATGTATCCACTTTCTCACATGAATCCCTTGTTGGCCTTCCACCCTGAGTCCTAACTCTGACGCACTCCACACTCTTCGCACCACCTCACAACCTCGGAACAGATGATCATCTGTTTCTTCCATATGTCCACACAAGTAACATTCCTTCCTTACTGGTATATTTCTTCTCCTAAGGTTCTCAGTTGTAGCTATTGCCCTATTCAGTATTCTCCAAACAAAGACTTTCCATTTAGGAAAAATCTTCATCGCCCATAATTTGCTCCAAAACTTTTTATTCAACTTATCCCCCTTCAATTTGCTTTTAACCATCATTAAGTAAGCGTAGACATCCTTAGATTTAACATCACCTGATTGGTTGTATTGCCATACATATGAATCTTAGACGTCTTCCTGAGGGATATGCGTTGATAAGATCCTATAAGCCGATACTCCATCAAAAAGCCTTCAAATGATACTAGCATTCCATGATCTATTATTGCATGCGAGATCCAAGGCCCTAATATTTTAAACTTATTATTCTATTTTTTTTTGTTTATTTTTGTTTAGCTCGATCAACTTAACTCCACTTTCATTACTAAAACTATTAGTTACTATTGTTATCATCATAATAATATGGTTTTTTTTATCATCAAGCACCTTATCAAACTATTTGTTATGTATATTAGCACCTTTTATATATTTTCAAATTTGTCTATAACCACTTTATAAGTTACTTTTTAAAAAAAATTGACACCAATTGGCTCTCACTTTTTTACCATAGAAAGTTAAATCTTTGGCATTGACTATTTTTTTTCAACCCAATTCACTCTTCATATGTCTTCAAGTGTTTAAAAGCCCTTAACCAACCCATTTGAATTACTCAAAACCCATTCACTCCCTCCATCTCCATCTCCATCTACCTTTTTCTTGCAAGAACAAACTTTCCATCCATCTCTCATTATTTTCATCAAGTTTCTGGTTGCTTCAACTTTTAGCAAGGTATGCTTCTCAATTGTTCGTGCAAGTAGCTAGAAGATAGATGGAGGGAGTGAATGGGTTTTCACTTTTTAAGTAAGTCAAATAGGTGGCTTTAGGGAGTGAATAGAGACAAAAATACCACCTACTTTCACCATAAAGCTTCGCAGCGTAAAAGGAGAAACCGGATTGCGGGGCTCCTTGATGAGGAGGGTGTGATGCAAACTGAAGTTTCGGAAATTAAACGGCTCATCACAAGCTATTATACGGGGCTCTTCACCTCCACGACTCCCCCAGACACGAGCCTTCACGAGGTACTCAAGCATGTTCCCTCTTTAATCTCGAATGAAACTAACCGAGAGCTTATGCGCCCCTTCACCAAAGAAGAAGTTTTCAGAGCATTACAACAAATGCACCCCTGCAAGTCCCCGGGGCCCGATGGTATGCATGATATTTTCTATCAAAGGTTTTGGCATATTGTCGGGGATGATGTTACCTCTTTTGTTAGTAGTAATTTACATGGTACATATTCGCCTAGAAGTGTAAATTCTACTAATATTGTCTTGATCCCCAAAGTAAAAAAACCCGACTTCTATTACTGAATATCAGCCCATTGCTCTTTGTAATGTTTTATATAAACTTGTTTCGAAAGCCATTGTTCTTAGATTGAAGGACTTTCTGCCTGCTATAGTCACAGAGAATCAAAGTGTTTTTGTTCCTGGAAGACAATCACTAATAATGCTCTGGTGGCAATGGAAATATTTCACACAATGAAAACTCGAAAGAAGGGCAGGAAAGGGTTGATTGCTATGAAGCTTGACATGAGCAAGGCTTATGATCGGGTTGAGTGAGGTTTTTTGCGCAAACTTCTTCTCACTAAGGGTTTTGACAGCAGATGGGTGAACTTAATTATGGATTGTGTCAGTTCTGTCTCATACTCCTTTGTCATTAATGGAGGAGTTTGTGGCCTTGTTACCCCATCCAGGGGCTTAAGGCAGGGAGATCATCTCTCTCCCTATTTGTTTATTCTGATTGCTGATGCTTTCTCTCGTATGCTGCAGAGTAAAGTGCAAGATAGGACTTTACATGGGGCCAAAGCTAGTCGCAATGACGACCCAGCTATCGCACATCTTCTTTTTGCAGATGATAGTCTCCTTTTTGCTCGAGCGAACCGCAGGAATGCTCAGTTGTAGTTGATATTCTCAACCAGTATGAAGCAGCTTCCGGTCAGAAAATTAATTATGATAAGTCGGAGGTTTCGTTTAGCAAATGAGTCAATTTGACACAAAGGGAAGATTTGATGAATATTCTGAAGATGAGACAAGTGGACAGACATGAGAAATATCTAGGTATCCCGACAATTATTGGAAGATCAAAGAAAGTGGTGTTTGAAGCCCTGATTGACAGGATTTGGAAGAAGCTCCAAGGATAGAAATAGAAATTTCTTTCACGTGCTGGTAAAGAAATTCTCTTAAAATCAATGATACAAGCTATTCCAACTTATCTTATGGGCGTCTACAAATTTCTAGTTACAGTCACTCAAAAAATCCAGTCTATGGTGGCGCGATTTTGGTGGGGCCAAAGTGGCAATAAGCGTAAAATTCACTGGAAGAGTTGGGAAAGTTTGTGCTCTCCAAAGTGCTTAGGTGGGATGGGTTTTCGAGACCTGTCTGTGTTTAATAAGGCCGTCCTGGGAAGGCAAGCTTGGCGACTGTTACGTTTCCCGGATTCTCTCTTAAGGCGGGTAATGAAAGCTAAGTATTTCCCCAATTGTGAATTTCTTGACTCTTATCTTGGCTACTCTTGTAGTTATGCATGGAGAAGCATTTGGGGATCGAAAGCTTTGGTCAAAGAAGGAATTGTGTGGCGTGTTGGTGATGGCAAGCTGGTTAGAGAGGAGGGGAGATATGTGACAAGTGGGGAAGTGCATGGTATTCATAAAGTTGTCGAGCTCATTGATGAACAAACCAAGGAGTGGCGCACAACTCTAATTGAGATGCATTTTAATGAACTTGACCAGAAGAGTATCCTCTCCCTCCCCTTGAGTAGCAGCGGAAGCAAGGATGATCTCACTTGGGCCTTTTCCAAGGACGGATGTTATTCGGTCAAGACAACCTATTTTTTGGGCAAGGGGTGCAACCTTGACAACTTCCACCATGCATGGGTGGAAATTTGGAAATCGAAAACAAGCCCCAAAGTCAAGCAATTTTTCTGGAGATTGTGCACAAATTCATTACCTGTTCGTGAACTCCTCCTAAAATGCCACCTGATTTCTGATGGGCAATGCCCATGGTGTAGCGCTGCTATCGAGATAGTGGGCCACGCTTGTTCGACCGCATCCGAGTTCAAGAGTCAGGGAGGATCATGACCGCGCTAGAAGGTGATAAATTGGACCGATTTTGGCTCAATGAGTAACCTGGTCAAGAGCTGGAAATCCTTTGATCTGAAGCAAGTTCAAAGGGGAATGTTCCTCGCTTGGTGCATTTGGGGAGAGCGCAACCTCAAGGTCTTTGAGAACAAGCAGACTCCTAATGCAATCCTCATCGAAAGAGTTAAGAGATGGGTTGATGAACAAGGCTCATATGCGAAGCGGATTTATACCCCTTTGAAGAGTGCTCAAGCTCCATCGCCAAATGTGTGGGCTCCCCCACCAGCAGGAGTTATAAAAATCAACGTGGATGCTTCCTTGAAATATGAGGGTTTGGTTGGACTTGGAGTCGTGGCTCGTGACCATGAAGGGCGAGTGCTTTTTGCTGCAACCAGACGTTCTAAAGCCTACTGGGCTCCCGAGATCTTCGAAGCCAAAGCCTTAGTCATGGCACTACGTTTGAGCCGCAAGTACAAGCTTCGAGAGGTGATTTTTGAGTCTGATTATCAAACGTTGATCCACAAGCTTTCGCAAGGAAACATGTATCTTTCTGATCTTGATTTGGTAAAGAGTGACATTATGTATCTGAGTACTAGTTTCACTAACTTTGTTTGGTCTCACTGCCACGCGGGGAATCTCAGATTTCACCATCTAACGCAAATTGTACCCTTTGGTACCGAAGCAGATCCGTAAAATCACCGTCCCCACGACATCGCTCCCATGCACTCACGATACTCTCTCATCTTCTTAATACAAGTTTTCCCTTTTCCTCTAAAAAAAATTACTATAAGATAAAAAAAAGGAGTGAAAAAAGTAGTCAATTTCAGAAATTTGACTTCTTTTAACGGGGTGTGAGATTACAGTCAGGTGCCAAAATTTACAAAAAATAACTTATAAGGTACTTCTAAACAAATCCAACCCTTTTAAAAGTGGGAAGTTCCACACTATTCACTACAATAGTGAAATGGGTGAGTAAAGGTTGAAGTTTACTACAGATAAGGAAGATAAGGAAAGGAGGGGGAGGTAACTGATCGAATGGCTCGCCTTCTTCTGATCGAATGGCTCTCATCTCTCTTCACCTCCAACTTGCTTTGTCCCACTTTACGTTTCTCGGTTTTCGATCCTCCTACACTGCTTTCTCTCACTCTCTCACACTCAATCTCCTAGGATTGCTTTACTTCTCCCTCTTCGCCTAGCTCTTCTTCCACAGCCACATCTTTGTTCCTGTTTTTTTTTCCATTAATTCTCCCTTTTCTTCCATTCATCCTTAATTCATAATTCAAAACCCCCAAAAAAAGCCAAAATAAACAATCCGAAAAATTTAATTAAAATATGTGAGTTTAATCTTCCCATCTCACCTACTTCCAGGAAATCTGTCGTATAAACGGTTAATTATTTAAATTGGAGGAGGAAATTGGGAGAAATGGTGAGATGTTGAGATGGGCCTTTTGTTTTATGACGTGGGTAATAATTATAAATGAGGGATCTAATGTAGGTGGATGATGCAAGTGCTCCATCAACTTGAAAACCTCTGCCGCGTGTTCATGAGGTTGTTGCTGCTCCGATATGAAGGTGGGTTTAGTTTAGCTTCCAAAGTTTTTGTTTAATTTCTTTGGATTTTTTTGTTGATCTTGTGGTTGAATTCTCCATTTTTTCGACTGTTTTTTGGGGAGGAATTTGTCCTGAGCTGAAAATCTGGGAGACTTAGATGATGGGTTGTTTGAAATTTGGTGAATTCGATTTGGTTTTGGAATATTTCGACTTAATTTCACAATTTCCATGTACTTTTTATTCTTGCTATGTGAATTCAATTATTGATTAGTTGGAATAACTAATTTTGTTTTTTTTCAGAACTTTCATGCATCCTAATCCTAGGACCTATGATGAAGGTTCCATGGAACGTAGCAAAAACTTCGTCAAGGCTTTGCAGGTTCGCTATCTTTCTCTGTTTTGCTGGTGGTAGATCTTGATTTCATGCCTTTTGCTTCGTTTTATTTTGTTTGTGATGTTCTACTATCTTTTTTTAATTGGATTTTGTATTTGGGTGCTTGAATCCTGTGGTAGCCACTGGTAAGTAAAAATATAAAGTGAAATAGACGACATAATTTTATTTTCTCCCCAACACATAATTACACAGAGAAATATGGTCTTCATAGTGTTTCTCGTCTCTTTGTCTTCAATTTGCTATTACTAAAACTTAATCATGTAATAGCTAGCAAAAAATAGGACGTAATTGTGAGAAAACTCTAGAATCGAAGGTGATTATTAGCAAATTAGTTGCAAAATCGATGTTGTAATCCATGATATCCATGTGCTTCGTCTGGTTCAGCTGTTATTTGGAGTTCTGAATTGATTTTCGTTGAGCTGAGTTTTGTTTGCTTTTGGACTAAATTTGAGGTATCATGTATTCAATTGTATTTATGTATCGGGTGTAGTAATATAGGTGTATGATTTTTTGACTCATATTTTTTGTTTACTTTTGATTTTTAGTGGTTGGATTTCCTAAAAATTTACTTTGGAATTGTTGATTTTGTTCAACTTTTCACTGCTTCTTCCCTGTTCATTTGATCATTTTTTTGATTTTACTGTGAATAAAAAATCAACCTTCAAAAGTCGATAATTGTAACAAAAGTTAGATTTTTCTCTTCTTTGAAATATTGTTGGAAACCTTTACAATTATTTGATAGGAAGGAGAGAAATAGCAGAGTAGTAGAGATAGAATTAGCAGAGAAGGAGAGAGAGATGGGAAGGAGATAATGGTAATTTGGAGGCCTAATTCATCATTTTGGTGTTAAGTCCGAGCTCCATTAATGTTGAAACTGATCAATCACATGGTTAACACTTTCACGGCGTGTTGTTTTATCTTTTTGTTTAGTTTTGTACTGCTGTGTAATTACACTTTATGTTTTCCAGATTATGTTTATTTGTGGGTATTAGTCTACTATTCTTAGTTGACATTGATATTCTTGCATTTTTTGGCGGTCTCTTATGATTAAAATTGTCCCCTTTTTTCTCCATATTTTAGTTGTGATCAAAGATATGGGTTATGTTGCCGTCAAAATATATATATATATATATATATATGGGTTATGTTTGTTGATGGTTTGCTTAAAGAAAGAATCTCAGATAAATCTAATGCAGAACTTAAGTCAACAATCGGTTGACAACTTGATTTCTTTGGCATTCAGAAGTTAAATTCTTGTAATTATTTAATGGAAATGTACTTGTCCGTCATGATTATTACACCTTAGATATGATAAAATATTATTCTTTTTTTCCACATTGATTTGTTCAGCATTTTCAGGTGACTAATTACAAGCATGGGTTTCACTATTTTAGTTTGTCCTCCTCTCTTTAATTATTCCTTAGAAAATGGCATATAGTGATTCTCTCTATTCTTCAAATGCAATAGACATTACAAAGATCTCTTTCTTGGTAGAAAGAGTTTGGCAAGCTTTAATTACCTGCCAATTATATTGTATCTGGGTAATTTGGTGAAGTGAGAAATGAACAAAATGATGTAAGAGTTCAGTTTTATTAAATCAAATATGTTTTTCTTTACATAATCATGAACAAAATAATGTAAGAGTTCAGTTTTATTAAAGATATCTAACATATTGTAATTTGGCCTCTGAGTACCAGCCACTGCGCCCTTGCTGGCAGCGTAAAGTAAGTGCTTGCTAACGCTACAAGTGCGATACAGTCTATTAATGAATACCAACTTTTGTTTTATCATTAATTCCCAGGAGTAAGCATTATAGCCTGTTTTCAATACCCAATGGCTTGATCGAACCAAGCCTCCGCAATTTCAGAATCTCCGTGTTGAATGGCATGTGCTCCCCGGTCGGAATAGGAATAGGCAGGTCAATTCCTTCCCTCAGAACATCATTTCTGTCTCTTTTAGTTTTCAGTCTCTTTCACACTCTCTCTGACTGCCATTGGTCTCTCTTCACACACACACACACACACACACACACTCTCTCTCCTCCCCTGTTTATTTTTATTTTTGGGTTTTTGTTGTTTCACGTTAGAGAGAGATGCTCATGGGAGAAGATGATCGCCTTGTTTTCTTGCTCAGGCCGTTAAAATTATGTTTTTGTTAATGGCTCTCTTTCCCCATGTATATTGTTCTCTGGGAATTAGGACATTGTTTGTCTATAAACTTGTAATTAATGTAGTGTATTAGGATTTTGGGTTTATTTTGATTTGACTTATAAGTTTACGAGATACATTAGTGATGAGATGAAAGTATAATATCAAATTCTAACTATGAGTTACTCTACTTTATTGTAACACTACTTTTCAAAATTGTGTTATAATATCAAACTATGAGTCAATTCTTAATATAGGGAATGAGAGCTTTAAGGAAAACTCTGGCCTTCTATGCTTGTCAATTCTTAATATATGTGCAGGGTAAATGAGGATGACACAATTTTATTGTATAGAGAGGATGCTGGTGATTTCCTTATAAGTGTTGGAGAATATCACTTGTTATAAACTTCCTTGAAATGTCTCAATTTATGACCCTTTGCTTGCTGGAAATGATGCAACTGACCAGATTCTTATACATTTTTGTTCTTAATAGTGTTGGTTCTACTCGAGCTTGCAAACTCAAAGTTATTGGTGGAGTTCATGTATCAGTGTCCTCCTTTTGGTGACCTTGTTTTCAGCTAGAAAAACTGTTGAGGCCAAAGGAAAACATGGAAGTTAGAATTGAGGGAGCATTCTCTGCTAGAGGTACAAAGTAAAAGAAGTCCTTTGAGAGACTTGGTGCATGTGAAGCCAGTGAAGGAGATAGATAGCTAAGCTCATTAAGTCAACATTTCACATATTCTTTTTTACTTAATCTTGTATACTAATGGAGTTATTAAGTAATCATATAGATTCGAACGTTATGAGCAATATGTTTCTATCCAAAATACAAAAAGCGATGATATAAAAACCTTTTCCTTTTCTATTATAAGTGTGTATTGAAGGTTGTCAGTACTTAGAGCTAAATGATGATAAGAATGTCACATACCTTTTTTTCAATCGTAGAATTATGAAGATTAACCTAAATCCTAGACTGCACCAAAGTCGGTACCCAAACTTTCAACTTCAGAAAGCTAGAGATAAGGAAGACACAGACAATCAAGAAAAAGGTAGAGCTACAATTACTTGTTTGCAAACGTACACACATATAGCAACGATCCGACAGGCTACTGGTGGTAAAGTATCCACAAGTAAAAGGAATCGATATGCTAAACTGAAAAAAATTCCTTACATATTATAGAACGCATAAATCTCGCGATATTAGCAAGAGTAAACTTTGGCTTGTATTATAACCAATACAACATTTTGTAGTAACGCGCGCATCTTATTATATAAATCATGTTTCTGAGTGTTAAATTGAAATGTTCAAGCATACAAATTTAGCTTTGTCAAAGCATTTTTGTATAATATGTGTACTTACGTGGGGCTTGTTTGGCATGTCCCATTTAAAAAAAAAAATTGTTAAAATTTGGTATTATATATAAAGGGATTCTAAATATAATAATTTTTCACCTTGATAGTCTAAAGAAGATTTACTAGCAAAATAGACAAATAACATGGGGGTATATGGCTATATGGAGTGAAAAATGTGAGTGGGATATGAAATTTTATTGGCTGAAACTAAAAGTAGCAATATATATTACTAGATAAAGAAAAGGAAGTTATCCGAAGAAAAAAATGTGCTTCTCGTGACATATATTCGACAATTTTTATAATAACAAGAAATTATAGTAAGCCAGTTGACCGACATTGATGTCAATCTAGCTACTCCTAGCCATGCGTGCGCGTAGCGCGCGGGCCAACCACTAATTTGGATAAAAGTGGTAATATACAAGAAGTTAATTTAGTTAGCTACTTCCTGACAAAAAGAAAAACTTATAATATTTAGGTTGTCTATTGGAGGTCACTAATACGATGTTTACGTGACAACTGAGTGAATCGTGAATCGTGAATCGTGAATCGTGATCAAGTTTCTTGCCTCGGATTGTTCATCTATCGAAATGAGATGTGTTTTACCCATTTCTCCTTGCAAAGTGTGCCCAAGAAACCCATGAAGAGGATCTCAATCATGATTAAGCTCTAAGCTATGACGTTTGACTCCTTTGAAAGATCTATTATATTTGGGTTTGTTTTATACTTATATGCAAACTCTTTTTATCTCTAAAAAGGTGTTAAAATCTCATGCTTACTCAAGATATATTTTTCTATATATTTTGTACTTAGTATAATAATGTTGATAATCTGAACGAATTTTTCACTAAATATCCCCTAATTTTTAGTTTAGTCACATATAATCAAGATATTGCACTCAATCTTCATTGAATATGCTAAAATTATAAGTTAAAAAACCTAAAAATTGGAAAAAGTAGTTGTTTACCCACTATGTTGGCAATAACTAATGATACATATCTATTAATTGCTTTGTTAGCATGATTTAAATTTGCGAGGTTTTCGCTAGTCAAAAGAAATGTATAGAATCGTCTAGAATCGTGAATCGAATCGTCTACCATATTTTGAATCGTAAAATCGTAAGATTTTAAGATTTGAATCGCGATTTTAATAACTTTGTCTACCTAGATAAAATCCGGTAAAATCGTCCTTTTTATCAATTCCAAATGACTATAAATATAAGCAAGTATAGAATGACTATATGAGAAAAATGTTATTATATTAAAAAGGGTAATTATACATGTTAAGTTAGTATAAGAAAAGGATCACTACGTTAGAAAATACTTCCCGCATCCCATTTCAATTGTCAAAATTTCCTTTTTAGGAAGTCCTAAAATAGTTGTCAAGTTTCTATTATTAAACAACAAAAACATTTGATGTGCCAACAAACTCAATTCTTATTGGTCAAAAGTAATATAAAAAGTGGAAAAAGTAACAATAAATGATGTTCCCATATTTTTTTTAGATAAAAAAATGGAGTAGCATGTATAAAGACGAGTAACTATAGGTTAAAAATGGTCATTTTATGAAAAAATTATCACTATATTTAAAGGGCAGGTAAAGACTTCTTGTCTACACTAATATTAGGATAGGCCCACACAAGTCCTTTTTACTATATAGCATAATAAGCCAAACAAGTTACAAAATTCCCCTAAAAAAAAAACAAGTTACGAACTGTTCAACCAACAAACAAGTTAGAATCACTATATAGTACTATGTTGTACTTTAAATCTAGAATGCTAGACATCGCCCCAAAACTTCTTAAAATCACCCTGGGGGCCGGGACCATCAAACATTTTCAACTTTACCTTCTTTTTTTTCCTCTCTTTTCCCAAACCAGCATCTCCTGTCACCACCTCCCCGATTGCCGCCACCGCCAGCCCCACCGCCACCTCCTCCACCACCCAACTTTCGAAATTTTTTTGGGGACATGGGGGAAACGTTCGGCCTGGACGTTTCACCCATGGCCCGAACATCTGGCCTGGACTTTTAGGCCATGGGTGGTACGTTCAGGCCAGACGTTCCACCCATGTCCCCAAAAAAAATTTGATTTTTTTACGAAGTGGTGGTGTCAAGTGGTGGCGGGTGGCAGGGGGAGGTAGGTGGTGGCAGGGGTGGAAAAAAGAAAAGGGGTAGAGTAGTAAATTAAAAGTAATCACGGGGTGATTTCAAGAAATTTTATGGCGATGTTTAACCATCTCCATTTAAATGATGTTGAGCAAAAATATAGTCCACTAGGCCCATAACCTAGATTCTTCCACTTCGACCTTTAAGGAAAAAAAAACTCAAAAAGGAAGTCAATAAGAAGACTCATGCTGACCGACTTTCGCAAAACCGCGTCAAATTTATTACCCTTGTAAACTGCCTCATTAAGACAATCATCATAAGTTATGAATTATTCATAACCAACATACTTCGCAGCTACTATAAATAATCTCCCCCCTCTAACCTCTCACACGGTCACACCAATTTTTGTGCCCTAATAATTTTGGTTTTCCTCTTTTCTGTCTTAATTATTTTCTTCTCAATTGCTCGATTTCAGATTATCTTCAATTTACGTTTTCGATTGATTCTTATATTTTATTCTCGCATGATTTGTGATCGGAAAACCGGCAAGTTTTTGATGCCCTAATAATTTAGGTTTTCCTCTTTTTTGTCTTAATTAATGATTTCGAGTGATTTTCGATTTTGAAAAATCTGCGGATTCTTCTTCGAATGGTTCATGATCAGTTTTTTCAACAACTATATATGAAGTGACAACTCTCTAGAATTTATTCTGATTTCTTTTTTATTCCTATTATTTATCTTTCTCTCCAGTGGCGGAGCAAAGATTTCAAAATCGAGGGGTCACAAAAAAAGACAAAAGATATTCAATATTAAAAAATTTACAATGTAAAGAAACATTGTCGAAGATCGGGTTGTTTTGCCATTGCCTTTGATTTTTTTATCTAGGTGTATCACTCATCGTTCCTATATTCATTATTTAATACAAATTAACACATTTCATACCAAAAATATGCATGAGTCACAGAACAATGCACTCATAAAAATGCAAAAATATGCATGAATCACAGAACAATCAGACATTGAACAGCTCCACAAACATCTCTAATCTAATTGAACAACTTATTCACATGAAAGAACAGTATATACCAAAACTTTTATGCATAAACAAATAAGACCAATACAGAAGAACAAAAACACCATTGAAATGAAAGACCCACATCTTTTATACGCATGATTGGTAGCTTCACCATCACAAACACAAAAAATCCTAACCAGATGAAAACAAGTAAAATGTAAAATCAAATTCCACGAAAAATTCTTAAACTGATGAGCTAACACAGTACAAGTACAAACAAAAACATCAATTCAATACAGAATTACACCTGCAAAGTTCAATCAATAATCTGCCATAATTTCAATTCTCCAAATTCAAACAATAAAGTTGCACACAAAACTTCCCCATATGAGATTCTCTTCTAAAACACTAAAATAAAAAAATCATGAGATAAACTGCAAAAGATTAGAAGACATTACCTGCTTTAGTCATTCCAATACCACTGTCAATAATAGACAGAGTCTTGTTCGCCTTGTCAGGAACAAACCTGATGAACAACTCCGGCTGAGCATCGAGCTTACTCTTATCCGTGATCCGTCAAACTCTCAAACCTAATCTTATCCAACGCCTAATAAAATAGAGCAAAAAAAAAATCATCAACCAAACGCAGGAAAAAAAAGAAAAAAAAACAGAGAGAAAAAGAGCGAAATTGAGAAATTCGACATACATCTGAAGAGTTAGAGATGATTTCACGAAGAAAAATCTCTTTGTTAGAGTAGAAAGTGTTGATGATGAGACTCAGAAGTTGATTGATTTCTGCCTGAAATCCGAAAGTCTCAGCTTCACCCATTGTTACGTCCGCCATTGATGCACCTTGAGAAAAAACCCTAGAAATTTCGCGATGAGAGAGGAGAGAGAATGTGGATTAATTGCTTTGGTGTTTGCTTAGGAAGGAGCGTGAGATACTGGGGTGTATTGGGAAAGGAAGGAAAATTGAAAGTAGCGCTGAACTCCTCTTTTCTAGCGCTACTGTTGCAACTTGTTTAATTTTTTTTTACCCTCGAAAAATCCTTCAATTTTTTTTTATAATTTGCGGGGTCACGTGACCCCCACGTGACCCAAACTAGCTCCGCCACTGTTTCTCTCTCCTCTTCAATTTTCTGAGCTGGTGTGTTTTATCTGAAGATTTGATTCATAAGCATCACGAAATTCATTTTGAGAGAGAAATATCACTGCAAGCTAATGTGTTGGATTAATTGCATTTATTAGATCATGGATTGAAAATTTATAAGTAGACATAAGGTTCGATTCCAATGTTTTACCAAACAAGAAGAAACAAAGAAACTCACAATTGTTTCCTTTCCATTATTGAATCAAACACCCAATAAAATTAAGACTTATTGTTACCATCCCCCTCCTTATTTGATTATATTCCATAACTTGAATCAAACAAGCACTTAAGGTTTCATTCTTAGCGCATGATGTCTTCTTATTTGAAGTAGTGCAATCAGGGCCGTCTTATACCATACGGAGGCCCTGTGCTAGTCAATAAAATTGGGCCCTTTAAAAATTTATAAAGAATAATTGATAAATTTAAATAATTTTAATATTAAATCATAATAAGAATATAAGATCATGTCTTACAATTTGAAATATATACCAAAAGAAAAAAGTAGGATAATTTATTTAAACAAAGTCATCGATAGCACTCTTTTAAGCGAAATCGTCCACCAAATCTTTTGGGATTTTTTGGGGTTGAATAAAATCATGGATTTTTAAATAAGAAGAGAGAATTTATGGTGGACTATGGAACAAGAAGAGTTGAAGATGCGTTCATGTGTACGGCTGCTATCATCTTTATTCTTTATGGAGTTCCATTTTTCTTCCTGTTGGACCACACCAAATTTGGGCCCCGGAAATTTGGGGTCTGTGCTACGAAACCGGTTGAACATGCTAAGAGCTGCCCCTGAGTGCAATCAGGGGCGGAGCCACGTTGTCACAAGGGGTAGCACGTGCTACCCCTGATTTTTTTTAAAAAAATTGATTTTTTTTTTCGAGAAAAAAACGCAGAAAGAAAACTCATTGCATACCCTAATATTTTCCACGTCTCTCTCTCTCTAGCCGTTCTACATCTTGCTCTCCAGATTCTTCCAGTGTCTCTCTAGCCGTTCTACATCTCCGCTCCCTTGAACCTTATCGCCGACGTGCTCGACTGGCGACTTTCCCGGTGTCCGCCTTCACTCCTTTCCCCTTTTCTCTCTCCTCATCGCCGTGTTTGTTCGATTTTCTGCCTTTCTTGCTATTTAAATACAAAATTGTAATGTATGACGGCATATATCAGTATATCACCATTCAACAAATCATCTCTTGTTTTTAAGCAACCATGTTGCCTGTTTTTCCGTGAACTGAAGCAGTAAGATGGGTTTGCTAGTGATAGTTAAAGTGGATTTTTAGTAAAGGCATCAGGTTCTTTGTTATTTCTTTTTTAAATTTAGTGTTATTTCTTCATCTGACTTTACTTGTTCAATCATAGATTTATGATTTTTGAATCTCTGGATTCATGGGTAGCGTGAAATTATAAAATTATAGAATCTGTGTGAATTATAGTTTTTCAGATTTGTGAATATGTTGGTGAAGTATAACTTGTAAATTTGTTAGTGAATTATAATTTGTGAATTGCATAATAGTAGTTTACAAAGTGATGTGAGGTTCTTTTTAGTGTTCTAATGTTGAACTACATTGAGAATAAGAAAATTCTAGGAATAGTTGACTTGATTGGTGAATTCTTGTGTAATTGTGCTATGTTTATAAATGTATTTCAGAATTATGAAGAGAGCAACACGAGAGATATCTCAAGTTTTTTTTTAAAGGGACACCAAATGAAAATCGAGTTAATTTGAATTAAACAACTCAACCAAGCTAAAACAATTTTTCGCCGTCAAGTAGTATTTTTTATTCCTCCATCTCAAAATATGAGAACTTGTCATGAATAATTGTAATTTTCTTTTATTAATCGTGAATAGAAGTTGTATTCAATATTTTTTACGTTTTGAATTTAGTTGGAATTTTTTTTTTGGGGCTCCATACTATCGGACAATTACGCTACCCCTCGTTGGAAATCCTGGCTCCGCCCCTGAGTGCAATGATGATGTTCTTCGTTATTGTTTTTTCCTTGTCTGGTTATAAAGAAAAATATCTGAAATTTTGTCCGGTATTGTCTGTGTATGGACCTGTTCTATTAATTGTCTGAGATATGAACTTTTTTCTTGCTTTGGTTTACAGTGATGTCAACTTTTGGGGTCTTGGATTGCAATCTGCTGGCTTTTATTTGTTAGATCTTTCTCTGCGATATCATTAGGTACAACTTACGAAGGTTATTTCTTGGATCCGATGGTGTTTATTTTTTGTTGTGTGTCGCCTTGTTTGGTTAAGATTCTACTGAAGCAATGGAGTGGATGGTGAATTGGTGCTAGTATTCTATTGTATCCCTTAGCCTTGTTCCCTTAACGATCAAGGGTGTTGGAAGTGTTATGTATTGTGCCTGCCTTGCCAAAAATCAAGCAATTTTTGGTCCCAACTTTTTTTTTGCATCGTTCGGTCCAGTGGCACTATTTCCTCTAACAAACTACTTCCTCCATTCTTTTTCTATTGCAACAATTACTATTTTAGGTAGTTTCACATCTATTGCAATAGTTCCACTTTTGGTATAAAAAGCAATTGTAATTGAAATTGTTACCCTTACTTTATCCTACTAAAACTCTCATTAAGTATTCACCAACTCGCCTATTAAAAAGGTACTTATTTTACTTATTAAGTGATCATTTCTCACTCCTACCCTGGTAAATTAAAGAGTACTTATATGCTTACTACCCACTTTTTTCATTTCCTTAAAAACCGTGCCCAAACCTATTAATGCAATAGAAAAACACGGAGGTAGTATATTCAATATTGTATGTCCAAGTTGGTAGTAGATGTCCTTCCCAATTCCTTCCAAATATTGACATCATTGGCCTTCGCTGGTCAGTGTATGCTTTAAGCTCCTTGTCGGTGAATCCTTTTTAACTCCTTGGGTGGTGTAGCTAAGGTGAGATGCTCTTTGAAAGAGTTGTGGTGAAATTGGGTTGTGTTTGGAGGAGATCTTGTCTGACCTGGAATTGTATGATGTTTACAAAATCTACAATTGCTAAGATGAATATTTCGTGCAATTGGGGAATGTGAGGGGACTTTACTTTATTTGCAAGGGGCAAGAATCGAACAGGCATAGAGATGGAAGAAGAGCTTTAACTGACAAGGCCAACCTTGATTCTTACTATATAGATCTACTTTTATATATATATATATATATATATTTGGCACCCTTTTTGGGAATCCTTTGGTGAAAATAATTTCCTTGGAATACCCTCAATTATTGAATAATAATAGTATAAAAATCATGTTCATATATGGAAAGTTTTCATAACATTTATATTTAATCAATTATCGTGTATATATTCATTTCTTATATTGTTTATATCAATGTTATCAGGATCGGAATCCTACTTTATATTGTAATGGTTGGTAGGATCGAATTGGCAGGATTAAATTCTACCGATCCTTGAATTATAAGATCCTACAATATTGGATAAAATAGTGAAAAAATATGCTATAATATGGGAAAACTCATATTAAAAAATTTACACACATTTAAAGTATTTCCATTCGTAAATATCGATAGTAGTTTAATACTCCAAGATTGAAATAACATGCTACTAAAATCTAATAGGGAAAATATAATGACAGGATCTGATTGTGTGATCGTATAATCATTGGGTAGGATTGAAATATCTTACAAAATTAAGATTTTACATAGGATCGGGAGTGATGAAATCTGTGAGGATCGTAAAACTGTAAAATAGTAAGATCTAGATCATAATTTTGATAACGATGCTTTATGTTTTTATGGATGATAAATTGATAACATTGTGTGTGTAATTTATATTTGATAATCAAGGTATCTTGTGTAACCTTTACGTCATGGTCAGTGGCGGATCTATTCAGAGTCACAGTTGGTCACGTGACCAACTATTATTTTGGGAAAAAAAAATCAAAACTTTCTCTCTCCTCCACTGACAGAAGAAACTCCGTTGTTTCTTCCTCTGTCTCACGTCTCACCCTCTCTCCTCTAACCTCAAGGTCCTCATCAACTAAAATTCTTGAATTCTTTTACATGAACCTCCTTTTTCTTTCAAATCTTCAACTAAAATGATCATCTCATCTTGATCTACCGATTGATACCCATTTTACTTTTTTCAGAGACAAAAAATTATCATTCAAAACCCTAGAATTTGGGGGAAAAATCGTGTTGTTGAGGAGCAAAAGTGCTGCAATCAGAGATTCTCTCCTTTCTTCTTCTCCGATTCGACTTGTTCATTCTTCTGGTATTCTTCTTCCTTTCTCTCCTTCATTTTCCATTTTCAATCTTTATTTTCCTGTCGAAATTATACAAATTCTGCTACAAATCATGATGTTGATGACCGTCAATTGTTCCTATAATCTGTGAGACATGAATGTAAGTTAGGGTTTCACAGAAGTAATCATCCCCTTTCTCTATTTCATTCTATGAGATCTTTGAGCCATCTTCCTTCTATCATTGATTTCAATCAAATGTTCACAGCAATCGTATTGGGGAAAAAAAATCTTTGCCGAGGGTTGTATTTGGTGGTGCTTTGAAGGGTGATTGAAAACATGAGGTTCTTGAGGGTGGTCCAACTGCGAATGTTCCTCCAAGCTTTAAGCAAGGAATGCATCTGGGCAATCTCAACTTCTCAAGGTAAGTTGAGTGCATTTTGTTTGATAAGTTGAACACATTTAGATTACACAACTTTAAGAAATATTTTCTTGCCTATCATGTTTTTAGAACATTTTGCTCAAAATGTAAAATCAAGAAGGAAAAATGAAGAAATATTAAAAGGGACATTAAAGTAGCAAAGGAGATTTTACTAAGTCTATGTGCTAGAATTGTTAATAATTTTAATACCTATTTTGATGTAAAAACTTTAGGCCTATCCTTCTTCTGTTCTTCATGAAATGTGACTAAGTGCCAAGTTTCTCCGAATGGTGTATCAGATGAGAAGCAGATCAGTTGATGCTCAATGTGCTGTCTTTGAAAATTGGTTTTGTTAGTTTTATTGTTTTGAATGATGTATGATGTACATATTGGATGGCCTTTTCAATTGACTTGCTTAATCTCATTCAAATTATTAATTTAATTTTCAGAATGAAAATGATTAATACGAGGGATATTTCAAGTCTTTTTTTTTGCTAAAAGAACGAGTATTTATTGCTTTTGGAACTTTATGATTTGATAATCGGTTGTGGTGAGGATTTGCGATAGTGTGACCAACTATTGTCAAATTCCTGGATCCGCCACTGGTCATGGTATTAACGATGAAACTCGTTTAAAATATTTATTAATTATACTTCAAACCATTACTTATTTTCTGTGCTTTGAGTTAGTCTAAAATATTAATGACTTAAAAGATTGAAAAGCTCAAATTCATTGGTAATCTACATAACAGAATAAACAACTGGGTCTACCCAATACCTCAGGACTCAGGTGATTCAATAAGATAAAGAAGATGTGTAATTTGACATTGACATTTCTTACAAACCCAAGCTATTATTTAGTGGTAAGATTGTGACATTATAAATTACAGATCTTTTATGCGAACTTTTGATCATTTTTTTAAGGAATGTCAACATGTAAAGTTGGGTGATTTATGGCATTGCATGTGTAGTGTTTGTCCATGCATTTTAATAATATATACTGTTATTTCACCATATACCCCTGATAATTTTTTTTTGCACCATATACCCTTTCAACTTTTGAAATTCACCATATACCCCCCAACTTTCAAAAAATACATCGACTTACCCTTTTGACTAACGGTGTTACACTTCCGTTAGTCATTAACCCCTAATCCCCTCTCTAACCCCTAGTTAACTAACCTAAACCTAAGCCAAACCCTAACTCTGACCCTAATCTAATACCCCTCCCCTCCCCACCCCTTACCCCCTCACCACCACCACCACCACCCTCACCACCAACACCCCATCCCCTCTCCCACTAACCCCCTCCCCGCTGACCCCCTTCCCTTCCCCTTCCCCCCCGACCCCCTCCCCTTCCCCCTCGACCCCCCCTCCTCTTCCCTGTTGCCGCGAACCCCCTCCCAATTCATTCCGGCGGATGGTCGAATCTCAAACCCCAAATCAATCAAAAATCTCGAGCTTCTCGAAACCAACAACCCATATTCGGGTTCGGGGTTATCGAATTCTACGGGATTTTCGAATTCATACGGGATGTTCGAATTTTTCAGCGAGATTTTCATTGATCTGCGGCTAAACATTGAGGGTTTGAAGTGGTTTCAAGGGTGTGCGAAGCAAAGGGAGAGGGGTTGCGCGACTGCGCGCGGGGAAGGGGAGGGTGGTCGCGGACTGCAGGGGAAGGGGAGGGAAGGGATGGGATGAAGGTGCGGTGGAGGGGGTGAGGGGCTGCGAGGGGGGGGAGGGGGCTGCGAGGGTGGTGGGGGCGGTGGGGGGAAGGGGTAAGGGGTGGGGGAGGGGTGATGGTTAGGGTGGTTAGGGTTAGAGTATTAGATTAGGGGTTAGGGTTAGGGTTTGGCTTAGATTTAGGTTAGTTAATTAGGGTTAGGGGGGATTAGGGCATAATGACTAACGGAAGTCTAACATCGTTAGTCATAAGAGCAAGTTGATGAATTTTTTGAAAAGTGGATGGTATATGGTGAATTTGGAAACTTGCGAGGGTATACGGTGCAAAAAAAAATTGTGAGGGGTATATGGTGAAAAAACCGTAATATATATACTTCCTCCGTTCCAATTTAGATGTTACACTTTTTTTTCACAACTCCCTATGCAAAATTTTAATGGGGTATTAAGAAGGGGTAAGGGAAAGTGATTAAGATCGAGGGGATGGGGGACCACTTCACATGGGGTAAAAAGGAAGATAGGAGAGAGAAATGAGGGACCACCTGATTTCCCTCCCCCATTTCCCACGTCAGTTTGGAGGGAATGGGATTTGGTGGGAACTTTTTCCCACCAAGTCAGATATCCTTCCTCCCAAACAAATTTGGAGGCAAACTATTGAAATTTCTGAAATTTTAAATCAGATTTAAATGTTGACAACATATCCAAAATAATACCACCATATTCTCTCTCTTCTATATATACCCCCAAAATTAAATGAGGGGCATTTACACAAAATGAAGAGAGAGAAAACATGTTTTCCACCTAGAATGGTGTAGTTACACAAGCAATCAAGTTCAATATTAGATCACAGCACACACATCACTGTAATTAGTACTAATCCTAGAAATTAGGGGGACTGAAATTCCAAAAAAAAACTTCCAACTTCAGCCTTGGTTCTTCACAGCTATCTACCAAAATGGAGCCATTAGATGTTGAGGAGGTTAGTGTTCAAAGCCTTCAACAGCTCCTAGACATTGAAGGCATGGAAGAGGCGTTGCTGCTGCATGAAATGGGCAATCATTATGATAGTGATGATAATATGTACTCGGACAACGAAGGTGAAGCCACGGAAACAGAAGAACAAGCACAGCAACATGAACACCACCAACCAGAAGATGAGCAACAACAGCCAGAACCAGAAAATCAACAACAACAACATGTCAATGTAAGTTCAGGTAGAAAAAACCAGAATTGAATTTAGAAACAAGAAGAAAGTTAATTGATGAACTTCTAACTTTGGAAATACATGGTAGACTTCCATGGGGTGTTAAAAGAAAAATTTCAAAGAAATTTAAGATTCATAGGATGACACTAGATAGACTATGGAATGATGCAAAACAACAAAGAGCAAATGGCCATGCTATAGATGTAAGGAGCAAAAAATTTGGTAGATGTGGCAAAAAACTTAAAGTCTATGATGAGGCATGGCTTCAGACAGTCCCACTTCATTTGAGGACAAGTATTAGGGCATTTGCTGGTCATCTTAAACTACCTCATGTTGCTGTGTATAGACTCTTAAAACAAGGAAAACTCAGAAGTCATACAAGCAGCAACCATCCCAAGTTGACAGAGAAACACAAGCTGGACAGATTGCAATGGGTTTTGAAACATATACTACCAGCAACCAGCACAGATCCACCAACATTTGTTGATATGCATAATGTAATTCACATTGATGAGAAGTGGTTTTATTTAAACCCAGATATGAGGAGATTCTACTTACTCCCTGCTGAGGATGATCCTTACAGGTGTTGTGTTTCTAAAAGGTACAAAATCAAGGCTATGTTCATGTGTGCAACATCAAGACCCATCAAGGACAGTGAAGGGAATATGATACATGATGGGAAGTTTGGTATTTATCCATTTGTTGAGTATGTGACTGCCAAATATTCAACAAAAAACAGAAAAGCAGGCACACCTATAACTAAAGCACTTGATAGTGTCACACAATAAAGAATGAGGGATATGATTATCAACAATGTCATCCCTGCCATCATGAAAAATTGGCCTGAGGGTTTGTCAAAAGACATCTACATCCAGCAAGATAATGCAAGGCCACATATTCATGCAGATGACCCACAATTTATGACAGCAGCAACTCAAAATGGGTTCAACATTCAATTGATAAATCAACCAGCTCAGTCTCCTGACCTTAATGTTTTAGACTTAGGATTTTTTAGAGCTATACAAGCACTGCAGTATCAGTCATTTCCTAAGACCCTAGATGATTTGATCACAAAGGTTCAAGATTGCTATGATTTTTTTGACCCATAAGTGTTGAAGTATACATGGCTACAGTTGCAATATGTCATGGTTGAAATTCTTAAGTGCAAGGGGGGAAACAGCTATAAGAACCCACATCATGGGAAAAGAAGGCTGGAAAGGCAAGGCTTACTTCCACAAAATGTTACAGTTGATCAATCAGAGATTGATGAGGCAGTTGCTTTCCTTAATGAGAGGTTCATTAATGTTGGTGAAGCATTTGACTACATTGATGAAATGATACAGTAGATTTTTAAAATGAAGAAGGCAACATTTTGGAAGAACAAAGAGTGCAGCAACATTTTAAAGAAAACAGAGTGCAGCAACATTTTGAAGAAGATAAAGTGCAGTACCATTTTGAAGAAGAAAAGTGCAGGAATCTTTTTTTCGGTATATAGGTGGGAAGACAAGTTTTTGTGAATATGTGATGGTTTATACATATGCAAGCATGAAGATGTAATGCAGCAACACTTCTAAGCAAACCATAATAGGTTTAGATAATTGGGGTAGTATTAGTATGAACTTATTTTTGTGTTCAAAAGAAGGCTAAGGAGTGGTTTGTAAAGCAGTGTTGCAAGAGACATTAATCAATATATATTAGCTTATGGGTTATGTTAATTGTTTAGCTGTACTCATATTTACATCTGTTAAACATATCTAAGGCTTATTAGTGTCAAATGGGTCTTATGTAAATCCATCAGGGATAATACTATGGGTCATAGAAGAAATAGGGAGGTTGATTTAAATCCTCAACACAATGAATATTCTTCAATGTGGAGCAAATCAACCTCATCCCTCTGCCAACAAACATGAGTCCCTTCATCATTTGGATGACTTAAGCCAACAACCTACTAATGGGACTCATTATACTTCCAACAGCAACACACATAAGGTCTCAAACAACTCAGCAGATTTACCCCCAACCAGTAAGGTTTTATAGTGATTGTATCACATCATTAGCCATGTACCTCATCATAGACATAGGGACTCAAATAGGGTCTTATGTAAATCCATCAGGGTGAATTTTATGGGTCATAGAAGAAATAGGGAGGTTGATTTAAATCCTCAACACAATGAATATTATTCATTGTGGAGCAAATCAACCTCATTCCTCTGCCCACAAACATGAGTCCCTTCATCATTTGGATTGGGCAAGGCAACAACCTACTCAAGGGTACTCATTAACCATCCAACAGCCAACCAGGACTCATTTAACCAAAATATGAAAGTCACCATACTCAAACCAATAAATAACCCACACCAAAACCAGGTTTCATTCATCCACCATACTAAGGCAACAAATCATCATACAAGTCAGAACATAACATCATCATCATCACCATACCAAGGCAACAAGTCCTCCCACAACTCAAAGCAATCATACCAACAAATCATCATCATCACCATATCAAAGCCAACAAGAATCAAACCAAGAAATCTATATAATCATCATCATCATACAAAGCCAACAAAGTCCTCCCACAACTTCACAACAATTCAAACCAATCATGGACTCACAGCCAGCAACCCAACAAACATGAACATCAGCAAACCAACATTGCACAAATATATTAAAGGGACTCAATATATAAATAATAAAACAGTCATATGAATGGCAAAGAACTCAAAGTTAGGAAGAATAAACCTCAGGGACTAGTTTTTCTGGCTTTACGTCTGAGTAGGAAGGCATGGTAGTCCGGATCCCATTCGGAGGTTGTGCGGGGACTCATTGGCACAAGAACGGGTTCCTCATCATCAGAAGAGACAATATCCTCATACACCTCAAACACAGACCACCCCCCATCATTCTCAACATACATGGCGAATTTCTTCCCATCATCATCATAAACAGGAAACCCATCACAAATAGCGGCCTCGACCTTCTCCTTTCCCTTCACCCTCTTTCCCCTTTTCCTCCTTTTTCTCCTTCCCTCTATTTGACACCCCTTTTCGGACCGATTTTGAAGCATTCACTTGCGGCGCCATCAAACCACGGATGATCGGCCCGTACTCCTCAAACCACCCTCACCCTTTCCCCATCAACCAGTCCCTCACCTTTTCCCCCAACAAAAACACCCTTACCCTTAGACGCAGAACAACATCTCGACCTCAAATGATAAACTCGCCCTTTAGGTGGTGTTTGTGCCAAGAAATTACCTTTTTCCGGACTGTCCGGTACTGGGACTGGAGTTGGGGGAACAAACTCCCTTGGAAGAGAGGTTTTTGCATAGAAATCTTCCACAACCTCAGATAAAGCACTCATAGCGTAGGGTCGGAGAAATTGTTCGGCATCACCACTGTCAAACAATCTTCTGGGCCAAGGAGAACCGTCAATGAAACCTTTCATCAACTCCTTAATCAAATCAGATTCATCCTCATCATCGGTTTCAAAAAGTGCGTCAGTGAGTGGAGAAAGATTTGGTACATACATATTCGGTATAAATTAGGGTTTTTGGGGACCGATGTGAGGAGTTTTTAGGAGAGAGAGAGAGAAACAGTGAAAACAATGAGAGAGAGAAGTCGAACTTCAAGATCGGCAAATTAGGGTAGATTTGAAGAGAGAAAGTGGAGATTTTAGGAGAGAGAGAAATGCGAAGTGAGGAGAGAGAAAGTTGGATTGGGGTTTGGAGAAGATGAACTGAAGAATGAAGATGAAGGGATCGATGTAAATGAGGGTGGGGGTTTAATTGATGAACAGGTGGTTGGGGGTTTTATTTTCTGATGCAATTGATGGTAGGTAGTTGGGGGGGTTTAATTTTTGGTGGGAGTGATTTAATCACATTAGGATTAATGGGGTTATATTAAGTAGGAATCAATTTCATTAAATGGTATAAATAAGGGTAAAATCGTAATAGCACACTCCAAAACTTTCCATTTAAGGAATAAAAAAAAGTGTCACAACTAAATTGAGACATGCTAAATAAGGAAAGTGTAACATCTAAATTGAAACGGAGGAGGTTTTTGGATTGAATGACTTGTTTTTTTTGGTTAAAAACATAGGTTATTAATGAGGACTTCCGCAAAAAATTTATTGTATTTTTCAGCATTTTATTTTTATTTTTAGGTAAGTTCAAGATCTTTTGCAAGTGGAGGAAATTTGAGGATATCATATTGTAAGGAAATATAATGAACCCTTGTTAAAAAGTTGGAAGGGGGCCTCCAACTAACTAGAATAATCTTGATTCTTTATTTTTCTTCAACATAGAAATTCACTTCATTATACTCTTTTTAAGTTGTATGTGGGTTATAAATCTAGTAAGTTGTACTTTTTATTTTTACTATGTTTGATTCATCTTCTTATAATTATCATATGAAAATAAGATACATAAGTAGCTAAGTTCAGCTTAATGATCATAATTGTCATACTTTAGAAATATAAAATAAATTGATAAAGGAACATGATTTATTGTTATATTTTCTACTTTCTATAATACTTTTGACCAATAAGAACTGAGTTTAATGGCACATTAAATGTTTTGGTTTTTCAATAATGGAAACTTCACTACTATTTTTGGACTCCGTACAAAGGAAATTTCAACAATTAAAATGAGACGGAGGAAGCATTAACTCGCATCGCAGTTGATTAGAACCTCTGCGTTATGGGCCTATTAAATAACAAATTTAATTAGAACTCAAATCTTACAGCTTTCTCTAATCCCATACTAATATGAAAAGACATTTTTCAATTTTTATAATTATCTCATAACTATGTTCTTTAATTTTTGAACAACCTTGAATCACAAGAACCCAATTGAAGAACATATAAAGCATAATCCCATTTTTGGTCCATTGTGAGCCTTCAACACGCTAACTCTATGCTTCAAATCAATTCCATTAACCTTTTTTTGCTACACAGGTCAACGCTTGAGAGTAGGGAATATTAGGGGATCCCTACTCCCAAGCACAAGTAGGTAGTGGGGTTCGAACTTATGACCTCAAAGTCACAAGGTGAGTTTGTAATACCCCTCTTGATTGCTTTAAAGGGATTTAGCAGGCTACTCATTCCAACAAGATACATTTTTCTTTTAGGGATCTCATTTCCTTAGTTACTCCACAGTTAAGCGTGCTTGGCTGGGAGTAGTCCACGGATGGATGACCTCCTGGGAAGTTTCTCGGGGTGCGCATAAGTGAAGACAAAATGCGCCGAAAGAACTTGTGTTGGTTATTGAGGACATTTGTTGGCCCTGGATGCGCATTGGTGACGATATACTCGACTCCCTATGGGTCAGGTGTTATGTTACAAATGGTATCAGAGCAACCCTGCAACCGCGTGTTGGGGAGACCCTAAGGTCGTAAGGCCGAATATTAGTAGTCCTCAGGCGCCTAGTGGGGGAGGATTATGGGGCTGCATTGTCATAAGGAGCGATCCAGAGGTCGTCAGACCGAATATCTGGAGTCCCGACGATCAGTCTTCAGGCTGGGGCGACCTACAGGCCGTATGCCGAATATGTGAAGTCCTCAGGTGCAACGAGGGCGTTGCTGTTCTCAAGTGGGGGTGTATGTAATACCCCTCATGATTGCATTTCCTTAGTTACTCCACAGTTAAGCGTGCTTGGCTGGGAGTAGTCCAGGGATGGGTGACCTCCTAGGAAGTTTCTTGGGGTGTGCATGAGTAAGGACAAAATGCACCGGAAGAACTTGTGTTGGTTATTGAGGACAGTTGTTGCCCCTGGATGCGCATTGGTGACAATATACTCGATTCCGGATGGGTCGGGTGTTACTGAGTTCCCCCACCACCTCCACGGCTCCACCAAGCAAGCTTGGTATTAACCTTTACGATATGATGTTGAGGATAACGTAAATAATCTATATGTTGTACAATAAATAATTATATCTCCTAATTCTATCTTATTAACTTTAATAATATCTCCTGATACTAAAGTTCTATTATCATAATAATATCATATATGATACAGTTTTTTCACCATATACCCCCGACAAATTGAAAAATTCACCATATACCCTCAATGTTTCAGATATGCACCATATACCCCTAACTTTTCAAAATCGTTCACCAAATGCGCTTTTTGGTAACGGATGTTGACTCACCGTTAGAGTTATTTACAATTTTGCCACCCTAACCCCCTAAACCCTAACTTTACCTAAACCCTAACACTAATCCTATCCCCTAACCCTTAACCCTTAACCCTAACCCCGAAACCCTAACCTTCCCACCACCCCCTCCCCCACCCTCCCACCACCCCAAGAACCCCTCCCCCTCCCCCCACCCCAACGCCCTCCCCCACCTCCCGCAGCCCCCCTCCCCCACCCCACCCCAGCCCCTCCCCCCCCCATCCCCGCAGCCCCCCTCCCTCCCCCCCCCAACAACCCCTCCCCCCACCCCGTCACGAGCCCGGGGACCCCACCCCTCCCCCACCCCGTCGCGAGCCCGGAACCTACCGTCCCCCCACCCCAGTCAAATTCCACCCCAGTCTAACATTTCCCAGTTTATATCAAACAAATCAAACCCGTAAAATTAAGAAACAAAACAAGTAAAAGATCGGTGAAAAGAGAAGAAATTTATGAAGTGGGTTGAATTTTTTTTACGTTTTCGAACCCAGATTTTAGAGCGAAAGAGAAGAACAAGTGAAAAAATCAAGAACTCGATTTCGACGGGGTGGGGGAGGGGTGGGGTTCTAGGCGTCGAATCGATGGGGTGAGGGGGAGGGGTGGGGTTCTGGCTCGTGACGGGGTGGGGGAGGGGCTGCGGGGGGGGAGGGGAGGGGGGCTCAGGGGATGAGAGAGGAGGGAGGGGGCCGCGGGAGGTGGGGGAGGGGCGGGTGGGGGTGGGGAGGGGCACTGGGGTGGGGGAGGAGGGAAGTTGGGTTGGGTTGGGGGGGGAGGGAGGGGGGCTGCGTGAGGTGGGGGAGGGGGGAGGGGCCGCTGGGGTGGTGGGAGGGTGGAGGAGGGGGGTGGTGGGAAGGTTAGGGTTTAGGGTTAGGGTTAGGGTTTAGGGGGTTAGGGTTATAAGTAGAGTAAGGGTTAGAATTAGGGTTTAGGATTTTAGGGTTAGAGGTTAATGGTGGCAAAATCGTAAATACATCTAACGATGAGTTAACGACAGTTAGGAAAAGGGTATTTGGTGAACAGTTTTGAAAAGTCAGGGGTATATGGTGCATATTTGAAACATTGAGGGTATATGGTGAATTTCGCGATTTGTCAGGGGTATATGGTGAAATAACCGTATATGATATTCTACCAACTAGGATAACTATCCTCAACCTATAAACTTCTAAGTAACGCCATAAATCTATTGTAATATTTTTTTTAGGGGAATAAATATATTGTAATTAATTGTTTGAT
Source organism: Beta corolliflora (assembly GCA_947648045.1). Taxonomy (NCBI): domain Eukaryota; kingdom Viridiplantae; phylum Streptophyta; class Magnoliopsida; order Caryophyllales; family Amaranthaceae; genus Beta; species Beta corolliflora. The sequence goes on along the minus strand of CANSZD010002516.1, from coordinate 3,297 downwards.
TTCATATCTAATATTTCCCGACTTGCCTTATTTTCTACTCCCTCTGTCCCAGAATACTCTTTACAATTTCCTTTTTCATCTGTCCCAGGATACTCTTTACACTTCTATTTTTGGATATGACCCATTATTATTTTAATCCTTCTACCTTTTAACCATTGGCTCACACTCTCTCTCCTCCAAATAAAATAATACCACTCTTACTACCTACCAACTCTAACCATTGGCCCACACTCTCTCTCCACCAAATAAAATAATATTACTTTTACTACCTACTAACACCTATCACATCTACTTTTTCAATAAAATAGCAATTGATAACCAAACAACAACTTATCATCTAAAACTACGTGCCCTGATAAGTGTCAAGAGTATTCTGGGACGGAGGGAGTATTAAAAAAAAGAATTTCAAATTAAGGTCCATGAACTCCTCATCTTGCTGCTTCAAATTAAATTCTCGTTATTCTTGATATTTGGGGAGTAATGAGTTAATGACTCTTAGCTTTGAATTCCAATTCGTTAGATTCTTCAATCTAACTTCAAGGATTTATTTGGAGAGGAACAACTTTTTGTGAAGTAAACTATGGAAAATAGTTGAAAATCAAGTTTGAAATCGAGTAGTTGGCTTTATACGAGAAGAGAAGAGAGGAGAAGTGAAAAGAATAATGTTAGCGAATTAATTGTCCTTCACAAAAAAATAATATTAAAAATCACTCACAACCTTTGTTAATTTTTACATTAGCGAATTAATATAACTATATTCATCTAACTATTAGGGGGCGTTTGGTTCATATAGTGGTATGGGTTTGGAATCAGGAATGAAATCAAGGTGGTATAGGTTTGGAACTTGATACCTAATACCATGTATTTGGTTTTTATTTGGGAATGAAAATTTTCTTTTATTTGATATCTAGAGGTATTGGTATGAGCCATACTAGAGGTGATCATGGACCGGACCGGGCCGGGCCAAGATTCGGGCCGAAATTTTGTGCCCAAAGCCAGCTATTTCGGGCCAAAATCGGACCGGAACAAAAAATAGACTTAAAGTCATTTTTGGCTTGCCCCAAAGCCCGTCCAAAAAAACGGATCGGGCCCGACCGCGGGCCAAAAATTCTGCCCAAACCTGCCCAAAATTTGGGCCGGTCCGGGCTTGCGGGGCTGGGCTTTTTTTATCAACTCTAAGCCATACCCACCTCCCCCCTTGGGTTTCTAAACCTCATACCTTATGGGTTTGAGGTATGGGTTTTAAATCTATCAATTTAATAAACAAACACTAGGTATGGGTTTTGCTTATTCTAAACCCATAACTCATACCATAATCATATGAACCAAACACTCCCTTAATATTTCACATTTCAAGGGTAATCATAACCATAGTACGGACGAAGTATGTAATTAAATAACAAGTTTTGAAATTAACGCACGCATCGCGTGCATATAAGAATAGTATTTATTAATATATAATGTGAGTATTTAAGAATCAAATTTCGATCTCAAATACTGTATGTGTTCTAAAAAAGAGACGAGAAAAATAGCACACAATTCCAAATCAAGTGACTCTAGAACTTAAATTCAGTAACCTTTTGAGTTTTGCAATTTGCATGAAAGTAAACATGTGGCAAAATAACTCTTGAAACGAAACGCATTGAAAAGAATGAGAAACCACTAGGTGACAATCACCACGTACCATCAATGTCACAATATGATTACTGAAAATTTCACCCCTCATACCATGGAGGGATGATAAATGTCTAACCGTTAAATGTCTAACAGCCATGTGGCAACACATAAGTGGGTGTAAGGGAAGTTGGTGATTTCCACATGTCATGTTTTTGTTTGTCCAAAAAAATATTACTTTTACAATTTTGAAACTTGTATATCTCAAAAAATATGTTTTAAAAAAAAATAAAAATATACCAATATTCATTTATTTTTATTGTCTACAAATAGACATTAATTTTTTGATATAATTTCATCACAATTTTATTTTACCCTTCTCTAACTATTATTTAGATTTGTGGAAAAATCAACACAAACACTATTTATTTATACACAAACACTATATGTTGTGTACACAAACAACATACATTGTGTACACAAACAATATATGTTGTGTACACAAATACTATTTGTTATACGCACAAAAACTATATGTTTATCATGAAATTCACATATTTTTATTCTGTACAATAAACATCCATTTTGATATAATTTTATCATATTTTTATTTTACCCTTCTCTAACTATTATTTAGATATGTAGAAAAAATAATAATACAAACACTATCTGATTATACACAAACACTATATGTTGTTTGTGTAAACAACATATGTTGTTTGTGTACACAACATATAGTGTTTGTGTATAAACAAATAGTGTTTGTGTACACAAATAGTGTTTGTGTACACAAATAGTGTTTGTGTACACAAATAGAGTTTGTATTGTTTTTTCTACATATCTAAATAATAGTTAAAGAATAAACTAAACGTGCTTTGACAGAAATTATTAGCCTCCTCTTCCTCTCTTCTCTCCTAAACCCTAGCCTCCATTGTCAATTTTGAAGGGGCTTCCATCAGATCTTACCGGTGGAAAGCCCCAAATCTTTGTTTCTTTTAACTTTTTTTTGTTTCTTAGGTTATAATAATGTCTCCCTCGAAAGAAAGGGTTATTCTCCTTTGAAAGACAAGGTTTTTTCGATCTCCTTCGAAAGATAGGGTTTTTCGAACTCCCTCGAAAGACAAGGTTTTATTTGCGTTTAATAGGGTCTTCAGGTATGCGGGGCTACGATTGATGTTTATTGATCGGATTCGGATTACGAAATCATCACAAGAATTTTCTTCCCCACAAAATTATGAAGCGACGACGGATCCACTCAAAAAGTTGTATGAGACAACAAAACGAGAATATGCTGAATTGTTATATATATGTATTTGGATTCTCAACCCTTCACCAGTTAATTCTTATTTTATTTTGTTCAATCTGTTTTCAATATCATTAATTGTCAATTGTAGATGCGTATGGCTTTAATTAATGAAATATAGTGTCCTTTGAGACTTCTTTAAAAAAAAACGGTTTTTTCACCATATACCCCCGACAAATTGGAAAATTCACCATATACCCTCAATGTTTCAGATATGCACCATATACCCCTGAGTTTTCGAAAACGTTCACCATATGCCCTTTTTCTAACTACCGTTTACTCACCGTTAGCTTTATTTACTATTTTGCCATCATTAACCCTAAACCCTAATCTAACTCTAACCTTAATCCTAATCCAACCCTAATCTAATCCCTAACCCA